>LPNX010199425.1:210617-275900 GCA_001517045.1 Pseudotsuga menziesii | reverse complement strand
GTACAATTGCCATTTATGGATTGCAATTTGCAAGCTTGTCCTCTATGAAGTAAGAAGAAAATAGACATCTTGAAGCCCCCCCCCCCTTCCGAAGAAAATAGACATCTTGAATATCCCCCGCCCCCCCATCCAGCAGCTGTAGTTGTATATTTCCCTGAAAACTCAAAAATAGTAATTTCATTATCAAAGATATAGATCTAGTTGATGGTCTGGAGTCAGGTAACCTATAGACTAGGACTAATCCTTCTAATGAAGTTAGGTACAGGACTAACCTTGCTAGCTAGGTGAGACCTTTCATTAGCCTAATGAATGTAAGTGTCTTTCCTTTGCACAGTTCATTTCAGGTAAATGAAGCTTCTTACCCCGCCTGATGGACGTTTGGTTGAAAGCTTTGCTCCCAAATTCATAGCTAGATATAATGGGTAATGTATTAAAAGAGAGCATAGGTTATCCCTTGATCTGGGAAAATGTTTGCTTATCATTTACCTGTGCATAGAGTTGGGTTGTCCCACCCTTTTTCAGGGCTGACCTACTAATTTGTATATATATCATATTCTGATGACATCAATGCAAATTAATCCCCTAGGAGTGAGGAGTGTGTACAAGCTGGTGTGCATGTGCCATGGGGGCAGGCTGGAAGCTCTTTGTAAAATCACTGTCTCTATCATTGTCTATGCGAGTGACACCATGACACAAATCTTTTGATAGGGTGGGCTAACTGTATATTTTGATTGATTTAGAAAATTTGGGCCTTGGGTGGCTTGAAGTGAAATCTCATCACTATCTACTTTGAAAACAGGCCTAATTCATGAGAGAGGGAGGAGCAAAATCCACTATGCCAAGGGATGTAGAATCCTTGGTAAAAATATGCATAAGACAAATAATGTAAAGCAAGAGGCTTCTATTTGCTAGCATAACATGCACCAATGGACACATTCACATTTAAAAGGAGAGAGAGAAAACATAGACAACCACCATGCAGGATGATGATATTGACCAGACTGCTTATTGCACCTAAATCATCTATCACCATGATAGCAAGGAAAAACAGAGAAGAGGTTCCTCATAGCAGAGTTGCAATTCTATTTTTATGCAATAGGGATTTACTATTTTCTTAGTGACCAAAATGGGGCATAAGCCTGCTAGAGGTGAGCCATTAGATCAGACATACTTTGTTTCATTGCATAGTTCTATGTCAAAAGGAAGATGAATCCACTTTGCACAATTGCTTGTAATATTTGCTTATTTAGATACTTGTGGTCCATAGCGGTGTTGATCTTTTACAGTATAGGAGATATTTGCTCATTCAAAGTTTTTAATGCAGGTTGACTTCCATCAGTATAAGCAAACCTCCCATCCTCTACCTTCAGAACTTGATTTACTAGGTGTTCTTCAAGTTCGATGGATAAGGCATGCCTCATAACAAGTTCATGTAACAGGTTAAAGCATGCTTTGTGAAAATGTTCAAGGAAGTGTTTTTCATAGGATTTCCAACAATCGGTAGTCAATATTCAAAATTAGTGCTGTCAGTTTCCAACAATTTGGTCAGTTTCCATATAGATTATACTTTATGCTACTTGATGTTATTTACAGAATGTATACTGTGCTTCATATCATGGAAGGCAAATTCTGCATTTTGAAATGTATTTGAAATAGCATTCTCTTCTCATATAGACAAGGAATTTCACTAATTTTGAATGTTTTGGATAAACCTTCACATGAATGTCAAGAACTTCTCCATGGATTCAAGTTTCTTCCATTTCTAGAAGACACAATTAACTATAAGCTCAAAATTTGAGATTAAGGCCAATCTCACTAACGCTGGGAAGGAGCAGGACAATATCAATCCTCTGCTAGTGCTTACTCAACTGACTTAAAAGTTAGACTGAAGTCTTACTTTGCTCAAGTCACATCAGATTTTGGGAACCTGCACAACTAGTCTTTATATCATTGACCTTGGTTTAGTGAATGGACTGTTTGCTTTAATCCATTTCCCTTGATTGGCAGAAACTTATGGTGAACGATATGATAGATAGTGTGTCCCAGCTTCAAATAGCCATGGGCAAGGCAGTGGAAATCCTGTCTGATATCCGAAAGGATGCACCATATGAAGATTTTGAGGAGAGGTAATGAAATCCTTGAGCTTCCAACAATAAGGGCATCTATCATTTGTGGAATACAGGTTTTGATAAAGACCAGATATCATCTTAAACTTGCATTTGTATCATTAGATTCTTTGTTGCTTTCAGAGTTCTGTATTTACATTTTGTTTGTGTTTAGCTATATGTAGTTATCATTTTCCTCAGAAGTATTTTATGTATCAAGAAATTTAAAGCTCAAGCTTGCTTGTACAAGACTTTTAGCTTTCGGAGATGGAATAGAGTGTGCTGTTGAATCTGCTCATGCAATGCCTACAATAGCCCGCTTAGGACATGGCCTTGAAAAGTTGCGACATGCCTCCCAAGTTGTGCACCAGATGGATTCTGCACAGGCATGGGAAACAATTTACAATTCATTGTATAGTTCTCATAACAAGAAATGATCTGTCTAAACATATTCTTACTTCAGATTACAGTAAGACTGGATCAGAGCTTCGTTCTTCGTTAAATGTGCACAAAATTCATACTGTAGAGCAAGCTATATCTACGGTCACGTGGGGAAAGTGGGATAAAATTGCTGCAAGGGATTAAAGGTAATACTAATGCGGTGATTTTCAGGCTAGGTGTCTATTAAATCTGTCAGATGCTAGCAATATACAGGCACATAATTGATATGGAGAGGCATAAAGTGACCATAAACTTGTTTTACAGGTTCTTGGAAGTCTCTGAAACTCATGCAACAACAGATATATCTGGCACTTTTGGTATGTTGCTTCAGAGTATGCTGTGACATGTAGTGTGTCTGATAAGGTCTCATGTTTATAGTTATGGAGTGGTGCTTTTTGAATTACTTTCCACCTCCAGCAAGAGGTCTCTGGATCCATCATTTTCTTGCTATCGTTTGGTAATAGATTCAACAACAATCTGTAAAAGGTAGGGTGGATAATACAGATTGTAAGAGAAGATTTGCTATGGCTGGCGGCCCTAATGGAACGAGTTACTTGGTTACAAACACACACCCTGACAGATCTGTTGCCACGCCGAGATCCAGAACTCTTATATGTTCTGCAGCAGTAATATTAGAAGCTAAGAAGACACACTATGTGCTATCCAAAGATTGTAAAACAATAGGCATACCTGCTAGAGACGGGTTTAGAGAAATGAAAAATCAAGACAAGGAATTTTCAAGTAAAAATCCTTTTGTTGACTCATCTGATTTATGCCAAGTTAAATCCTTGGGAAGACACTTATCAGGTGTGAATGAGGAAGTTCATGCTTAAGACAGAAATGAAAACTATTGCTTTTGCATCGGGACTACAGCTCCTGACACTCTGGAACGGCATAAACTGAAGTTGCCAAATATCAGAACTGTAAGATTTACTGAAGAAATCCCTAGAGATTCTGGCTGCATCAAAAGAGAAATAGATCGAGTTGGAAAGAAATCATTCTTTGCATCAGATGGAATCACCAGAACACATTCCATAGATAAGGGGGATGCTGGTAAGCCTTTAAGAAGAGAAATTGTGCATGAAATTAGTCATGCATTGTCTTTTGACAAAGGTGAGGAAGAGAAGTAATTATGGCAAACAGTAAGGCCTCTGCTACGAGGTAGATGCTCATACATTGAAGTTTGAACCCCTATTTAGTATTGATGACAAACTTTCATATTCTTAGTATATTTTTTCTAATGTTCATTGACAAGAGCATATTTAATGTAGTCTACTGCTTGTTTCATTATGCTGATAGAAGGCTTTTCTTAGAGTATATCATCTATGACCTTAATGTTATGGAGTTTGTCAAATGCTTTTGGGACTGCAATATATAGAGTTTGCTACAGTAAACAGGTATTAGAGAGAACGAAGTTATATTTAGTCTAACAACACTGTTAGTGATGTTTCCTGTCTTAGTGTGAGTAGCTGTCTCTTGTTTCCTTAAACGAGGTCCACATTCTTTATTGCAATTGTTGTAGCAACATCGACAGAATTTAACAAAGGCATGCTTGTTAACAAAGTCAGAGAACATGAGGTTTCACCCCTGGCTGATGGGACACAGCGCCTCATGAAGATTTAAGAGAATAACTTCAACTTCCTATTATGTGTTGTAGAGATACTTTCAGCTTGGCCTTGTATAAGGCGAGTTGTGAAACATTTGAAATAATTGCAGATCCCTCCATGGAATGCCTTTTCTATAGTTTTTCCTAGTATCAAATTCAAGGCAGAGAATCCAGTCTTTTAATTCCAACACCAGCCCCACTGCCCGTCTGTCCCCCCCCCCCAAAACATAGGCTTTATTTTCTTCAAAAGATTGGAGCAGATGATTTAAACATTTTGCAAGCTCCTTCACCATTTACTAAACATCATAATACTTGGTATGCTTACTGACCATAGTACATGTAAGCAGTCCAAATTAGGGGTGATCTATTCCCCCTGTTTGGTGTTACAATTGCCACAGAGGGTTTCTTTCAGAGTTTTTAATTTTTATTCTCTTTCCACATGGTCCATGGTTTTGAATTCCCAAAGAAAACAAACTCTAAGGGTGCGGTTGTTCATAAGGTGATGGCCATCCTATTTTGCCCCTTTATAAAATGGTTAATAAATGAAAATCTGCAATCTTTTGGATATGTGAGGTCTCATATGGATATGCTTATACTGTTAAGCTTGTTGGCCCATAGGCTATTGATTCTATTAAAAACATACATATGAATGATCAGCTTAAGAATTAGGTTGCAACAGACTAGATTTATCTTTATTTGCATGCAAGCTGTAATGCCAATCAAATGGATCAATTGCATTGCTTAGGGAACTCTAATGATTTAGACAGCAATCCTCAATTACAACTGTGGCTGTTTGGATCAACTTCAAATGATTAGTTTGAGGGTTATGCTTTCTAAGTACAACATATGAGCAAATAAGTGCATTTGATAGCCCCTCTTTACAATCCATATGGATGTAATAGCATGTTTCCTGACCTTACATCATTTTAGGCATCCAGCTACAAGTACAGTATGGTATAGGATGATCTACCTACTTTAGTTTTGTGTTTGTCACAGTCAAGAAAATGTAGATATTTTTTTGCCACTGCTATTCTGAGAACTATTTATCAGGTAGATTATAGTAAAACGGTTCTTCTGTTGTCTCAATCCTGGTTCAATGATATGGTAGGATTATCACGTGCCACAAGTTTCAATCTATTGAGATGGGCAGGTTGTTAAGTAAGCATAACGATTTTATCATTGGTAGCTGTGGCTATATGTTTTTGAAGCCATAGACAGCTTGATTTTTATATGCAACTTCCCATTGTGTTACCTCCTAGCCCTCTGGGGCAATTGCACTAGCACCCCACAGATTAGATATGTTCTGCGTAGAGGACTTTAGTCAGTTAAATCAATTGATATTAATGTAGATGGGATGTTTTATCAAACATGTGTGTTCAAGAATCAATATTATACTTACAAGCCATAGATGATATAGTATAGACAACCATTATATGGTTAGACATTTTCAGTAGTGGTAACATATCTCAAACAGATCTTAAATGCATCATGTTTGGTCCAGCTATTTAGCAGGGATGACAGTAATATCGACAGTGGCTTGATTAAAGGATTATGACCTACTTCCACATGGAATTGGTCTTATGGCATTTGTATTTATTTTTTTAAAACAGTTATAGCCGTGGATACAGCGACGGCAATTTTTTTTAAAATTTCACAGCCGTGGATACAGCGACGGTTTGGCGTGGATACAGCGACGGCCAGGAGTGGATACAGAGACGGCCAGGCGTGGATATAGCAACGGCTTAGTCATTTAACGAAATATAGAACATTGTCACTCTTGCGACGCAGATTAGGGGTCGTCTCTATTGCAACGAAATTGTTTCCACGGGAAAAAAAACAGTTAGACGTGGCAATATCCACGCTTTTCCGTGGATATTGCCACGTTTTTCCGTGGCAAAATTGATCACTTGTACTAGTGACCCATCCAAAAACTTCCCACATCAAAAATTCAACCAAAAGGGAGGATGTACGCCACTGTTCAAAGAACTATAGCGTATGTACGCGACTAGGTAGAGGACATCCTATGTATATATGTGACTGTACATACTATGACCTGCATATACATAGAAGAAAGTGGTAAAAAGCAGGCCAAGGGTCAAACCACTCTAGGTGAGTGTCAATGGATGAACATACTACTAAATGTGACACAAAAATGGGGAGAAACAGAGAGCAAATCGAGTGAAAAAGTGCACATATAACCCCACCAAGAAGGAAAATCCTCGGCAGAGTCGTCAACTCTGTTACGCAAAAAACTTCCTATGGCTTGGGGTAGACAAAAACAGACTGAATGACACCAGAAATCAATCCATTTCAATATGTAATAGAAATAAATGCTGCTAACACTAAGGGATGTGGAACGTACCTTATTCTAGATGGTTGTAGTAGATCCCCGTTGAGCTTTTCAACCACGCTTGCATCTACATTCTGTTCTCAACAACAATGAAACATAGAAGCATGATAGATATTAAGCGTTAGGCCTACTCTAGTATATATAAATCCAACATGCATAAATCAAGGCAACTATATCCATGGACAAGAATATTCATAGTTACACACATACAATGGACAAGAAATTGATATTTCTATTAATAATAAACAGAAATACAAGTGACAAACTTTGTCGGTACCTCGTCGAAATCAAGAAACCTAGTCCTCCACCTAGGCCTCCACCACTTCAATCCTCCATCTCAATGGCAAGCTCACAAGACAATGGCAAGCTTGGGAAGAGCAACAATGTGTGCTCTAAAGAACAAAGGGATGCAGATTCAAGTATATATGAATGGGGCACAAATCCACTATAATTTCCTTGCTCTCATAAGTTCTCCTCCTCTAATGCATCCAAGAGGGATTTCTTGGAACATCAAAGTACTTTTTGAGCAAAGGGGGTCCAAACAGTTTGCATAGGGGCAGGGAGGGCCATAAAAACTTGATCTACCAAGTGTGGTAAAATCATCTATAACATAACCCAGGCAGTTGATGATAAATTTTTTGACCAACGACTTCGTGAAACTGATGTAGGTGGGTTGATTGACATCCATCAGTATTAGGAACAAAGGATATCTTTCAGTTTTCGATCTATGGGATTGAAAACATATATGAATTTTGAAATTTTGCAATGAAATATGGGTTCAATCAGGGCGTAGCAAGAACCTTCTACCAAAGTCGAGAAACAATACCCTGATTGATGGAGTATGAGTATATAATGACGTTCCCGACGAGAGATAGAGTATCCTAATATGATCTAGTTTGGGATCAATGGAGGAGGGTCTTCGTTGGGGGAGTGTGACTCCTCGTTAGATGATGATGAATCCTCACTTGTGAGTAATCCGGCCATGGGAGATATTTCTTTGATAGCTATCGAGGAAGCAATTTGCTCCAATGGTGGTTTGTGTGATGAGACATTTAGTTGGAGCAATTGGTCCTGGAAACAAATCTGCTCGAGGAGAACCTCACGTTTAGTGCATAAAATGTGGATCAAAAATGAATAGTGAGAGGTAGCGCCACATGCATGGCATGGGCGTGATCCACTAATTGGGACTAGTCTTGGTGTTGGGGCCCTTGAAAGAGATGAGGGGTCGCTATGACTAGGAAGTATATGGCAGTGTTGTCCACATGAAGTTCACCCATTTGGTTGGGTGGCATGACTTGTATGAAATGGATTGGTTTGAGGCAATGCAGGAGTCTCGGAAGGGATTACCTTGAGAGATATGATGTTTTTTATTTCGTCGGTGGTGAGCATATTGATGGAAGTTTCCTCAAGTGGTGGGGTAAGCATGGGTTCCTTCATTGTTTGCATAAGGAAAGTAGTTTCCAATGCATTCTGAAATCGAGGGATATCGGGGAAATGGTGTGCATAATTCCCATGTTGAGAGAAAATCGAACACGCTTTGTTGGTGCATAAATATTTGGACTCGGGGGTTAATGGGTTTGATGTGCCCCTAGTCTCAGCAGGAGAGGCATATGTGGCACTGATACGTGTATTCAGCAAGTTTATGAGCTCGGGTAAGGTAGGACACAGATTTGTTGCGTGACCATGTTTTCCACACAAAGTACATGGGGATGTGACCTGCATGGTAGGTGTATCATGCATTATAGGTACTTCAAATGTTTGTTGGGTGGAACCCTTCATGTTGAGCTTAGGTGTTCTTGAAGATGATTCAGGAGCATGGTTTGTTGTGACAAGAGCTTTCAACTTGGGCTGAGTAGTTCCTCCGTTGGCGAGGGTAGTTGGCTTGAGTTGAATAATGCTCCGATTTTGTGGTTTGGTGACTGCAGGTGGTGGTTGAGTCATAGGGGTTGTGGTTTCATTGGATGTTGTTGGAGTGGTAACTCGTTGTATCGACACCATCTCATAATGTGCAATGGGTTTTGAAGCCATCTTTTGGAAAGGTGGTGTAAAGTACCACACAAATAGTCAAAGTGTGAGTCCTAGGAGGGTTAGCTGGGCCATTACCAGTGTTCCTCATATTCCTGTGGAAGGGTACATAAATTGGATCTGAAACATTGGTGGTACAGAAGGGTTCAAGACTTGCTCAATGTCATGACTTAATGGAGTAGGTGATGATGATGCCACAGGTGTGGATGTTTTGTTTTTCAGGTGTGGACGTTTTATGAAGCATTGATCTATAGGAAAATAACAACAATTGAGAAGTGGAAAATTGCAGTGGAGTATCAAAGACAATGTACACTGAACGAGACAAATTTGAGACAAATATGATAAGAATTGATTAGTTAATTACAACATTAATCTCTATTCATTCCAACAGTAATACAATGGTGTTACAATATGAAGGATTTGAATCATGTGGGGCATATTTGAATCTACCAACTAAACCTGACTGACTAGTTAACTAGGAGTGTCTAAATCACTAGTGGAACTCACTAGTCTAACTCCAGATGTCTAAATCGGTCTGCCAATCAGTTATATTAGTTAAACTAATGAGGTAGGTGAAAAAAGGTGCCTCACCCCATGCAGCCATGCAAAACTGGTGTTAGACTAACTAAGAGTGAGCTAACTAATTGTAACTAGAGATTGACTCGACATAACTTCCTACCTACCACAACCAACTGATGGAGGTTCCTGATGGTACTTGGAGTGGGCTCCTAGAATGTAGGGATTGGTCTCGAAGCATGTTAACTGATGCATGAACATGCAGTAAGTGGCAGTTAACATCTATATGTGTTCCCAACACTCTAGTGGTTAGCACCAGTGGCACCAATAGTACCAATGGAATTTGTGGCACCAATATCATGGTGGCACCAAACTCAAGTAAATGACTCCTAACTTAAGCAAGATGATATATTAGACTATATATGGACAAGGAAGGATTAATAATCCTAACACCCCCCTTAATCCTAACTTATACAACTTTGGGCCCTGGCAACTAGGCCAAAAAGTCACCCATACAATCTAAAGAAATACAAGTTGCTTAATAAACTAAGGAAAATGGGGAAAACCTCATGGGAACCCCCCTCCCCCTCAAAATAAGTAGTGAATCGGTAAAACAAGCTATACTTAAGAAAAAAATTCCTCCTCAAGCAAAAAAAACTTGTAAAATATTTGCTACAATCTGCAGCACTTTGCAGCCACAATGCAGTATTTTGGTTCTTCTGTGCAGTAGCATCTTGAAACTGTGCATGTGAACCTCTCCAAACTAAATGATTATGTCTAGAGGAATTTTCCTCTGTTGAAGAGGAAGAATATGCTCAACTAAATCAGGAACATAGACAACTGCTAGATGAAAACTAGAAGCATGTAGAGCAACTGAGATCAATTGATGAGAGAGCAAAAGTCTCCATCTTTACAAGTTTTGTGAGGAGATGAGCATGTGATCAAGTAGGAAGGTAGAGAAGTCATGGGAATGTGGAGAGTGAATGCTTGAGCTCCATAGTCTAATATAGCTTCTAAAATAACTAATGATTCACAAGATATAATATCAGCAAATTCATTAGAGAAAATTGACATTGAATCCTCAACAACAATTTTGAAAGAGACTTTTGGTACTTGATTTTTCACACCAAAATTGATGAGAACAGCTACAAGCATGACTGGAGGCTCTTGAAACTTAAAACTCGAACCAAATAAGGTCATACCAGATCCAAGAGTGTAGAAAAAAAGTTCCAAGTGCTCCACCGAGACGACCAAAGCACAATTTTCTCTTTCTTCAAAATCTTGAGTATTGGTGCATGTAATCATGTAGGAATTTGTTGGAAGCTCTAGGTTAATGAGAGTGAATGGATCACTCCTAAAATCTGATATTTCTTCCAAAACATCCAAAGTATTACTTTTATGTACACCAACAACAGCATTAGAAATAGAGAAATCAAATTCCTCTTCATTTTATGAAGCAATCATTGGCAAACTTCGCACATAATTTAAAATAGAAGAATCACTGGAGAATGTTTGCATAGAATGGAATGAGAGTTTTTCTTCAATAACAGAGATTCAAATGTCTTCTTCTAGATCATCTATATGAGAAGATGAGATATCAGAGATCTCATAAACTTCTGGAGCAGCAGGAGAAGGATTCACTCCAATGAGACTTTCTTCAATTCGAATTGACTGTGTTGAAGATTCTGCTTTTTCTTTATTTTGAACAAATTGCTTTGGTGAGCTAGTGTGAGTCATCTGATATATAGACAAAAAAATTGTTGCAAGAGAGGGCACAGAGAATACATTCTTGAACTCATCATGCTGGATTTTAATAGAACCTCTCCCAACAGCTGGGATTTGGGAGTCATCTCCCATATGAGTGTGAGGTCCTCCTGATAGAGTGAGAGTGGTGAATGATTCCCTGGAGGAAACCATGTTGTTGAATGCTCATGAATCTATGAAATAAGCCTTCGACTGAGTGAAGCCTGCTTTCAAAGCATGACACCTCTCATATTCTTCAGTCTGCTCTCCAACATCAGGCGTCTCTGCACCTTGTGGAAGGGAAATATTGTCCTGTTCAATGAGTGTTATCAACTGGTTGATGGTCTTCTTCATGCACTGGCTTTCTAGATGAAAGCATCTCATACAGTATAGACACTTAGTCTTTTCTTTTTTGGAACTCGAGGCTCCATCATAAGATCTCTGATTTCTCATTGGCTTCGAATCAGTGTTTTTGGTCTCCCTCCCTTTATGCTTCCCTCTTGCTTGTGCATTGGTTGAGTCTGTCACTAAGAGTGCTTGATTCTTGGAGGTCTGAATCACTCCCATTTGAACCAAATTATCTTGCTCTTGTATTAAGGACTCAACAAAAGCATCTAGAGGAGGCATCTTCCAATTAGGGATGGAAGATCTTCTGGAATGGAATGTAGAGACAAAAACAGAGTACTCTGAGCCAAGCTTGCTCAATATTGATAGAACCAGTTTCTCATCTTTCCTTTTTAATCCACATTGTTTACATTGCAGTGCTAGTGACTTGTATTTTGTGAAGAATTGCTGAATAGTTTCGAAACTGTCGAGATGTAGTGCAATGAGCTCATTCTTATGTGCCCTTAAAGCTCATCTTGTTTTCTAAACAGGGATTCAAGCCTATCCCAAACTTCCTACGAAGTCCTTAGTCCCTCAAGATGGAACAAAAGATCCCGAGAGATATGAGTGCACATAAAGCCAAAGGCTTCATCAAGCCAATTCAAAAACTTGTTCTTCTTAGCATGATGTTGGGGCTCAGTTTCTCTGCCCATTGTCATCCTAAACATGCCAAGCTTGTGTAAGGAGACCTGCATATCTGCCCTCCAATCAACATAGTTGAAGGGTGTAAGGATTCGAGGTACGAGAGCTGAAGGATCCATCCATCTGTATGTTGATCAGTCAGCTCCTCAAGAAGCTACGTAGTTACCTGCAAGTAACACTGCAAAATCCAATTCGATTCACAATCATATGTCGGTAAAGCCTTTCCACCTCAACATGTGCACTTTCTCAAAGTCTGTCACACTTGCAGAGACTTCTCTGAACAAATCCAGAGTTAGCAAAGCAATTTTTACAAGATTTATGTGGAAACTCGCCTGCTTCTGGTGCACAATGGAGATCAGACAAGACTTGTTGCTAGCATGAACAAGGCTCTGATACCATGTTAAATTTGTGAACCATTGTTCTACAGGAAATTGAGAGCAATTGAGAAGTGGAAATTTACAGTGGAATATCAAAGACAATGTACATTGAACAAGACAAATTTGAAACAAATATGATAAGAATTGACCAATTGCTTACAACATTAATCTATATTCATTCCAACAGTAATACAATGGTGTTACAATATGAAGGATTCGAATCATGTGGGGCAGATTCGAAACTACCAACTAAACCTGACTAACTGGTTAACTAGGAGTGTCTAAATCAATGGAGCAACTCACTAGTCTAACTCCAGATGTCTAAATGAGTCTATCAATCAGTTAAACTGATGAGGTAGGTGCAAAAAGGCGCCTCACCCCATGCAGCCATGCAAAACTGGTGCTAGACTAACTAAGAGTGAGCTAACTGATTGCAACTGGAGATTGACTCAGCATAACTTCCTACCTACCACAACCAACTTATGGAGGCTGTTGCTGGCACTCGGAGTGGGATCCTAGAATGTAGGGATTGGTCTCAGAGGCACATTAACTAATGCATGAGCATGCAATAAGTGGCAGTTAACCTCTATATGTGTTCCCAACACTCTAGTGGTTGGCATCGGTGGCACCAATGTCACCAATGGCATTTGTGGCACCAATATCATGGTGGCACCAAACTCAAGTAAATGACTCCTAAGTTGGGCAAGATGATCTATTAGACTATATATGGACAAGGGAGAATTAATAATCCTAACAATGAGACCTTCTGTTGAAGGGGGAATGATAGGTGGAGGTCCTCAATATGCCCCTAGGAGGTCAAAGTCTTTGTAGACCCCTTGGCTGATCTCAACATATGGCCTGGTGTTTGTCTCGTTGACCGTAGGCAAGACATTTTCGGGATTGGCCAATGCGTTGGGGTTCTAGTAGCTGAGTTGGTCAAGGGTGACCACCTTCCCATTGAATGAAAACATCATGATACATAATGCCAAGGAAGTGACCGCCTTCATGGCATACAGATAGCCACGCCCCAAGAGGATGTTGTAGTCAAGTTGAGCATGAATCTCTTCCACATCAATCATCACAATTTTGCCCCCCAACTCAATGAAGACATTTTGGTACAATCCTCGTGGTTGGGATGGTATATCATTGTATGCGCAGAGGGTGATAAAGGATGGTACTAACTCGAGGGAGCACAGTCTTTTCCACACGTTGGAAGACATTACACATGTGAATGTTCCTTCATCAATGATGCATCGATGGATGATGATGTTTTTTACTGTGACCAACACCTTAAAAGCGACTGATGAGGAATGTATTCATCAACGAATATTAGCCATTCATGTTGCCATGTTAAAGAAGGAACATTGTTTATAGTCAAGAGCACGATGTTTCGAGTAACATTTTCATAGTGCCCTTACACATGCCACTCTTAATGAGCAATAAACACTTTGAAATGTTGGAGAAGTTTAAGTCGAAATGGAGGTGGGATTATGGTGATAGGGGAATGTAGGGGGTAGCTCTATTGTGAAGACAGGTAGGTGCTGCTCTAGATCGATCTATTGTGGTTACTTCTTTGTCTCTAGAAGATCTCTAGGTAAGTCAATTCTCTAGGTAAAACACTATTGATGTTTCAAGTTATCAGTTTGAGGTTAGGTTGGATTTGGATCAATGGTTGACTTTCTTAAGCCTACCTTTTCTTTGGGACTAGGAAGGCTTAGCCTACACATTCTTTCTGTTTTTCTACTTTGAGATTTGTGTTTTGGTTCAATGCATTTGTAGTAGGGACGTCAAGACCCTTGTCCTCTTGATATCAAGTTGTAATACTTTTCACTTGTAGGTTGTTTGGATCCCTCGTTTGCTTGTTGAATGCTTATTCTAGGCTCTTTCTATTTGATTCCATTGTGGTTATATTGGTTGGGTATTCTTGGACTCACAAGGCCATGGATAGCCCTAAGAATCATGAAAATTGTCTTAAGGAAATTTATAAAATACACAAGGTTTTGCTTGTGCATGAGGGCTTTATTAATGATAACATGATTTCCATATTTGTTATAATAGCCAAAGTCCATAGCCAAGAGCACATCTGTAACTTTAAAAATGCAATGATAATGGAAACTCTACTACAACAACAAAAAATCAACAAAAGGTATATAATTCTCTGCTTTTGAAATCCTTTGCAACAGAAGGTATATAATTCCATCTACTTCAAACTCTTACAACTATACCTGCTTGTTGTATTATCGACTAAGTGACAATGTCTTTTGTTGTATTACTATGATAGCCATCTTCACAACTTTTTGATACAGATATCACCTATTTTTTATTAAAAAATACACAACTTACCCAATCATCTGCAATATAAACTATATTATATTCAAGGCATGAAAAATAATCTTCATTAACACCAAGAAAATTATGCACATTTCAAAAAATAAATAAACAATTTCAAAAAATACAATACCTTCATATCTTAAACAATTTCAAAATTTACAATACCTTCATATCTTATACAATTTCAAACTCTATACATTCTTTTTAAATTTATAAACATTCCTCTTTTAATTGAATTATATATAAGTTCAAACTTTATACCTTCTTTTTAAATTTATAAGCATTCCTCTTTTAATTGAATTATATATAATTTCAAACTTTATACATTTTTTAAAATTTAATTTAATTATATATAATTTCAAACTTTATACCTTCTTTTTAAATTTATAAGCATTCCTTTTTAATTGAATTATATATAATTTCAAACTTTATACATTCTTTTTAAATTTACGAACATTTGTCATATTGATTTGACTAAACTCTATAATATAATTTATACGAATTTTATAAAAAATTGTTTTATAAATTTATAATATAAAATATTTTTTCAAATCCTTAATTAACTACAATTCAAATATATATATATAACATTTTAAACCATCCTCATAACTTACATTTCAATGTTTACATTAGCACAATAAACACTTGTCTTTTAACAGAGTCTAAAATTGTGTCAAGCAACTTGATAACATTTGTCTTCGTAAAAATATAAAACATTCGAAAAAAAACATTAAAAATTCTTGTTTTAAAATCTTTTTGTCAAGAGAGGCATGTGGGGAGATTATTTTTTATCCCGAAGGAAACATGGTAAACTCCTATGCTAGGGGGTTTGGAGCTCAAATCTATAATGAAGTAATCCAGAAGATGAAATCACAATATAAAAATGGCTCTCCAAGCTGCAAAAGAATCTATGAGAGGATATATCAACTAAGCCTCACTCCACAAGCCCTCTTTTATCATATCCTCATGGAAAATAATGGCCCAGCCGATAAGCTAGCCAACCTTGGTGCTAGAAGTTCGCAAGGAATTGTAGAGTATAGAAACCAAACGAAAACCCATAAATATGTCCCCTGGACAACTTAAAGGAATGTAGGCATATGGTATGGTTGAAAACTTTAGGAGTTGGCCCCTCCATGGCCACTAACCCAAGGCACTGATCTGCCACCCTCCAAGACGCGTGGCAACTCACTACCAAATGTCGCTACCCCATCACGAGCCCACATTAATCAAGAGTTCATTTCAGCAGTCCTCTGAGGTTGCGAGAAGACTGCCTACACACGTGATGGGTGAGTTATCCCGCGAAGGCTCTTCCCATTCCCATTCACTATTTGCAATTCGCAAGCTTGGAGGGAGACGGCTCTCAGAACCCCAGCGAGAACCAAGTAGAAGACAGCTTGCAACACTTGCAGTATTTGTTTACAGGTCTTTCGTGTGTGATTGAAGCCGGTCCTAAGTGTATAATGGCGAACAACGGTGGAGACTCAGAAATTGCTAGCCTCAACTCTAGCTTGGAAGATATCAAACTTCATTTGCGTAGGGTTTACGAGATGGTGGGAGTTGGCATCTAAGAAAATAGAGTCGCGGCTTTGGATATCTGGTATATATCCAACCAGATCAGTTTTCATGATTCCAGGATAGATTATAACGAGCATGACCTTAAGGAGTTAATGGATACTTTTGATATCATAAAAGAGGAAGTTTTGAAAATGTCCAGAATGTCCTAGTGTAACCACTGCCAGGAATCTCTAGATCAAGGTGCTCTCCATATGGAAGAAATTCCAGTCACTAAGTCTGCTTTTGAGTACAAAGGAAAAAAAGATGTAGTAAGATGTAGTGTTTTAGTCTGCTTTTGAGTACAAAAGAAGTACAAAAGAAGAAAGATGTAGTGTTTTAGTCCAGTTAACCTCTGATGTTTTTTGCATTTTGCTAAATCAACAGTTTGTAAAAATTTACCCTTCCATGGGTGATAGCTTTAAAGAAGTTTTAAAGAAGTTTGTAAAAAACAAACTTGAAACCCATGTTAACCCATGTTAAGCTTAGCAGTTTGAGTTTTATTTTCTCGACAAACACCTATGAAACTCTTGATATAGTTTTGTACTGAATAGTTGTGCACAACTTTTTTTTCATTTAATACATATTCTCCGTTCCTGTTAAAAAAAAAATCTGTTTCTCAAAATGTTGGCTAAGCTTTTACAAACACTCTTTTTAGTAGAAAAAACATATCTCTTGTTATTTAATGGAAATTAAGAGTACAATGATCATCCCCAAACTAAGAAACAATTAGATTCACTAGTAAATACTACCAAGTTCTCCAGGATTGTTACACCAACCCAACACTCCAGCAGAAAAAACCAGTCAATGGTAACTGAAAATCAAATACAGTTCTGAGAAAGTGGAGCAGCCCAACAGAAATTAGAAACCAGAAAGATAGCAGCCACCACCCCACCGAAGGCTACTTTAGGAAATAATTGGAGCCAAAGTATGTGAGTGTTTTCAATATATTCCTCGACAGGTAGAATCTTTCATCACCAGCAATGGCACCTTTTGAAAGCCTATTAGCCAACTCATTAAGTTTAAGTTCTCTTAAGACATGTCTATCTTGTTGAGTGCCAAAGATATCTATGAGGGCCTCAGTCCTCACACACCACTGTTCCAAAGAGAAGATCAGCCTATGAACTTTGCCCAATTCAAAAAACACGAGTCCCCAAAAATCTGGAGAGAATCAATGCCAATAGGAAAGGCAAGGGCCAGTAGTTCCGTTTCCGTTCTTGTCAAGGAAGTCATAGAACAGTTTTAAAGTGTTCTCTGTACCAAAAAAAAGAACTTCAAAAATAAAAACAGAACTTTAAAAATAAAACCAGTACACATTGCGCACAACTTTCGCTAACCTTTTTGACTGAAGCAAACTCACTAGATGCATCCTTATCAGTTATCAACCCTCCCATCTTTCCCTCCGTAGTAAATATCCCGCAGAGCTGAGGAGGATTCGGCATTGCGATTAACATACCTTTTCAAAAAAGTTTTGTCTGGCAATTGACCAATGATCCATGGACTAATCCTCTCTGTTTTTAACACTCTCAGATTCTTCAATGCCTTCAAAACTCTATATCGAGGAATTATCCTCTTCTCCAAGCTGCATGAAAACAAAATTGGATACCTGACAAAATCATCCAATGAGAGTTCCCCTGATTTGACCAGAAAATCTACATTCCGCTTCAATTTTTCATCTGAACATCCTAGAATCGACGGCATCCGACTGGATATTTCAGAAACTTGTTTTTCGGAGAAACCTAAACTGCCCAAATACTGCAGTTTTAGATCTAACTTTTCTTTTCCCATTCCAAATATCCCACGCAAAGCATATCCAAATATATGCGATCCCTTCTTGAACCCCAAACTCTCGGCCATTTTAAATGACTCAATGACGATTTTATCTGTAGACATGAGCAAACGGGGCTGCGTTGCCACTAACTTGGATAAAGCTTCACCCTCAACACCCAATTTTTGCAAGAGTGAAATCCCAGATCTAATCTTATCCTCGCTGCAATCTAAAATGGTTGAATCGGCAACAACGAGTCTGCATATATCATCTTTCTTCACGAAAGACCTAAGGAAGTTGAGCCTAGACTTTAGGTTTCTTTCGGATTGATATAAGAAAACCCCCGGATTGCGACTTACCGCCCTTCGAATCTGAGCGGTGGTCAAACCACATTCATTTAACAGCTCCAAACCTTCTTCCAGGTTCTTGCTTGATTGATAAAGCAAGCCCTTCCTATATCTTAAGGCTTTTGAAACATCTTTCTCTGTCATTCCGCATTTGCTGATGAGAAAATCGGTGATAACGCTGCCGTATTGAGTAGTTTAGGATACGGTTTCTTTTTCAGTGCAGAATTTGGCGATTTTTGTTAAAGGATTTGCATTAATCGCAAGAGGGCGAAGCAGCGAAATTGGGATTGATACGCGAGTAGATGACTGGGGGACGTTGCTGGTTATCAATCTTTTCCATATGAGCTGAATAGCCATTATCTTTAGGAGGGTGAAGTAGCAGATCTAAGCGTATCCTTGCGGAGATAAAGAAGCCCACAAAATAAGAAAAAGAGTTACCTGGAGGCGGCCGGAGAAGTGAGTGACTGGATGGATATCGCCGTAGATTGTTGAGAGGCCAAATTGTTGGCGAAGACGATCAGTGAGCAGAGTGTTGTAAGGATTTAGGGTTTGAGATTTAGTAAGGGATCTTTAGGGTCTGAGATTCAGGGTTATGATGGTTCACGGATGACATTGACATGGACAAGAGACGGAAGTTTGAATTAATAACATTAAAGAATAGTATAAATAGCGAACGTTTTGTAAAAAAAAAATGTAATTAAGAGGATTTTTTATTTTTTATTTTTTTATAAAGATGGCTGGATTGGTGAAATGTAAATGTTCACTTTTTTATTTTTCAGTCGAAAAAATACATTCCTTGGTATTCAATGAATCAAAGGAACTTTTTACATCTTCAAGATAAACAGACATACTTACTACACAACACAACAAATAGTGATAAACAGTCCTATCATGGACAGTCCTATCATGGACAGTACAGCAAATACAATCCTATCCAGAACAAACATACAACACAAAATACAAGTAAATTCCCATAGTATATCATACTCAAAGCACTTTGAGTTCACTACAATAGATCCCTCTCATAGGAAGGCTATCAAATATAGTCATCTATGTTCCTAAAGAAAATAACAGGAACCCAGAAATCTGATCCAAGGAGGGGGTGAGTCTCTAGTAATCAGTAATAGTTGCTCAACAAAACCTGAAAATATCTCAATGAATCTGGTGAGATCAACTGTAATAGAATGAGCATATTCTAAAAGAGTTGTGATGAGCTTTCCCCAATAATCTCATTTCCAAAATATTCAGTAAGTAAGAGATGGCCCGGTGCCAAGTGCAATCCCTCCTTTGATAAAATGTTTGCCCTCCTGTTATGTTCCCTATAAACATGACTGAGATCCACCCACATGAAGGAGGACATGAGAGTCCTAGTGTTGAGGCACCAGGCCTCAAGATTCACCATATCCAGGGTAGAATCCATATTAGCCCAATTTATAATCACAGAGGAGTCGCCAAAGATATGTAGGTAAGGTAACCCAATATCCTTTGCAACTCGTAGTGATGCCCAAAGTGCTAAGAGCTCAGCTCTAGTGTTGGTACATCTGCCACATCCGAGCTTGAAGGCAAGAAGGTGTAGTTCGTTCATCCAGAGACAGAACCCCGCACCCCCCAAATATTTTGCAGCCGCTCCATCAAAAAAGATCATAGGATACACCGAAATAGGAGACTTCCCAATGTTCCTAATTTTGTGCTTATGTATCAGAGGAGGCTTAAAGGTCAAAGAATCATCATAAATGAAATATAACAGTTTGTTCAAAATGGGTTCCTGATCTTCAAAACATAAACGGTTCCTAACCTTCCAAATATTCCAAATGATGAAAAAAGGCATATACAGTAAATACCCCTTCCGTGATAGCCAACAAGTTAAATTTTCCTGAAAAGTAGGGGCACTCCAGTCCCAATGCACATTTAAAATGCAGCTAAGGCCTTTGATTACCTCCTTCAGAAATCGATAACTTACAAAAAGATGTTCAACCGACTCTGCCTCCTCTTTGCAGAGACAACATCTATTAGGACCGCACCATCCTTTCTTGCTTAAAGTATCCCAAGTATTTATGTGTATGTGCCAGATGAGTGATACCCAGGTCAGTGAGATATTCCCTAAGCTCCTCGGATAGGATATACTGTGAGTTGAGCCCAGCAATGGGATCAATGCCCACTCTGATTTTTAATCCATTTCCCACCTTCCATCCCAGCTGACAGGTAATCCACTCAATAATTCTGATAAACCCATTCCAAAAATAAGAAGTACCAACAATACTAAAGGACCGGCCACGAATCCAGACATCAAGAGGTATGTTCTTTAAGTATTTATGGGCAATGATCTTGCTCCAGGTCCCAGTACCAGTAAGTAGATGCCACAAGCTCTTGAGGCTTAGAGAGATACCAAACCATTCCAGGTTCGTGATGTCCCAGCCACCAAATTCAATAGGAAGAGCAAGAGTTTCCCAGTTGACCAGATGGGAGAAACGGTGTCCGTCAGAGGATCTCCAAAGAAAGTTATAAATGAGTTTGCGCATAGTATTAAGAATGGATTTGGGGCATCGTGCCAATGCAAACCAATAAACAGCCAAACCAGTTAGTACAGCTCTGATAAGGACCACTCTACCGCCGAGAGATAGATACTTGTAAGTCCAATTTTTAATCTTTCTTTCAAATAAATGGATAATCCAGTTCCAATCAGAAGTAAGGTATCCCAACGGTTTAAGATTAAAACCCAAGTACTTAAAACCCACCGTGATTGGATCCATCTTAAAAGGAAAGAGTACAGCAAGTTCCTCCCTGAACCGAGAGTCTACATTCTAGTAGAGAAAAGAAGACTTTATAGGGCTAACAGACATCCCTGATACCCCACAAAATAAATCAAGTGCTTCTTTATAGGCCCTCCATTCATCAATAGTGCATGTCCCAATAAGAATAACATCATCAACAAAAAACAGGTGCGATAAGGATAGGTTGGGCGAATACTGAAACCCCATGATCTTTCCAAATGTTCACTTTATACTTTTAAATATGTGCAGTTTTGTCAATTCGAGGGTATTGTGATAAGTTTTTTTAGAAGTTTGTTTATTGGTTTAATTTAATATTTTTTTTAATTTTTTTAAGTTTGTTTATCTATTAAATTTAATATCAAGGTATCCACTTGGTTATTGTGAGTTAGGACTAAGGTATCATTAGGTTTTTGGGAGTTGGAATTAGGCTTCCTATTAAGGTTGTATATCAAGACATCGTTATTGTGAGTTAGGACTAAGGTATAATTAGGTTTTTGGGAGTTGGAATTAGGCTTCCTATTAAGGTTGTATATCAAGGCACCTTTATATTAGTGGGTATTTATTGTTGGCTCAACATGTTTTGGTCATGAATTTATGAAGTATCACTTGAAATTAGGCATATAGTTTTGTATATCTTTTTTATAAGCAACTTGTATATGGTATAATTTGGAATGTTAATTAATTATGATGATTAAATTAAACTAGCACATTTTCATGTCATAATGGACTTATAAATCATTATAAATAATTTTTTCAAGTAAAACTTTGAAGAGAAATCCAAAGAGTGCTTCTCAATATGCATGGATGGCATGCTTATGGATGGATGCCCCACCCTTTGGGATTCACATTGTGGCACCTATTGACATGAAACTAACAAAAAAAAGTCTAGCAATGTTAATAACAACCTATTGAACTAACTACTTAAACTAAAATTGTATACATAATTAAGTCAATAAACCTATGACTTGTTAAGAATGAATCATTGTAATGCTTCTCCTTCCTCAATATTGAAAGATAAAATGAAGGAAAGGAATACAAACAAGTTGTATAACTTTGTGGTTGATCTCTTAGGGTCCTATTTTGGTGGAGGTACATTAAATCGGATGTGGGTTATGTGGGCTTTCATCATGGCATGAAATATTGACTAGTTTCTCTCCCATGGATTTCTTCTTGTTGACATATTTTAGATCTTTAATTTGTTTTTTTTTAATAGTGGATGAATGAGTTAGCAATTCAAAGGTTAGGTTTTCATTTAAGACAAATGAGTCAACAATTGAAAGGTTAGGTTTTCATTTTAAGACACATTGTTTGTAAATATTAAACTACTACATCTATGGAATATATCAATCATTTCAATTGTGGAAGATATGAACCATTAACACTGTAAATATTTATCTTTTCTTTCTAGTAGCATTATAAAAATCTTCTTTGAATGTGTAAATTTTCCTCTTGAACAAATTTCCCTAAACTATGCTATGCAATAATTTTAAAACACTTAATAAAATAATACACCCTCCCATGAATCATGTAATATACATGAAAAAAAAAACATCCACAATAATAATAATAATAATAACAATTATCTAATTTTAAGGTCGCGACCTTGCTAAACACTAAATTCATGTACAAGACCCCATTGTTTGTAGGACAAGGGACACCCCTCTACACAATGATTTGATTGCTAAAGTCTATGGAGGTGTGCATACCCTACCCCCTTTAGGATTTGAACTTATGAACTCCTAAGAGAAAACACATGTTCTTCACCATTAGGCCCACTCAAAGAGGAAATGCAAATTATATAATATGTAAGGCATGAAAATAATCTATATTGAATCAAAGAGGTTATGCTCAAATTTATATACACTTGTGTTTTAAACAATTTCAAAATGTGCAATACCCTTATACAATTTAAGAATTAATATACTTCAAAAATTGGCATTATCATAATAAACATTTTTCCTTTTAAATTGCATCAAGCACCTTAATAACATTTATGTCCAGCAGATCCATATGTGGATGATATTAGAGAAGGGTCAAATGGATTTTATGTAAAGTCTAGGGTCTACAGAAACCCTAAATCATTTCAAGGTAAATGGTCAGTAGGTTGATTACAATGTGGATACAATTGAGGAGGCTAATATTTTTTCATTTGTTACTTCTTGTCTTCCACTGGAAGGTGATGTTTGATGTTTTGGAGTTTTCTCTAAGTGTCCAAAGTTTGGTGAGGACATGATATAAATTTTTCTCCATCTAAAATATTTTCTTTGCATGGATGGGTGGATTGAGTGGACTAACTTCCAAGTGTGTAGAAAGTTATTGTAAATCTCATAAATCACTTGTACGTGGGAGATCTCAAAAAATATGTAAATCATGTGATAGTAGATGAATTGCAATCAAAACCTTTGAATGTGAGTAATCACTGATTGGAGACAAACCTCTTGTTGAGGGAGTGTATTTCCAATAGTGGTAATACTCCTTTCAAACTACCTTCTTCTCCCTATGATATGTTGCTTTTGGGTTTAGATCCTGCTTTCATTTCGAAAACTTGTTGGAATTGTCAACCATTCCTAGTGTTGGATGTAGTTGTTCAAAAGGGTTTTGGCAAGGGTTTTATATGGAGATTCTTGGATCTCAGATGTTTGGTCCATAGTGCTAAGTTGGGTGTTCGGGATCCTAAGTAGGTGAGTGGGCCTCCACAAAATCCTCAAAAGAAAGTTATAAAAAAAGAAAGTTTCTAGATAAAACTACTATGGGTGATAATATTTGGGTCAATCAAGTCATGAATTTTGTAGGTAAGACCCTAATCAAACATTTTTGGGGGGTACACATCATAGTGGTGAACTACAAAAATGGATGATAGTGTTATGGGAACTTGTTACTGGTTACATTCCCTCCTTCAACATTATGTCCAAGGGTTGGTTAGATTTCAAATTCATAGCAGAGGAGGACACTATTAAAATATTAAGTGGGCAATGGTATTGAGGTGGGTTGTCACCTAAGTACAAATCTCTAGCACCCATGTTTTGAGCCACGAAGAGAAAGGTTAGATTCAACACCCATTTTGGTTACACTGTCGGGGATACTTTTCTAGAGATCCGAACTAAAAAGAAATTTAGACCATGGGAATTTCTTAAGTAGGACATTATTTGTCAATCCATCATCTAAATACTTTGCCTATAATATGTGGCAAAGGTGTTGTTAGATATTGATCTTTTGGAAGGTTTGGTTGAAAACGTGGAAGTAAAAAATTTGGGATTAAATCCATATTCAACTTCTAGCCTATTGTAATGTCCCATTTCATTATGCAAGGCAACACACATATGGCCATGTGGTGGAGACTTGTCCAAGACCTTTATAGCAAAATATATGATAGTGAAAATCAAGATTTTCGTTAGGGTTGAATGGCAGGAGGAAGAAGCCTCCCCCTCATGGTAATAATAAAAGATCGATGCATATGGTGGTATCGAAGGAGAGCATGGAGCTAACAAAGGAGGGTGAAAAAGAGGATTTGTTTGAGGTAGGTGGTAGTCCATTCACTATTTCAAGTTTGGTTCCACAAGATGTGAATATTCTCTTAACTTGGAAGATTTTGTTGTTTTAGAAAGCCTTGGGCAGAGTTGTCTCAAAGGAAAACAAAGAATGTTTTATGTAATATTAACTAAAATGGAAACCTTCATGGTGAAGATCTAGTATGTGATGTTTATAAGGTTACAAAGGAAGATTGTGAGTATGTGCACAGTGAAAAAGTGGAAATAAGGATTTATTAGAGGTTGGATGTGGAGAACGTGGGGGTGAGGGATTTTCCTTAGCTTGAAGCTTGATTTGATGAGGACTAGTCATTGAACGAGGAATCTCTCTAAAAGAAGTTGGAATTAAGGCCTAGACGCAAGAAGCTCTAGCTTACAGACTCCAACAAACCATCCATGGATTCTTGTCCCACTCTTTCCCCTTTATCTTGAGACTCTAACAAGGAAAATTGGCCTAGTCTAACCAAGGTTGTGTGAATTATGGGGAGAAATCCTAAGTGTAGGGGGATAAATTTTGATCTTGTTTACTATTAAGGGGTGGGAGGGAATTATTCCCATTGTTAAGTATTTGAGGACACTTTATATAGCAGTGTTTCTTGGGGGGTGGGGGGGAGGAGATCTAGCTCAATCTCTGCTATCTCTAAGGCTATATTTTCCTCAAGAGGGAACTCTTATCAACTTAGGTCTAAGATTTCTCCAAATGTTGTCAAAGATCCCTCTTTGGGGGGGATCTAATTTTGATACTAGAAGGGACAGGGGAAGGGCATCAACAAGAATGAAATGTTTTCTCTAGCATCACTAGTAGAAAGCAATGTTTTAAATCCTCCAAGTAAAAAAAATGTTGGATTAGGCCCTTAGAGATTTACAACCTATAGCCAAGATGTAAAGATGAAAATTATCTCTTTCAATGCATGGCTTTTGGGCAGTGCCAAAAAAGGAAAGGCCCTCTATAGGATCATGAAGAAAGAGTTTCCTAATATCTTCCTTATGCAAGGGTGATTTGATTATTGGAAACCTTGAATCCCTTTTCAAGAATTGCATTTTTAGTGAGTAACTTCTTTTGGTTTGTCTGTCCAAGTTTTAGGTATATGCAAGATTTCGAAGTGTGAAATCATGGATATGGTTATCATAGTACTGAACGTTCATGGATTTTATGTTCAATGACAAAGGTATCGCGACATGTGTTTAGGTTTGTGGGGGTTCTATGTTAAATTTCATGAACCATGGATCTTCAGGCCTGAATGAAAGCAATCTGGAAAAGAAGGATGCAGTGGAATGGAAAAATCAATGTAAACTGAACAATGGATTCATGACAAAAATTCACACAAATTGGACATAATATCATTACATCAATGATCGTTAGTATCTTATTAATACAATAGCCATACAATAGGAAAATTTTGAATACCTTGGATAGGATTCAAAATCACCAACTAAAAGTAACTGACGTGCTAACTCAGTTTGGGAAAAATCACCACTAGAGCTCACTAGTTTAACTCCGGATAACTAATTTAGTTCACAATCAGTTAACTAATGAAGGTAGATGAAAAATTGTGCCCACACTCCCTTGAATCATGCAAACTGACGCTAGGGTGACTGATAGTGAACTAACTAGTGGCAATAAGAGCATATCTTAACATGACTGACTACTTACCATAGTGAATTGAAGGTGACTGTTGGTGGCACTCAGAGAGGCTTCCTAAAATGTAGGGATTGGCACTAATGGCACCAATGGCGCCAAAACTCAAAAGTGTAGATGAATCATGGGTATGTCCTCCCATACTCTAGTAAAGTGATAATGACCTCCTAAGCTAGGTAAAATGAACAAATAGACTATGTGGGTAAAGGGAGAATTAATTAATTCTAACACCCCCCCTTTAATCCTAACTTTGGACAACTTGGGCCCTGTCACTAGTCTAAAATTCATCCATACAATTGAAATGAAATAAAAGACTGCCTAATAAACAAGGAAATGGGGAAAACCTCACAGGAAACCCTCCCCCCCTCAAAATAAGTAGGAAAATCAGGAACAATAACGAGTCAAGCCTTTACGCCAAGAAGAGATATGAGGTAAACAAATATCTTTTTAGTGAAGGACTTGGTAAAAATATTTGCAATATGCTCCTTTGTAGGAAAACAATGTAGTGTGTTAGTCTTGTCATGCACTAGTTACATAATGTAGTGTATGTGTACATCAATATGCTTTGTCTGCTACTTCTAAACTGGATCACTGGATATCTTGATGGTACTTTGGTTGTCACAATAGAGTTCTACTAAAGGTGAAGTGTGAATCCAAAAATCGTCAAAATCCCATGCAACCAAACTTCCTGAATAACTGCATTCACAGCCCCCCTATACTTTTCTTCTGCTGAAGAGAGTGCAAGAGTTGCTTGCTTCTTGCTTGACCAGTAGATTGGCCAAGATCCCAACACAAACACAAAACATGATGTAGATTTCCTATCACTTCCATCTTCATCCCAGTTTGAATCAATATAACCAATGAGATCTAATTGTGCATCAACTGAATAATGGATCCCATAGTCTCTAGTACCCTACACATAGTGCAAGATGCGCTTTGTTTCCTTCCATTGCAGCTCATGTGGCTCTTGCATGTATATGGCAGCAACACTCACAGCATATGATAGATATAGCCTCGAATGAGTGAGGTAGGCTCATAACGAGTTGTCTATAGAGTGTGTTGTCAACCAATGGTGTGGAACCACCTTCTTCCAGCTTGATGCCAAATAGGAAGGGAAAGGGTGTTTCTTTACAATCTTCCATGTGGAACCTTTTAAGCAAATCTGATTAATATCTAGACTATGTAATCATGATTACTGAATTATTTTGACTTACTTTGAGACCAATGAATTGTCTCAACAAGCCTAGATCTGTTGTAGTGAATGCTTCGCTCAAAGTTGACTTGATGCTTCTCAATCCAGCAACAGAGCTGCTAGTAATGAGCAAGTCATCCACATACAGGACAATCGAAAATAATGAGCCCCCTTTCTACTGCATGTAGACATTGCATTCATATCTATATCTCTCAAATTTTTGTGACATGAGAAAGGCATCCATTTTGGCATACCATGCCCTTGGGGTTTGCTTGAGCCCATAGAGAGATTTCCTTAGTTTGCAGACTAAGGATGAATCTTCAATGTACCCCTCAGGTTGTCTCATATAGATCTCCTCTTCTAGGTCACCATGGAGGAAGGAATCATTCACATCCATGTGATGTACCTCCCACCTCTTGAAGTTGCAACTGCCAAGACTAATCTTATGGATTCCATTCATGCTTCTAGAGTGAATGTCTCAGTGTAGTCCATCCCATTGACCCGTGAGTATCCTTTTTCCACCAACCGAGCCTTGTACTTGGTTTTGGTTCCATTAGATGCTAGCTTGGTCTTGTAGATCCATTTGTACTGAACTAAATTCCTCCCATGAGGCAAGGTGACAATCTCCCAGGTTTGATTGTCCTGTAGCAAACCAAATTCATCATCCATAGCTGCCTGCCATCTTGGATCATGGCAAGCATCTTTGAATGATTGAGGATCTGATCCTACCATCATGAAACACCTCTCTGGGAGAAGTGGATATGAGTGGGAGAGTGCAACATATTCATTCTAATACTGGGACCTTGTTCTTCTTCTATCATATGGATCCCTAACAACATTCCCAGCTGCTTCAATGATCTTTTGGGCCCATTTAGGCCTCTGATCTAGAATAGGTATTGGATCTGGATCTAGATTCTCTTGAGGTTCAATCTCAATATCAATATCATGTTGATCTTGGTCCTCATATTTTGAATCTGAAACATTAGACAATACATCATCATCTACAAATGGAGATGAAAGAGACTTTATACCTTCTTCTGCTTCGGCTTGTTGTGGATCATGCACCTAATCTTCTTCAAATTGCACACCGCACTCTATGAAGTACTTCTTGGTTGCAAGGTCCATCAACTTGTATTCCTTAGCATCATCAG
This sequence comes from Pseudotsuga menziesii, assembly GCA_001517045.1. Taxonomy (NCBI): domain Eukaryota; kingdom Viridiplantae; phylum Streptophyta; class Pinopsida; order Pinales; family Pinaceae; genus Pseudotsuga; species Pseudotsuga menziesii. The sequence goes on along the minus strand of LPNX010199425.1, from coordinate 247,434 downwards.
CATATCCCAATAGTATGCATTTGCTACTTTGGGCTTGGAAGTTTTTTCTCATGTTAGTAGGGATTTAAGCCCAATCTTTGGAGCTAAAAACTCTCAGGTGTGAAACATTGGACTTATGTCCCTTAAGTGCTTCGAAAGGTGTAAACCCAGTCACTAACTTGTGAGGCACCCTATTCTAGATATACGAAGCACAATTGATTGCCTCAACCCACAGATAAGGAGGAAGGTTTCTTGCTTCTAGATGGCATGTAGCCATCTCTTTCAAGGATCTATTCTTCCTCTCATATACACCTTTTTATTGTGGTGTGTATGGGACTGAGTGTTGCATTTGAATCCATGTTTATGCACATAACTATTGTAATTATTCTTCGATATACTCACCTCCATTGTCATATCTAAGTGCTTTGATATTCTTTCTGAAAGTGTTCTCAGCTAAGGCCTTGAATACTTTGAAGGTCTCAAATGCCTCAGACATTTGCTTCAGAAAGTATACCCAACAATACCTTGAACAATCATCGATGAAGGTTAAACAATACCTGGATCCATTCATAGATGTTGTAGGAATTGTTCTAGAGACATCATTGTGTATTAGATCTAAGGTGGAGGCAACTCTTATTGCCTTCCCAAACTCATATATTTTCTTTGGATGCTTCCCTACCAATCAACTAGTGTACACTTCTTCAAAAGTTTTGATGAGAGGCAAGCCCTCAAGCATCTTTTCAATATGCAGTTGCTAGATATATTTGAATTTCTCCAATAGGTTTGTTTCCATGGAGGGAACATAGAGCACATTTTGGAACTCTCCATGCTTGATTTTAATAGAACCTTTCCCGACAAATGGGATATGTGAATCATCTCCCATATGTATGCTTGGTCCTCCAGAGATATCCAAAGAAGTGAAGGATTCTTTGGAGGAAACCATGTGGTTGGAAGCTCCTAAATCAATCTGATAATCCTTTAATTGAGTGAAGCCCGCTTTCAAAGCATGACACCTCTCATGTTCTTCAGTCTAGTTTCTAGCTTTAGACTTCTTTATGCCTTGAGGAAGGGAAATGTTGTTATGTTCAAGGAGCTTAGACATTTGGTCAATGGTCTTCTTCGTTCACTGACTTTCTAAATGAAATCCTCTCATGCAGTAAGAGCATTTAGCTTTTTCAAACTTTTTGTTTTTGTTCTTCTTGGAACTAGAGGTTCCATTAGGAGGATTCTGCTTCTCCTTGGGTTTCAAATTAGTATTCTTCTTCTCTTTCCTGCTTTTCTTCCCTTTTTCTTGCGCATTCTTAGAGTCTCCGGTTACACCTAAATCTCGTCATCAACATGTGATGAGATCCCAAACTTTAGTGTTTGCCCTCAATCCCAAATTGTGAAACAAGAATATTGGTCCAGACATCAAATCTACATATGAAAATCTAGCACCGCCTTTACCCTTTAGTCAAAAATCGGTACCTTCTTCAGCACCGCCTATAATGTGCTGATAGTAAGTGGTGGCACCACCTTTACCCTTTGATCAAGGAGTGGTTCTGCCCTATCACCGCTCTATCTTAGTGAGGAAGAAGGAGTGCCCTTGGTAAAAAATGAAAAAGAGAGGTTCTCACGAAGCTTCTCGAAAGAAGGCTTCTTGGCACCCTTATCCCTGATCACTAAGGCCAGTTGGGTTCAATATCCTTCCTTGTAGGATCTCCTAGCCACCTCACCCACCAATTTCTCAACCATCTCTATCCATTCCAAGCCTATAAAAGCAAGCTCATTCTCCATGATTGGGGAGAGAGTAAAGTTATGTTGTTTCTTTGATATTCTGGCCTAAATCAGTTAAGTGAGCTTGAGGGAGCAAGTTGGAGCTATTGGAGACGAGATGTTGGCATTGTGAAGGAGTACATCGACACTAAGGCATAGGTTGTAAACTTATTCTGTATTATCTAATGCAAAATTGGTTCCCTTCCCATAAAATATGTTGTGTCATTATCGTATGTTTTATTATTGAATTCCTTAGTCATCAATATAGAATAGTGGATTATATTATGGTTCTATTTGATCTTATGTGTTGTTTTCTTGTGACTATACAGGTACATCCATGAAGGATCGTTTTTACAGAAAAAAAAGCTATACTAGTACATTAAACAAACTTGATTCCATATCTCCACCCATTCTAGGGAATGTCTTCCAATCTTGTCATGTACCATTTGTTCTAGATCTGAACCATTCATACTAGAGGAACAACTCCTGTCTACAGGAGGTGCAAAATTCCTAGCTACAAATCTGGCGAATCCACTAGGGAAGAGCTTCAGTTGATCTGATCTTCCTTAGTCTTTTCAAAACTCTTGTATGAAATCCAAGCTCCCATTCTTTATCAGTTCAATCAGATCCACTAGTTGATCTAGTGGTTATTGGTTTGGTATCTTCAGATCTGGGGTTTTTGACTTTCTGTGCTTTTAAATATTGTTAATTCACGACCTACATACCAGTTTCACAGTGATTTAACTTTCCTTTTTCACCATATTTTTTGTTTTTGGACATCTACAGGGAATTGCGCATGCACAGTAGGAAATATGTGGTGCCACCGCCTGAATGCAGTTAGCAGAGAGCGATGATACCGCCTATGATCAAAAATCAAGAAGCGGTGCTCGAGTAGAACCGCTCTATCAGTGACCCTCTGGAAGCTGTGCCGGGTAGGCCTTTCTAGACTTGTCTTTTCAAAGTTTTTTGCAAAAAAATTGGTTGAGTTGCTTTCAGTTCTGATTGTCTGGGTTTGTGTTAAAGAGACCATGAGTGAGAGTGAACCCCTATGGGAAGATCATCATCATTGATCTTATTTTCTTCCCAACGCCACTTTGGTGGGTTTTGACCTTGAATCACTTATCAGTATTGATCTTGTCACCCATCCGCAAACACTGATATTGTTGCAAAATACTGAATCCGAAGGGAATATATGCAACATTACTAAAACAAACCCAATTGACATATCAGTCAAACCTGGAGCCATTGAGCATGTTCACATAGGGCAGAACTACTCGACGGAAGAAACTGAAGCATATAGAGCATTATTCAAAGAATTCTGAGATATTTTTTCCCAGACTTATGAAGAGATGCCTGAGATAGACCCATCTATTGTGGTTCATGAGATTAAAACATATCCCACAGTAAAACATGTTAGGCAGAAATTACATCAAGTCCATCCCCGGAAGGCTGGGGCTATTAAAGTCGAAGTCAAAAAGCTTCTGAAGGCAGGATTTATTTATCCTATACCCCTGACGAAATGGGTATCTAACATTGTCCCTGTGAACAAAAAGCAGGGCACCACTAGAGTCTGCATCGATTTCTGAGACCTGAACAAAGCTTGTCCTAAGGACAATTTCTCGACTCCGCACATCGATCAGATTATCAACAGCTGTGCTCGAAGTGTCATCTTCTCATTCATGGATGGATAACTGGCTACAATCATATTGTTTCCCATCGATCGGCACAAAACGACATTTATATGTCCGTGGGGAACCTTTGCCTATAGGAAGTTACCTTTTGGCCTTAAGAACGCCAGAGCTACATTCTAGCATGCTATGTCCTATGCATTTCACGATATTAAGAACATCATGGAGCCGTACATTGATGATCTCCCAGCACATTCACAGTAACGAGAAGACCACCCAGGGCATCTTAGAGACATTTTTCTAAGATGTCGTCATTATAATATACGACTCAATCCACACAAATGTGTTTTTTGCGTTGAGATGAGACATCTTCTTGGCTTTGTGGTTTCTAAGGATGGTATTTGGATTAATCCACTGAAGATTGCTGCTGTATTGGCCCTACCTGCCCCAACAAACATTGCCGAGCTCCAAATTTTGCAAGGGAAGGTAAACTTTATCCGTTGTTTCATTTGTAATTTCACTGAGAAAACACACGGTTATATGCGTCTCCTGAAGAAGAACACTCCATTATTCTAGGATGACCAAGCCTAGCGAGCCTTTGATAATCTTAAGAACACTCTGACTCATTCACTCGTGATACACCTCTCGGATTATTCAAAGGATTTTCTCTTGTATGTTGTTGCCTCCACTACTACCATTGGAATGGTTTTAGACTAGGAGGATCCCAACGGTCAGGAACATGTAATATATTATGCCGGTAAGAATCTCATTGATTCTGAAATCCGATACTCACGTGTGGAGAAGTTAGCATTGGCTATTGTCATTGTTGTTCATAAATTTCATCATTACATCTTGCTTCGCACTAACACGGTACTTGCATATTGGAACCCTATGTACTACATCTTGACTCGTCAGGTGCTAGGGGGGGAATATTCCCGTTGGATTGTCATCCTACAGGAATTCGACCTTGAGTTTGCTAAGGCCACTTCAAAGAAATCCTTGTATTTGTAGAGCTAATGTGTGACCTTCCCTGTGCTTTGATGGATACTGAGCCCAGTGATTCATTTCCAGATGAATTCTTGTTCTTGATAAGCACAACCGACCCATGGTATGGAGATTTAAATATTTCAGCCCAATATATCTCATGACGATCGTCGTTGTATCTATCACCACACAAAGTACTACCACATCTTAAATGATACATTGTATAAATGTGGTATCGATTCCATTCTCCGACGATGCCTTACACATGAAGAGGTTGGACATGTCCTTCATGATTGCCACTCTAGAGCGTGTGGCTGTCATCTTTTTGGGATGGCTATAGCCCAGAAAATCCTTCGCATTGGATATTTTTGGCCTTCAATCTTCAAAGACTGTCATGAGGTTGTTAAGAAATGACCACCTTGTCAACATTTCTATCCGAAAAAGCGCACCCACCCTGCTCCTTTACACCCCATCATTGTAGTTGGCCCTTTTTCCAAATGAGGTGTTGATTTTATGCATTGTAAGACTACCTCGGTCGGGGGGCATGGTTACATCATCGTAGCCGTTGATTATTTCACAAAATGGGCTGAGGCTATGCCTACGTATGCAGAGGATGGTAAGACTGTTGCCCTCTTCTTGTTTAATCACGTGATAGCTAGGTTTGGAGTCCCACAGTCTATAGTCACTGACCATGGATCGCATTTCCAGAATTAGATGATGACCGAGTTAAGTACCAAGCTAGGTTTTCACCATGAAAACTCAACTCCTTACTATCCACAGGCTAATGGTTAGGATGAGGCCATTAACAAATTTTTAAAAACTATGCTGCGAAGGATGGTTGGAGATTATAAATCCAACTGGCACCTGAATCTCTTTTATTCTCTTTGGGCTTACGGGACTTCGGTAAAAACATCGATTTGTTTCACACCGTTCCAGTTAGTTTATGGACTAGAAGTTGTCCTTCCTATCCAATGCCAAATTCCATCACTGAAACTTGCAGTAGAACTTCTGCCAAACACTTCCACCAAAGAAGAGAGATTTCTATACCTAACTAATCTTGATGAAACTAGAAGAGATGTTGCCTTAGCCAATGAGGCACATAAGAAACGCGTCAAGGTCCAGTATGATATATATATTTAGCCTCGTGTTTTCAATGAAGGTGACCTAGTTCTGACCTACGATCAGAGACACGATAAACTAGGTAAAGGGAAGTTTGAGTCAATGTGGTACGATCCCTTTGTCGTCAGCAAAGTTTTAGAGAAAGTAGCTTACAAGCTCGTGGATTATGATGGGATACCCTTTGGGCAACCTCACAATGGATTGAACCTAAAGAGGTACTATGCTTAAATCATTTTTGTATGGTACCTTGTATATATGTATATTTTTGGCTTTCAGTGTGTTTTGTCTTGATTTAGTGTGGTGTTAAGTTTAGTGTCCAAACTGTTTATACCATGTTTTGGTTATGCAGATCAGATGGATTTTACAGCTTCGTTAATGGTGCTTGTCGTCATACCCTCAACCTTGCTTCAACTACTTGGGTTTTCTATTTCCTGGCTCATGGCTTGATCAATTCAGGAGCATTTTGTATTGGTCCCGCTACCAACAACATCGTCGAGTATCAGGCAGTAATAGGTCTACTGATTGAGGTTGCATCTCAAGACATTCATGACTTGGTAGTGTTTATGGATTCACAATTAGTGGTTTGTCATCTAAACCATGTCTATACCATCAGAAACCTTGTACTCCTCTGTTTATTTCAGAGAATACGTTTGGTAGAGAGGTCATTTGAGTGTATCACTTATAGGCATATCCCTAGGTCAGATAACACAGTTGTTGATTCGTTAACAAACTACATCCTAGACTGGTATATTGCTCATTCATAACTTGTAAAATAAACTGTAAATGACACACAAAACTCATGTAAATATGATTTCCATTTGAGACATATAAACACCAATAATAAGTTTGTATATATATATATATATATAAAGTGTTTTTTACAAAAAATGTGGTCACGAGACCTCGTCTGAAGCACTGTGGCTTTCAAGAAATACAAAATCATACAAAAAACCTTGAAGCAACAAGCTTTCAGTAGTACATCATGCAATCCACCATCTAGTGATTCTCACGATAGCACATGATGGCTCGTGTTACCTTGCGAAGCAGTCGGCTCAAGCAGCCTGGCACTCCTGCAGTGTGTCTTTTATACCTCATGGGAGGTCATCTATCACTGCGTTAGGAATGCTAGAGTCAGTCGCTTCATGTTCTCCTCCATCTTAGTAAGGTGGTCATCACCTCTATGAACAAATTGAGCTCTAGCTTGTCTATCCATAGGAGAGGATCCTCCAGGCCATTGTTATAGTTGATTTTACCACTCCAGGTGAATCACACTTGTATGGCCTTTCCCCTGTCCCTCTGCAGACTCCTTGGACCCATTGGACCATTTTTTGTCCTTTGATGTTTCCTTGACCATCCCTAAAAATATGTAAAAAATGATACACGCGACTTTTAAACCCTTAATCACGTATATACACGGGTTTGACCACTAAAACCGCGTACATCGGGATGTGTACAAAATCCAAATCCTTTTGGAGTTTTCCTTGACATGGATCCAACTCACTTGACTCCTGGCCTTCCCTATGCCTTGAGATCGCTCAGATTCGACCTTTCATTGCCCCTTTGAAAAGATATATAAGGAACTCTTTGGTACATCGAAGGCATAAGAGAGAATTGAGAGCAAAGAAACTATAGTCCATTGTTGCCGGAACTTATGCTTGAGTCTGCGTCCCTTTGTCCCTTGGAGCACTTTTGTGTTCTTCCCAACCTTGCCTTTTGCTTGTGAGCTTGCTATCGAGAGATGGAGGATTGAAGTGGTGGAGGCCCAAGTGGGGGATTTAGTTTCTTCGATTCGTAGATGTGCCGACAGAGGTTGTATCCATTGTAATCTCTGATTTTATAATAATAGAAATATCTTTTCCTGTCCAATAATGTATGTTTGAATGAATATTTTATCCATTGGATGATTTCAAATGCTTATACATTGTTGGTTATATATGCTAGAATAAATCTAACACCAATATATATAGTATGCTTGTATTGTTTACTTGTTGTTGAGGAAGTAATCTATCAATTCAAGCTGAAGTTGGAAAGCTCGACGGGGATCTACTTCAACAGTCCGGAATAAGGTACGAGGTCTGATCCTTTAGCGTTAGATATTTAATTTCTATTGCATATTGGAAAGGATTGATTTCTGGAGTCAAGCTGTCTGTTGTGGTACCCCAAGCCATAGGAATTTCTCTCCATAACAGAATTGACGACTTTGCTGGGGAGTTCCTAGTAGTTGTCCTTTGGGGGTATTCTATTGGCATTCAATGACTTTGAATTGCTCTTTCTCTCTTGTTTCTGTGTCAGGTCTGGGGGCATGTTTTCCTGGTAGTGTCTGATTGGTGTGAATTCTGTCTCAGCTTGTTTGTTTGCCTTGATTTTTATGCACTTTTCTTCCTGCACGTGAGTTTTGAGCTCACAGTCGCGTATACGCGCAAATTTATCTACCATTTCCACATATACACCCGGGTTTACTGTGAACAGTCACGTATGCCCTTAGTTTTGCCTTTTAGAGGAAGTTAAATGGTTGTTGGGTGAAGTTTGATGATATCTGAGTCTCCTTTGATACTGCCAGAGTCTGTATACACCTCTGTTTCTGACCATAGACGTTTTTTTTAGGGTAAATTTCTTTTTTAAGAATGTTCTTGTCATTGCATTTTCGATTTTTTGTTTTGGGATTAGTGCATTAGAATTCTTTTACCTTAGTGCTTTGCTTGAGTGCTGCTTGAGTGTGCTTGCAGAGTCTGGGGGTTGTAGAATCATTCTTTTGCTTTTTGTATCTCATTTTATTTCAAAAAATCCAAAAATATTTGCTTATCACACTACTACATTTCGACCAAAAATCCGACGGCCGTATTGTCGGATTTTCGACACTTCCCTGTCGCATATACGACACTATGATTTTTTTTTAAGCGTCGGTGGCTTTTCGTCGGTTATCCGACATCTCTCCAATTTGTCGGTTAAGCGACAGCTCAGTTTACAGTCGGTCAGATGTAAAGCATCGGTTATCTGACATCTAATTTATATTAAATTTTAAAAAAATCACCTGCCAACTGTCGCTTTACCGACGGGGTTAAATTTAACGCATCGGTTATCCGACATCTAATTTATATTAAATTTTAAAAAAATCACCTGCAAACCATCGCTTTACCGACGGGGTTAAATTTAAAGCGTCGGTTATCTGACATCTAAAGCATTGGTGAGGTGTCGGTTAAGCGACATATATCAGTGTTTTTAAAAAAAAATCACTTGCAGGCCGTCGCTTAACCGACGGCTGTAAGTGTTTTTTAAAAAAAAAATTACCATGGATTTGTATAACAAAAGTGCAAAACGGACCTTGGCAGACTTCAATAGTGTAGACTCTAGAGTATATTGCAAGATTCAAGAAACTAAAAGTTGGTATTATTATATATGTTGGCAAGGAAAAATCAAATTTGAAATATGTGAGTATTGTTCTATATAATATTTCTCCTACATTCAAAAATGTTGCTATCGTCTCTTACAACATGTCTCTTTTTCTCAACCCCTGCTTCACCTACTTTATAGGTTGTGTTTTCTTACCTTATCAAGCATCAAGACACCTTGAGGAATTTAGGTTAACGACCCTTTAGAGATCAAGCCTAGCATTTGGGAGTCTCCTCCGCAAGCATGAGTGTGCAAAGGAAACACCCAAATCCTCAAAGAAGAAGTGGACATCATGCTCTCGTTTCCATAAGGAAGGACATTCCTTCAAGAATTCTTTCATCCATCTTTAAAAAATTGAAGAAATTGCTAGGCAAACAACTAGCAACAATGACCTCTTTAAGGACAAGGCTGGTTTGTCAAACTTGCAAATTTAGTTGTTCAGTCTTCCATGTGGTCTTCAACTTCTTCATAGGAATGGATTGAAGATTCTGGGACTACAAGAGATGTGATGAAGCCAATTAATTACTGAAGTAGAATTAGACAAGAAAAATGATAACATTCCCAATGGTTTGACCCAACATTGCATAGGTATGGATAGCACCTGCTAAATAAAATCAGATCCATACTGCAAACTTCTCATCTGAAGGTCATTAGTTACTCTAGTTCTTCTGAGCACCTTAGCAACCAAATATTAACTATAATAGGGGTAGGGAATCCCACAATGTGGATAGGAATCTCTGAAAAACAAGCTCAATGCCCAATTGTAAAGTTCACTGAATATTAAAAATGGAAAAGTTAGGTGGTAGATCTTCAACAATATGGTTTTTGTCTTAATGGACAAACAGAGATAAATATTGCAATGTCTCAACAAACTATATTCACTAATTTAGGACAACAAATGCAATGTATAACCAACCCTGTTAGATGGAAGCTGCAAAAGAATCATTTCTTGTAAACATCAAAGTAAAAAAATAAGATCTTAAATTGAGTCATCCAAAGTTCAAACACTGCATTCAGTAATTCTGTGTAGGAACTGAACTTCCAAAGGCTCCTTTCTAATATCAAACAAAGTGTGATTACTTGTCAATAGAGCTAGTCAACAGAGATGCTTGTAAAACCAATTTAACAATGGCAGGACTGAAGAAAAAATTAAAGCAAGAACGTGCATATGCTTAACTGAGTTCTAAGAGCTGTGAACAAAATCCCTTTGCATATAATGTTGTAATACAAAAATAAGTCCTTGGGACAAACAAGTCCAAGGCTTAAATAATAGGGAATAAACCTTGGCACATGAATATAGTAATTAACCATGCTTTTGAATGGTACAAAAGTAGCCCTCATGGAGATATTTCTATTCTGTCATACACTTTAATTTCAGGCATGTTTCAGACCAAACCTTTCTAAGTAAATGTAAAAGTTCCTAGCCGCTCATTAGTTGAACAAATTAAGATCAGACACCAAGTTTACTGTTGTTGGTAATAACGACCTAATTTGTTTTGCTTGATGTCAAATTACTATACAATTCATCAATTTATTACTGGAAACTGTGTTATTTACATTCAATTACATGCAAGAAAAGAAAAGCAAGTGCATAAGGAATATCAACAATTCAATTTAGATCATACAACCTAGACCTAGTGTTCATAACTCACAATATCTTGTTCAATTTGAAGCAGCTTATAGGATATATATGTATATACCTTAATAAATGCAGCAGCATCCTCCTCTGCAGTTCCTCCAATTTCTCCTATCAGAACAATACCTGAGAGAATGCCAGCAAAGAACTTAATTCATTCCACAAAAATGCTACCAGGACCACAATAGAATATTCTTGATGGAGATTAAAATCAAATGCAAATATAATCCCAGCATAAGGAGAATACTTCGAACAGAATACAAAACAAGATAATACATCACAATGAATAAATAAGTGTAAGGGGGTTCACCTTTGTAGGAAGTCTTCCTTGCTCCTCTTCTAGTTGAATTACGAAATCTTCCCCTGTAAATACGGGGTCAGAGCATCCAATTAAGGCAAATCATCATCGGACAACAAAAATGATGTCGAATATCACCTCTCTTTAACTATCAAACCCATCCACAATAGATTTACTATCACACCAAGACCCTATTGTCAGATGATACTCATTTCTAGAATAATTATTATAAACCCAATCTATTGGCATGAACAGTGCAACCAAAACTTTGCTAATTTTTAGATATGAACTGTTGAGCAATATGTATTATGCTAAACAATATTGAGAGTGGGTCTTCTAGGAATATTGAGAAAATGAATATAGACTGTATGAAGGTCCCCCATTAAACAATGAGACCTACAACAAAAACAAGCAGTGCCATATTTTGACAGACTGTAAGGAGTTTACTTATCTCTTAGGTTCATAGGAGTCATGGGGAAAATGGCAGCAGAAAATTTGAAACAAAAGATGGTAGACAGAAGGACAAAAGGGACAATCATATCATGATATGCACAGCATAAGCCAAAACCGATTTTCCAAATAAAAAACGCTGTCAAGACAAGAGAAATCGTATTGACCCAATGGAACTTGATCTCCAACAATCACTAATCTAATCACAACATAAGAAGAAATCTGGGAAAACTATTTTTCCTATGACATACAAGGGTGCCAAATCCAATAACAAGATTTGTGCTAACAAGGGCCATCTTCCACTAAAAAGAGAACCATTAATGTTCTTGAATGAAGAACCATTATTGTTCTTGAACAAAGAAACACTATTGTTCTTAAATGAAGAACCATAATCCAATCCTTGATAATTACAGCTAGAAGGGAAACTGCGATAGAAGTTCCCAAGGGAAAATTCAGTCATGGAAATGCAGCCAACCATGAGAAACAAATGCAGGCCAATCTTTGGAAATTACAGGAATCTTCATAGTTGCTCATAGTTGCTCAAGGTTATGATGTCTTCCTATATTAATGATTTCCTGTACTGTAAAGCACAAGCTAAAAAATATGATGTGCTCAATTGAAAAGCACGTAATAAACATAAAATAATGATCCTGGGCAGAAGCTGGATAGGCCCTGATAAAAGGGATCAAAAGATCTGTTTCTCCTACCAAAAAAATTCAAACTCCTCTCTGAAGCAAATTGAAGCAGTAGGTGATATGGTTAAGTGACAATTCAAATGGAAGACCAATGAGGAACTATACTTATCCTGGGAGATTTTGCTAGATTACAATTCAGGGGATGGTGCAGCATGAAGCAACAACAAATTTGCCTCAGCACCGGCACCAACAATAAGAAGGCTTCAAGCACTCACAGTTTTAAGTCACATATTAAAAATGTCAGATCTCACCTTTCAGATCCGTAATTTGTGTAATGAACTTTCTATCCCACATATTGCATGGGTGTTCAAGTGAAATTTTTTCACTTGAACAACAAAAATGACATGGTCACGTGGTCAGCTTATGAGAGTGTTATGGTGAGATCTTCTCTTATGGGACACTTGTTTTGATGAGAGTAAAAATACACAGGGAAAATCTGAGTACACTTTCATTTTCAAACAGCAGTAAGCATTTCTAGGCATGGGTATATTCAGAGACAGCTTGACAAATTCAGACTTTGAAGAGAATATTGGACCAGCAGTTTAGATGGTTTACCATTTCAGTTTGCATACTTACAAAAAATCAGTGCTTAAAGCTTTGTATGGATGATTTTGAGGGCACATTTCAGACTTTGGAAGCAGTTTTGGGCATATATTAGCCCCTCTTACCTCATGTTTGGGCAAGTATTTAACAATAATTTAACAAGAACCTATTAGAACAAGACGAATAAATTCCTCACCTAAGAGATCATTGTCAAAAACTACTTGCACAAATCAGGAAGACAAAGAATGGAAAGCAGTGTGATCAAAAGTTAGAACAAACAAATAAAGATATTGGGAAAAAATTATCCGAGTATGATATAGCATGCAGCATGCCCTTTGCTGTAAAAAGGGATAATCTTGTTAAATTATTGTTTGGGCATATTTTAGACCCTCTTACCTCATGTTCTGGGCATGAAAGGTGGAGGTGTATGGTAAATTAGCAGCCCTGGGCCTGCCCACAACCGTTTTACAGCAAATGGCATAATCTGTGGAATTTAAGCCAAGTCCTAGCATCTCTGGGGTACATAACAGATGCAATGAACAGAGCTAAGAGGCATCTCTGGGTAATTCTGGGCACATTGTGAGCAAGTTTGTTCAAGGAAATAGCAGTAAGACTGGTTCTGGGCATAAGTGGCCATTTTCCTTCTTGTGGCAGTCCTGATTTAGCCTTGTACAACACTTCTGGGCAAAAAATCAGCAATCTGGGCAAGTTATATTGTTACAGCAACCTTAAATTTGGTGTTCTGGGCTATTCTGGGCAGCAAGATAGCTGTATAAGCCCTTTTATCAACCTAAACTTTAATTATGGGCGCAGTTTAGAAGTTGTTCTAGCCCTAACCAGTAGTAATCAGCTAATAGCCTGAGAACGGATCCTAGTAAAGTCATTTTGCTTAAGTTTTAATTGGGGAACATTGAGGACTCATTGATGTTGAACCAATCCAATAAAAACAGAGTACTATGCTATGCATCTATTTCTATAATAATCCAATATCCTCAATTTAAAAATGACAATTCCTGATCGATCTTTTTCATGTGAGGGAATATCCCGAAAATACCTCTACCTACAAACACCTAAACCTAGCTGTCAGTTATATGATACTGAAGAAATATTATCCAACCACTGGATACAAAAGAGGATAGAACAGTGCTACCTTCAATGTAATATGTAAGGATATATTCAAAACATATCTATATCTGTCTGAAATACTCAAGAAAAGAGAAAATAAATTGAATCCCAATACAAAGCTTTCAAGGAAAGGCCTGCTTGAGGTTTCGAGCACAGTATCCTCTCTTGCAATTCTCCTTTTATAATTGATAATTTCATCAGATTAATTCAAATAAGAGAAAACCTGCAATGTCCCACACAAGATCTCCTTCCACGCAACTCTCTCCAAGCACTACAGCAAGATTGGGATCAATCAATCTTAACAGAAGAGAAGAGGTAGTGAACAAAGTAGAATGATGTCAAGAAGCCAATGGTACCAGTGGAAAGCATTATTGCAAGCACCATTATCAAGGAGTACCCAAGATAAAGCACTGCAGAAACTAGGCCACTCAATCTGCGAAGATAAAAAACCAGATAGTTGATTGCCATCCTTCACCCACCAAGCCTGCATGGCTGCACGCAGATAAAAGAGCCATGAATGTAATGTCATCTGGCATAACCCCTGCATGTTGCATAAGGGAAAAGAGTGTAGTAGGAAAAAGAGTATTTGACTAATATGAGGGTTTGACCGGAAGAAATAGGAAGATTTTTTTCAACAATATCGTGAGAAGGGAGCTTAGAAATGGCTCAAGTGTATAAGGTTCTGTAAGGATTGGTGGATAAGGTCCCCATTGTGGATTAAACTGTGACGAAACAGTGGCATATGTCACAAATTATAATGAATCTAAGATGTAAAGGAAACTCTGCTAAATGTTATACAATGGGCTTCTCATGTTGCCAAAATTCTTCTGCAAGATACAGCCTGGTCAGACTACTGAATTGGGTTGAGAGAATTGATGGGGCATATGACCATGAATCATAAAGTTTTCTGGAAGAATGTCAAGGCTAGATAATATTGATCTCCATAGATTTGCTGGCTTCTTATCTGTTAGTTCTTTCTCAAGCTTAATACCTCCAGTGATTTTCATCATTGAACTTGCAATGAAGCCATGAAGAAGCAAATGAAATTAATCATCTAGCATGTATCACCTTGACTTTGTGAGGTGTTTATGTCATTTCTCCAAAAATAAGGCAAGCACAATGAGGTGCCTACATTGACAATTGAATTCTACCTGGAAGGTCAATGAAACACCATCCATTTGTTTTCAGATTAGATAGGATATATCGGACATTAAAGATACAAATGTTGAATTGGTATGCACTATTTCAGTTCTATATGGAACATAATATTAAAGATGTGTCCATAATGAGAATGTTTAAAACATAAATTTCTGTGACAGTCGTGGACTCTGTACTTCTTCCATGGCTGCAGCACTTAACAGTATGCTTTCTGCATTGCATCAAGGTATGATATTAATGATATTCTTAGGAATGAAGAAGCATCTATTATCTTGATAGACTTTGAATCGGTTAGCATCGGAAGGGTATGAAATAACCCGCAGTGCTAAGATGAGACAGTACCTTATAAATTCTATTACTACAAATGCCAGATTACAGGAGTTCACTCAATGTGTTCAATCAAGCATTTGTAGTCTTAACCTCTAGTTGCCTAGTTGCATATAGTTTTGAGTTATTTAGTGCTTCAAGTCACAATTAGT
Source organism: Pseudotsuga menziesii (assembly GCA_001517045.1). Taxonomy (NCBI): domain Eukaryota; kingdom Viridiplantae; phylum Streptophyta; class Pinopsida; order Pinales; family Pinaceae; genus Pseudotsuga; species Pseudotsuga menziesii. The sequence goes on along the minus strand of LPNX010199425.1, from coordinate 232,195 downwards.
TTTGGGCAGACAACCAAATCTTGAAGAGGGTTCTATTTATAAAGGAAAGCGTGGTTGACTTTTGTGCGAGGATCATGCTTCACACAAGCGATGAATATGATGTTGAATTGAGTCATCGAATAACTACAATACACAAATAGAAAATCCTTAAATGAAGTTATATTGGACATAAATATATTGATATGTTGCATAAGAACAACAATGATGATAATGTTTAATACTAATAAAATCACCACAGGGCTTAGCTAATCATCCAAGTGACAAGTTAATAATATAGTGACCGGTTAACCAGATATAAGCTGTCAGAAGAGGATTATAATCTTTATACTCAAGTAGAATTCGGGGTTATTGGATCAACCCCTGCAAGAAGCCCCAATGCTGCAGATGGTGGCTCTGTTCTTGAGTATTAGATTATCGCATGTTCATACAACAAGGCAAGTGACATGAAATGATTTATCTCTTAAGCAAATGGGAGTGGTGTTATAAGGTTTTAAAATGTCTTTATTTTTTATCTAGATCCATGCTAATCTTATGTAACATCTCATGGCTGAAGAGGGAGGCAGTTGATTTGATGGCACTTATGTCAAATAAAAAGAGAATAATGAAATATGGCAAATTAGATAATTGTAATGGGATGACAAAGGTACTCCGGAGAGAGGTGATGACTTGAGCAGCTGAGTCCCTTTCCGGGGGACACATGGATGGAATCTAAAGTGATACCCAGAAGCTACTACAAGGATCTTGATTGCACTGCCAATGGACATTTTGAGATGGTGCAAGGGTGCATTCTGGCTTCCAAGCAGCTGTGGGGAGCTCAAGCCTCAATTGCTCTTTTTTATTTTACTTTTCAATAAGACAATAAGGTAAAACACAAATAATTTTAATTGTGGAAACATGTGTGTAGCTAACAGGAACAGATAAGTAATAAATAATTAATGAAAACTTAGATTTTATTTCACTCTTAAGCCCCTTGCTCAAACCAAACACTAGAAGAATGCTCATTATGAGCTAATTTACCTTGTTGGAAGCTTTAATGACTAATACAAGATGGACAACCTTGCACCAATTAAAAGACCAGACTGTTCAGGACTACATTAACGCCCTTCATATCCTCTGGACAAAACTAGGTATCAAGGACTCGGACAAGCACATAGTGCTCAAGTACATAGCGGGCTACATAGGGTCAACCCAACAGAAACAACTTTTGGACAAGGCTAGCATGTGACTAAAACTAAAGCTTGTAACTATTATTCACAAATCATTCACATCGAATCAATTATTATTAGTAACTATTGGCAGCAGGAAGATCAGACACAAACACACGAAGCAAAACTTGCTAAAAGCCTAAAACAATGCACAACCATGGTGACATTTACCAGAAAAGTAACCAGAAGTTATGGGAGGCATTTGGAAGAAATCAAACTTAATTAACAAGTTCAAACAGAACATATGTAATCGGGCAGTGCTCAAACTTGACTTGTTTTTTGTTAAAATGCACAGCAGAATTAGAAGAACAAGTAAATACAGAGCCCACACAGAGTAAGCCTAGACCAAGGGATTTTGGAGAAAGGAAAGCCCTTCCCAAAAAAATTCAGACAGATAAATACCATACACTTAGAATAAAAAGAAAAGGACTCTCTAACAATATTAAGGTGGAATTAGAAGTTGTTACAGCTGTCACAGTAATTATAGCTGAGAGGGATGTACTGTAACTACCATGTCAAAGATGTCACTACCTGCAACTCTTACAAAGATAGTAAACTTGCAGCCTGTTCATGAAACAACAGAGACCAAATAGGTGTTTAACAAGTAGTACTTCCAAAAGAGAAGTGACAAGTACAATTGAACATGGTCTATTCTCCTCTGATAAAAAAAGAGAAAAATGAAAAGGAATATGTCTAAACAAAGTCAGTGTCTTCATCAAACTCATGGCTGCCGGGGAGTGCCTCACCCCCCTCCCCTCCTAATGCTTCGCTCCTGAAGTGTGCCCCAAGAGGGATTGTTCCAGAAGGACCCTTGGAAGCACACTTCCAAATCACTCCATCCCGTAAGTGATTTAAAGGAGCGTCCTCCTTTTTAAAATGGAACACTCCCTTTTGAACCTATTGATGCATGATATTATTAAGATCAAAGTTCTCATACTCAAGCTGGGGAAAAACTCAGATGACCTAGGACCAGCAAGACTCGGTGAATTGGGAAAGACTTGGGAAAGCCTTGAGAAATAATTAGTAAAGACTTGGTTGAGTCTTGGCCAAGTTTGATTGAGTATTAATGAGTCCTGGCAAGTGGCGAGTTCAGGACTTAGCATGAACCGAATACTCAACCCAACTAAGACTCAACAAGACTCTTGAGCCTTGGCCAAGACAGATTGCACTAATTAAGGGGAAGGACCATGACTATAAATGGATTGGTGCATTGTACAAGAAAGGGAGGAGAATGATAAAACTTATTACCAATCATAGCCATACCCACTACATTTTCCACAATCACTCTAGTTGGAGCTACTTAAGATTGCAAAGAACATATTTGCTATAGCCTATCTATTACCTACCTTCACAAGTTTCTTTTGAAGGTAAGAGAGGTACTGGCTAGTATGGTCTCACGTGAATCATGGCATGTTTAAAAGGCAGTGTTGCATCCGTATATGATAGACATGAATTTCAAGAAGTGGAGGACACCATTAATGATGGTCAATTTTGGGCACATGTTAGGTATGCTCTACAATTTACCAAGCTCGTTTATAACATGATTTAAGTTATATATACAAATCAGCCGGTGATTGGGGAGGTGTACATTTAGATGGATAGCATGCTAGGCACATAAAAGACATTGTTAAGCCGAGATGTGAAATCTTGTATTATAATTTTCATAAACATGTGGTCAAATGGTGGGATAATCTGAGTGTTCCACTCTGTGCCTTAACACATGTCCTTACACCCAAATATTATTCTCCTTGTTGGTTGGCCCAACAAACACCTCCGGGTGGGGTGAGGAGAAAACCACAAACAAATCAAGAGGTGCAAAGTGGGTATATGCGTGCATTAAACAAGTTGGTCCCTGATGAAGAGGATTGTGCTCAAGTATGAAGCGAATTGAGCAAGTACATCAGTGAACATAAAATCTTTATTAATCTACCATGCACCGAAAGGTGGAACATGTATGGCTCCTCTACCACACATTTGCATAAATTGGCAGTGAAGGTGTTTTCACAAGTTGTTAACACTTCTACAGAGAGGTGTTAGAGCACCTACAACTTCACCACAACATAAAGAGAAATAACCTAAACGTAGGCCAAGTAGAAAGCTTGGTTTCTGTCCACTACAACTTGAAGTTGTTGTCCCATTATTCTGGGTGGTAAAGAATGATAGAAGTTGGAACATATATGACTTGGGACAACAATACAAAGGAGGTTAGTTTGGAGAATGAAGCTATAGCTTTAGAACTTTTGGGTGATCATGTAACAAAGATGCCACCCCCATCCACCAATTTTATTCTAGATGCATGAACTTTTCCTTTAGTGTCACAACCTCCAGCATTGCATGAGGACCATGTAGCTATTGGTCGTGTTCCACAACCACATCCACCTACTCCTACTCTTATTCATAGATCAAGAGAAAAGAAACAATAAGTTTCTTGTGGAAAGAGGAAAGCTTAATAGATACCAGATTTATCTATCCTTTACCTATTTAGAATTTGCTAATTTAGTTTTAGTTTGTACTTTGTCTTTACTATGGTCTATTTTGTGAACATTACGTGACAGCTTAAGTTTGATCTTTGGACATTAAACCTACCTTTAAACTGTTGACTGCATCTTACAACTCTTTGGTAATGAATATGATGCTCTATTTCATTTCATCGTTGATATTTTCTATACAGTTTGTTGACGACAAATGTTATATCTTGAAATTTGAAGGTTGATGTTATGGTTCATGATTGATAATTTGATGACAACATTATAAGTTATAACTACTAGATGATTGGTGTTATTTCTACTGAATAGTTTATGCTTTAATGATCATCATTAATCCAATAGTTAAATCTATGTTTTCATGTTTTCTGCAGTTAATTCAGTTTTCTGCATGTATTTTTTTGAATATAATAAAAAATTAACATATATGTTACAATATGTATTATATAAAAAACCCTCCTGCACTCCCTGCTGCCAACAGTGTAGAGATTCAAGGTGTTCAAATGGGTCAGTTAACCTTCTCTATTAAAAAATTAAAAGTAATAGCGGACCCAGATTTAATGGTTCTGCCCAAACTCATAAACTCACATAACCTTCTTCGAAAGATATTCTACACTTCGTAGAAGAGCCATAAACATGTTTCCCTTCAAATGACCTTCGAAATACATTCTATAGTTCATAGAAGAATCATAAACATGTTTCCCTTCAAAAGATGGACAACAGCAACATTCTGATTGTCAGATGAAGGGCAATACTACCAAAGGGAAATTCGCTAACTGGTGAGGTTCATGGAATATTGAGCCGTTCACCAGGGTTCAATTCTTGCAATGGTCTACCCCACCCATATGGCATGATGTTGAAAGGAATGAGGCCATGTTCAAGTGTTTGGGCGATTTTAGGGGAACATCTACTCCTCAGGCATGGCACCTGTGCTGAAGAAAACCCACTTTGTAGTGCAGTGTTTCTTGAAGCACATCCCAAGGGCAGAAAATGCCAAAAATAAGGGCACTACTTGGGAGCATAATTAAAATTTGGCATCTTCCACTGCAATTCAAAAATGACGGTTGGCATTCTACAATGCCCTCAGACTAGTATGTATCGTAAATCCTAACACACTCAGAATTGTTTTACATATGCAACATATATAGAAAATGTATTAGTAATCTATTATATAAATTGGATGACAGATTTTTCTGCTCGATTTTTTTGCCAAAAGAAAATAATCACTATTTTCTAGCAAAAACTAAATAAAAATGGGCATTCGGCTCAGTTTTTAGAGTCTTAGGGGCCTAAAAAAATCCAATTCCATTGAAAATTGTTTGGTTTCATTTTCCTTACAGAAAATAGTTTTGGTCAAAGTGCTGAAAGTGCACAAATCCTTGCTGACCAAATCAAAAAAATACCGTTGCCATCAAAACCCTTTTATGTTCAAATTTCCAATTTTCTTGAGAAAAAATAACAAGCAAAGGCTCAATTCGTCAAAAAGCATCGGCATTCACTGTCTGAGGGTACGTTAGGGCATTGGGTATAGAACGAAAGGATGGATCCCCGAGTTTTGAACTCATGGCCAATAATTGCGAGGCACTTAAGTCTAAGTATACTGAATTCTAAACCCTCTTTTATTGACTATAATAGGGTAAAATTCGGAACTTGGTCCCCATACCTTACAGAATTCTCTGAAAGCCAATATCAAAGACAAGGGAAACGAATAAATAATACTTACGATCTCTACCGCCACGGACACCTCCCCTTGACAGATGATACATGACTCTCCCTGCTCAGTAGAATTCCCATCAGAAAACGTCGATTCGTCCAGTAATCCCGGTCTCCTGTTATTCCAAATGCTCTCACCAAATTTTCCCTGAAATCGCTTGGGTCCACAGAAAACCTTGAAGTATTTGTGGCATATCAAAGAAAGATAAATTGGATTTTATTAAAGTTTCCACTTATATCTTGCGATATGTATCTTATACGTTTAAAATAATAATGAATGAAAGCAAAAATATATGTATTTTTATGGCGCCGTCGCTTAATCCGTCGCTTAAGCAACAACTTTGAGAATATCCGTCGCTTAAGCGACACTTGTGGCCACATGTACACAAAAAAACGTATTCTTGTGATTTTTGGTAAGTTTGAAAAGAGAAATCCACGCACCGTTGGATTTTTCCGTCGGATTTTGGATCAAAATGTAGTAGTGTCATCATGCATTTCATTTTGCATTTTGCATAGTATTTGCACTAGATTTGCTTTGGAGTATTAGTCAGGAGTTCACATAGGAAAGCTTGCATTTATCATTCGAAGAAAAGCGTGCATTTCACGTAGTAGCATACCCTGTTTTCATGGACACAATGCATTTGCATTGATTGTTAGGTGTGCATTTTACTTCATGTTGTGTCATAACACCATTAGTTGCATGATGATATCCCTCTTTTGAGTAATAAAGCCAATTAAAATCAACACTTAATTAAAATGAACTACACTATTTTATTTGATAGGGTTCACCAACAAGATTAGGTTTTAGGGTCTTGGAATAGTTTATTGTGAGTAAATTCTCCAAGACCACTAAACAACAACATGTATGTTTCTATCCAGGTGAGTGTGTGAAATCCTTGGTATAACCAGTGTTTCTCAGGATCCTCCTCCCAAAAGGGAGTTAAGCACGAGGCAGTGTGAGCGGTTATTGATTGGGATGACCCCTAGTCATAACTGAGTAGCATCGGAGATATTTCCAGGATTGTATTCGTATCTGGGGGCTCTTTCGAGATTTTTGGGCTTTGCTACCTTTCCCATACGGTCAATCCCGCCTGTGACTTTCCACCTGAGCATTGATTATATTGAGGTGACCTTAGTGACCTTACCTAGGATATCGAGGGGGTACTTTGCAGGGGTTATTCTGCAAGTGTCTCAGCCAGGTTGGGGTCGGACAGCACAGTTGCTTTACATGTTGAAGCTGAGGGCCACAATAATTGGTTACGTACCTCTGCTTGTTGCGTATGGGAGTCTCAAGCCTCTCCTAGGTGAGACATACCTGCTTCATTCCGGAGCTCACTTATCCTACCCTTGATTGCTTGCATTTGGCTTTAGATTTTATTGGTGATTGCTCTGTGCATGATAGCTTGCCTAGGGTTTGCGTAGATAGAGAGTCTTTTCTATTTTTTGAGTCATTGTGGATTCGGGTGCGGCTCCTCGCCATTCTCGTCGTTTAGCAGGACTTTGGCCTTCAATATCTCCTCCTCCTTTGGGAGAGAGAAATAGATAGTATAGGTGGACTACTTCGCACATTGATTCACACACCATGGGAGACCATATAGAAGGTATTCCTGAACCACCTTCTCCCATTCATGTGGAAGATGGGGAGTTTACTCCTAACTATGATCCTTCACCCAACTTGACTGAGTTAGGTCCTGTGATTTCTGAGATAGTAACCTTTCATGATAGACCTACTTACTCTAGGGGTGATTCCCCAGTGACGCATCGCCAGTATGGTTTGCCGGAGGATGATGAGACTCATTTCGAACCCGCGAGCACTAGGTATGGTAGTTATGGTATGTCTGGTTTTCCCACACATGATTTGGCATTTCATGTCAAGTCTGAGTTCGAACCTAACACTATTCCTGGGGGCACTCTCATTCTTTAGCATGCGAAGAGGTTTGGGAGCACTAGTCACATTGCACCTTCCATCCTGGTGGTGGAAGCTACATCACATATTCCTCCTAGGTCTAGGGTTAGTGATCCTATTAGGATACCAGATCCGAGATGAGTGACTATAGAGAATAGTACATACTTAATTGCACAGATTCCTTCATCCTCTGTCCCTAGTTCTTCAAATGTTCACCCTCCATCTCATTCACATGGTCCTTCGGGCCGAAACGTTGCTACGAGTTATGTCCGTACTGCGGTTACTAGACCAGTTGTGTCTCAAGTTTACATACTTCTTGTTGCTTCGGGAGGTTATGTTCATACTTCTAGAGGTCATGTTACTACTTCTGAAGCGTATATTCCTACTTTCAGGATGTATATTCGTACTTCTGGAGCGTATGTTCCTACCTACGGAGTGTCTCATGGGACATTGCATGCGATGACTTCTGGACCTTATTATGGGACGCAGTATGGACAAGTTTCTTCACCTTATAGGGGTGGGTATCAACAACCTACTTACTCTCCAAATTACAGCTTTGTAGCTCCGAATAGTCAAGGTCCACCACATTATGGTGCTTCCATGCCACCCTATATGGGTCAAATGGGAGGAGGGCACTATGGCCAAGGCCATGGTGGTAATCAAACCTATGTGAATAAAAACTATCAGGGAGCGGTCCATCGACCTCATCATCCTAGGCTCCCTTTCCTCACAATGTTGAATCTTCCTGACTTGTCGAGATTGACGAACGATCCTGTAGCTCATGACTCGGCTTGGCCGGCTGTCCCTACTAAGCTTCCCTCGGACATACCCAAGTTCAAGAGAAAACCAGGAGAGGATCCGAGCGAACACGTCACTACTTTTCACCTATGGTGCTCTTTGAATTCCTTACACTAGGACTCCATCTGTTTAAGGCTATTTCAACGCACCCTTACAGGGCCTGCCGCGAAATGGTATATAGAGCTACCTAGGGGGGCATTCACTTTGTTCGATGACCTAGCGATGAATTTTCTTAACCACTTCCAGCTACCAGTGCGTTATGACATTGGTAATGAACTCTTGTCGACATTTCGGTAGGATAAAGCCACACATATCTCGGATCACATCCAAGAGTGGCGTAGACAGAAGAGGTTAATTAAAGCCTTTATACCGCCAGAATTCCTCCTCGAATGGTTCCTTAAGTCATTATTTTCGTATTTAGCGAATGATGTTTCTACATCCGGAGTGCAGAATGAGGAACAAACGATTTTTAGGGCGCAGGAACTGGACTTGATTTATGCTCAGTCCGATTTGTTATATGAGATCATTCCCAATGCTCCACGTTCTAGTTTTGACTCCAAAGTTAAACCTGGACCACATGCAGAGGGCATTGTGGGTTGTGCGAGTGCTAAACCTGCGGATTTGGTTGCAAAACAAGTTAGTCAATTGTCAATCAATCAATCTGCTTTGGGACAAGCCACGACTTCATCTCAACCCACCCAAACGGTGAGTGTGCTTTCAGTACAATCGTCGGACCAGAAGGGTAACCAACAGCTAGGACGAAATAAAAAGAAGGGTAAGAATAATCATAAGGGTGGGAATAGGAATGAGAATGCTAATAATAATGGCAAGAATGCCTATGATGCTGGGGGGGACAATCAAGCTAAATGTAAGGTTAAATTCCTGTGCAAGTTGTGTAAGGATGATCACCTCACTTACTTGTGCCCTTGTATCGATAAAGCCTCGAGATTCTTTGCACAGGGCCCAACTGTGCTAACTAACCCTTTACCTCACAATCAAAATATGAACTAGAGGACCCATGATCATTCTGGCGGTGATCAAGATCCGCCGGAGGGTAGTGGTCGTGGTTGCATTAACATGGTACATGCTGCAAAAGTTGTGACCCATGCGAAGGACTATGGTTCATCACAACCTAGCCCAGGAAAGGAACCTGATCCACCAGGGTCTCCTTTGCGTATTGAGAAACCTGTGGATAAACCTGAAGCTGCACCTTGCATTCCTAAGGGAGTCCTTAAGTGTTAGGGGCACAATCATAATGCCCGAGCCACCCAGAGCTATTCAGTTGTCGAGGATTTGGGCCATACTCCTTGTGCGATGTTTGCATTGGAAGTGCTTCAAAGTTGTCCTTCACAAAGGAAGGCTTTGCTTTCTGCCCTTGGTGTGAATGATGATGATTCTTCCTCCATGATTAAATTTGAAACCGCAGGACTTCAACTTCGCTTGCCTTACTATGTGTCTCTTTTGATTCACGTAGAATGTCTTAACATGACCGTCAAGAGCACTATGATTGATGAAGGCGCCGCCACTTCTGTGATGTCTTTATCATGTTGGAAGGGTTTAAGTTCCCCTGAGCTATCTAAATCAACGACCATGTTAACTCCATTTGATGGGAGATCGTTTAGGCCGCACGGGATCCTTCCTTCCCTTAAGGTCCATTTGGGAGGGAAGACCGTTGCGATAGAGGTCGAGGTGGTTGATGCGCCCCTTGACTACAGTCTCTTGCTGGGTAGGAATTGGATGTATATTATGCAAGCCATTGCTTCTTTCCTATTTTGCATTGTATGCTTTCCATTTAACAGGAAGATAGTCATGATTGATCAAACGACATTCAAGAATCCGTTTGTTACCGCATCTTCAAGAGCTTCAATCCTGATCATTGAACACTCTCAGCTGGTAACTGGGAGTGTGGGTGTAGGCATGTATCCATCCCTCATGGGAAGCTTTAGTTGTCCTGCACCGATCCTTATGATAGGGTCTAGTTTCGGTGAGGCTTCAACATCTATGAGATCGGTGTCTTTTTCACACGAGTCATATGGAAGACCCTTGGGTTCTTCCTACACCGATTACTCCGAATGAGCCCATCGTGATGTTGCCTGCAACTATGATAGCTTATCAAGCCAATCTTGAGTGTGTTGCAGAGCCTAGTCCTTCCTCTTCACGGATAGAGGAGGACCCTTATGTGCTACCAGCATGGGCAGTGCAGTCTTCTCACGCACACAACTGCCTTGATATTGTGTTCCCTTCAGATGAAGTGATTATTGAGGCCATGTCGGGAGTTGAGCCACCATGGGAGGAACTCCATCATAGATCTTACTTTCTTCCCAAGCTTAACCGCTTGGAGCGTGAGGACTTTAGGGCAGTTCTTAGTGAGAGAGTTGGTAGTCCTATGGTTCCATTAATCTCTCCGGGTCCAATGGCTGATGGAAACATGGAAAATATATCTTCAATGATTCCTATCAATATCTCTCGCGATCCTGGCAGGATAGAGAATGTCTATATTGGGGTAGAATGTTCCCATGATGAGATTCTAGAATACACCGAGCTATTCAAATAATTCCATGATATCTTTGCTTGGTCTTACGACGAAATGGCAGGAATCGACCCTTGGATTGTCGAACATGAGATTAAGACTTATCCCAATGCTAAGCCTGTTCGACAACGTTTACGTGCAGTGAATCCTAGGAAAGCACCCGCCATTAAGGCGAAGATAGAGAAACTATTGAAAGTTGGTTTTATCTATCCTGTTCCCTTGACAGAGCGGGTTTCAAACCCCATTCTGGTGGATAAGAAGTAGGGAGCGATCCACATATGTGCTGATTTCCGTGATTTGAATCGTGCCTGTCCTAAGGACAATTTCCCCACACAATTTATTGTTCAGATTTTGGATGAGTGTGAGGGTAGCGAGGTTTTTTCCTTTATGAACGACTTTTTTGGATATAATCAGATACAAATTAAACCTGAGGACCAACATAAGACTGCATTTATTTGTCCTTGGGGAAGTTTTGCATACCAAAAAATGCCTTTTGGCCTTAAGAATGCCGGAGCTACTTTTCAGCGAGCAATGACCTTGATCTTCCACGATCTCAAGTCGATTATCGAAGTATTTTTGGATGACCTTATTGCTCATTCTCGTATGAGAATGTGTCATTCCTATCACATGATATTGGTATTCAACAGATGCCGCCATTATTTGGTTAGGCTAAATCCTCATAAGTGCATCTTTTGTGTGAAGTCAGGTCGCTTGTTAGGATTCATCGTTTCTAAAGAGGGTATAAGAGTTGACCCTTTGAAGGTTGAGGCAATACTTTAGTTGTCTCCCCGAAAAAATATTCGTCATCTTCAATGTTTGCAAGGCATGACAAACTTCTTACGGAGATTTGTTGTCAACTTTGCCAATTTGACTAGAGGCTTCATGCGTCTTTTGAAGAAGGACACCACCTTTTGTTGTGATGAGCGATCCTAGGAGTCCTTTGATGCGCTCAAGCGAGCCCTAGCATCGGCCTCGGTGATTAGTCCCCCAGACTATAGCCGTGTTTTTCTACTTTATGTGGTCGCGTCCATGGAGACGATTGGGATGGTTTTGGTCCAAGAGGATGAGGAGCTCCAAGAGCATGTCATATACTATCTGAGCCAGAACCTTATTGACACAGAGATTTGTTATTCTCATGTTGAGAAGCTTGCCTTAGCTACTGTACATGCGGTTCAATGGCTGAGACATTATATTCTCCTTCGCCAGACCTTGGTTGTAACCCATGTCAATCCATTTCAATTCATCCTCACTCGAAGGATGATTGGGGGAAAATATAATAAATGGATTGTCATCCTGCAAGAATTCGATCTCGAATTTGTTTCGACAAAATCGAAGAAATCGTTAATTTTTGCAGAGCTTATATCGGATTTCCCAAGCGAGGCCAAGGAGTTGGTTTGTGAAGATACGTTTGTCAATGAACACATCTTCTTAATCTCAACTTTAGACCCATGGTATGGGGATATCATTATATATCTACAAACATTGAAGGTCCCTACTCATCTCTCACGGGATGAATGACGACGATTACGTCACGTGTCTAAGAATTACCTCATAGTGGATAACACTTTGTACCGTCGTGGGGTAGATTCCATTTTACGACGTTGTTTAAATCATGAAGAGGCTGAGGTAGTGTTGAATGATTGCCATAGAGGGGTGTGTGGTGGTAATTTATTTAGGCTTTCTACAGCCCAAAAAATCTTAAGAGCAGGTTATTTCTGGCCGTCGATCTTTAAGGATTGTGTAGATGCAGTCAGGAGGTGCCACCCTTGCCAGGTGTTTGCACGTAATATGCGCTCGAAACCTACCCCATTACATCCCATCATGACTGCTGGTCCCTTCACTAAGTGGGGGCTTTATTTTATGGATTGCAACCCAGCTTCGGCTGGGGGGCACCATCATATCATAGTGGCTGTTGATTACTTCACGAAATGGGATGAACGCTATGCCTATAGTTAAATCTGACGGTGAGACAGGTGCACATTTTGTATCCAACTAGATTATTACTTAGTTCAGGATTCCGAAAGACTTGTCACTGACCATGGCTCGCACTTTCAGAATCGTATGATGGAAGAATTGGCATCAAAGTTAGGGTACAAGCAAGAGCATTCCTCCTCTTACTACCCTCAAGTGAATGGACTGGTAGAAGCAGTGAATAAATCCTTAAATCCATTCTCCAATGAACCATCACACATAACAGGAATAATTGGCACATCATGTTATATCCTGCTTTGTGGGCGTATAGAACCGTTGTTAAGACTGCCACAGGTTTTTGTCCATATCAACTTGTACATGGAGTGGAGTCGATATTGCCAGTTGAATGCGGGATTCCTTCTTTGAAGCTAGTTGTAGAACTATTACCAGACACTTCACCATTGGAGGAGTGTTTGGTCCACCTTGAGCAACTTGATGAGTAGTGTCGAGATGCCTTGGTATCTCTACAAGTAAATAAACATCGCGTAAAGGTCCGGTACGATAAGTCTGTCTGTCCAAGGAGGTTTAGTGAGGGAGACTTGGTCCTTTTGTGGGATCAACCGAAAGAACCCTTGGGGGCAGGAAATTTTAACCCCATGTGGCATGGTTCTTACGTCATCAAACATGTGTTAGAGAAGGGTGCTTATGAGTTAGTGGATTATGAGGGAACGACCTTAGCGGAGCCTAGAAATGGGCTCTATCTCAAGAAGTACTATGCATGATTTTCCTCCAAGGCTGGTTATTGTATATTATTGTACAATTTGCATAGTTAGGTATTTTTCTTAACGTGATCGGGTTTGTGATTAGTTTTCATTTCTTTTGGCAGATGTCAATGGAATCTTCCACCTACATAGGATTCGCAGATGGTGCGAGCCGTCACACTCAACACTCAACCTCTGCCACTTGGGTGATTTATACTCCTATGGGTCAGGTACTGTCTTCAAGAGGCGTATGTCTACGGCCATCTTCCAACAATGTTGCTGAATATAGTGCCGTTGTTGAGCTTTTATGGGATGCCATTTCACATGGTGTTCTTTCTCTTGAGGTATGCCTTGATTCGGAGTTAGTAGTGTCACAACTTAATGGTTTGTACCATGTTAGAGATCCGACGTTATTAAGAAGATTCTTACGTGTGAGATTATTAGAACGGTAATTTGAAAATATAACATACATACATATTCCAAGAATTAATAATCAAGTTGCTGACTCATATGCTAACTACGTGTTAGATTGACATTTGTTTCATACACAATAAATTCATCACAAACACAAATTTTTACACATGTAAATAAATAAACCGATCATCATAAGAGTTTTTATAAACATCCAAAATGTGATAATACATAGTGTCATGATACAAAAATGGGGCTCTCGAGCCACCAGAATATAATACACGGTAATACAAAATGTGTCACTCCTAGGTCTTGTTGACGGGTATATGTGACTATGCACGTAACAAGGGAAGACAACCCAGACCGGGATCCTTAGAGCAGGCTCCAAGCTGTTTGGGATGGTTGTTCCCGACAGGTTTAAAGGCTCTGTTGGCTTGAAGGTTTACTTACAGAAAGCTTAAAAGATAAAACTAAAGCTACTGTTCTGGTTAATTAAATTTACAAAATACCTATGAATGTACCAATTAAACTAGTTAATTTAATCACTAATTAAATATTGAAAAATTAATCAATGAACTAAATCTACTCAATCAATTTAATCTATAATGTAATAATCAATAATTAATCAAATATTAACATGTTAGATGAGTGACAAAACTGCATTATAAACGAATGTACACTAATCACAAGAATTGAAAAATAAACTGACAACAGTGAAAAGATACAACTCTGATTTAATGAATTTTCAATAACCTAATGAACAGAAAAAGAAATCATATTAATCTACTCTAAGTTTTATCCTGATGAGGAGCTGGAATATTAATCCTGAAATCAAATTTGCCAATGGGACTACCGCATTAACAACCTTGAACATATTCAAAAAAATTTAGAAGACAAACAAGGTCATACAATAGACACATAAATCACATGTATTATGATGTCAATCATCAAATTTTACAATGTGATATACATCAACAAATCAAAATCAGAACAAGTCGACAATTATATCTGATATATTTGCACAATTCATAAAAGAGATCATGACAAACATTAATAATGTAGAAAAAATGACAAGACCAAGCAATACCATAAACACATATGCTAAGTATAAATACTGTGGAATATATACAGGTATCACCAGTTTAAAATACTGTAGTTGTTGACAGCAAACTGCCTCAAGTCACAGGAAAAATCAAACAGTGGTCTTGTCTCCTCTTCTCCAAACTATTGACCCCCATTCCCACATGCTATTTCCCCTTTAAATACACTTAATCTCCAAAAATAAACAGTCCTATAAACTGGAGATAGCAAACTTGAAATCTTAACCGATTTCCATTAAAAATGACAAACAAAGTTGTCATTTTTCTATATATGTGGAAATGCCTAGAAATGGAAAAGATTTGAATCAAAAATATCGAAAACATCAACGATGTAACGACACCTGGAAGACAGTTCTGCTAATCGATTTGTTCCGATTATGTGGGGATCGTGTAAAAAGTAAACAACCATCAAAATCCGGGGAAGACCATCAAAACCACCATCTGCGATGCTGCACATAAAAGAAATATAATTAAAATACACACATAACAATGAAATAAAATAAACTATAAAATGAATTAAAACAATCAAATACCTGTAAGAATATAACTTGATTACCAATCTATCATAACTTCAAAATCTGACACCAATAGTAAGCGCACCACAAAACATTATAATTTCACAGGGGCGTTGAAAACCTGAATGTTTACACCACTTGATGGGCTCTGCGACAGACCCTTAAATTGCATTAGCGCAACTTGAGCATTAAGCTCCCGTACCTTCTCTTCATTCTTATCATTTTCATTCTGTAATTTAAGGACCCTTCTTATCAGTTTGTTCTTGTGTTTTTTCAAACGTAGAAGATGCTTATCACCCGAGTCTACTTTCTCCTTCAACTTAAGATTCTCGGCCTCCATCATATCGCAATGAGCTACCATATCAGTCACCCTTTCTTCCATCCTGTGTATTTTGTATAACAGAAAATTAACAAACAACGGGTGAATCATATCCCCAACTTGATAAGACCCTAATAAATTCGTCTCTACGGACTTCCCTTTAGCTGGAGGATCAACAACCGGACCCACCCGAACATCCTTATCAAACGCAGGAGAGCTATCATCGACAGGGTTTGAGATGAACTCGTGCCCAACATTATGATCATCATTAGGCAAAATAGGGTCCCCTTCCTCATCGTCTATCACGACAGTTTCAACATGAACACTATCGCTCACGGGCGGTTTGACAACATTCCCTTTGGCCATGCTTCTAGTAAACCTACCCATTACTTTAGATTTTGTCCTACCGCCTCCCCGATTGCAGGTTTTATCAACATCACGCTTTGGTGTAACCGGCGACAAATTCGAAGACCTCCTCATGCGCTTAGAAGCGAGAGGAGTACCAGGGTTACTTACCGGGATGGAAACAGGGTTATTACAAGCGTTGGGGCTCATATAGCCGGTAGGGTTTGACAGAGGTTCTTGTGCAGATGAAAACGAAACATGACTAGGCTCTTGATGCCTAATACATTCCTCGGGACAATCAAACTGACAGTGGCAGAAGGCCGAAAAACCATTAGACTCAATAAACTCTTCCCATGACCGGTCTAATTTCAACAATTCCCTCTCAATTAACATTCTGAATAAGCCGTGATGGAACAGGCTATGACTAATGTGCTTCGGGCCCTTTTTAATTGCAGAGGACATTTTAAACAGAATTTGAACCAGATAGTAAGGTAAATTCAGAGGGAACCCAATAAACACAGACATCAACCTGAGATGGTAAACGTAGGCCGAAGAGAGACGACCTTCACAGGTCACGTACCTATGGATTAAGTCCAGGACCGGGCGCCATTCCTTCTTAAAATATTTGCAGGATACACCAGTTCGGAACGATACATCTTGACAAGGGTTTTTCAGTAGTTTCCACCACTCAGTAATGTCCATTCGCTTATACTTAAACCACCGCTCGCCTGCTAATGACAGACCAGTGGCAAGCGCAACTGAACGCTCGTCCACTCGAAACTGGAGATCACCTACCTTAACCTGAAAGTCAGCCAAAGACACAGCGAACACCCTTGTGACCTCAAGGTTTGAGTCCGAGAACTTACTGATAAATGGCAACCATCCGATAGCCTTGACCTTGGCTAACAGCTCAGGGTTCGAATCAAGAAGCTTCATCTCACAGGGCTCGACTCTCACCACCGGCGCCATGACTAACTGTGCACATGCACGAAAACTCACCCAGACAAGATACTCGAGATCAAAACACGACAGAGAACCAGATAGTGAGCACTCGGGGTGCAGACCCAGCAGGAAACCTAAGCAATGCAACCCTACGCATTCATAAACTGACTGCAACATGAGCGGACGCAGCCGATAACCCTGAAAATTCGGCATGAAGGGGAATGATAACACAACAAGGTAGTCACGATGAGAAATGACGGAAAACAACTCCAGATCGAAATGATCTTGCCATTATTTATTCGGGGTTATTGACATGAGACCACTTCTTGTATATACCACAAGTGTTAAATGAGAATGAAGCCACGACATGGTTACGTACTGACCATTCAATGTGATTGGAAGAGACGAGTACAAATTCCATAATACCATATCACCCTCACAGCAGGTAGATCGAAATTGGAGGTGATGACATAAATTAAGCTGACGATAAACAATAATTCTATGTCACCCTTACCGTAGATTTGATTTACCCTTCGAAGGTGGCGAGCAATGCGACATAATACAAACCATCAAATCGAAACCAGACTTTGCAATATAGACCATATTATAAAAATCAACATTAAACAATTATGGTGATATTGACTATGGTTTGGAATCGAAAAGGTATACTTAGGATATGGCATGTTTATATAAAATATTTTTCTTTTGATACTCTAGACCTTATCCAAGTTACAACAGACTTACCATGCATACTTCTTAATTAGACTTCGAATAAAATCTATGGTAATGTGACAATTCATACAATGATCAACCTCTCAATTCCGCAGCCTTATCAATATTTATAAAATCAAAGGGTAGAGATCAAGTGATAAATGCTTAGGTAAGATCTCAAGATTAGGTTGGAGTAAAAAGTATAGAAATTCTTAACGTTTACCCCTTGATTTTTTAATGCAAAATCATTTAAAAAATAATAACTTCATGATAGTGATTTTGTCAACTAATGTATAGTTCACAAAGATTGTTTAAAAATGTGTCATTTCACTGATTCAGTAGCTCTCGGAATATTTCTGCTTCAGTAGCTAGTGATTCCTCAGATTGCGATGAGAAATTCTAACATTTCATCAAAACAAAATAGGATTTTGTTTGATGAAATAATGTTTTTTTAAGGCTGTTGAACAGGGGCACAACAGTCTCTAAGCCTGTGGAGGAGGAAGGGGGTTGTGATCATGGAAGGTCACTACGGCTCTAGCTAGCCATCAGAATAATCGCACCAACTCTCGTGGTACACCCACCACCTGACGCTGCATAGCCTCAGGAAAGTCGTCGACTTGCACCATGGGAACTCTGTGTGTCAGCCTAACAAAGTTGGTATGAATGCTCTAGAGTGTCCGGTCCGAATCCACACCCGTGATATCATCTCCTCCTCCCCTCCGTCTGTGACGAGGGAAGCCTTTAGGCCGTTGTGGTCCCACATCTGCATGCAAATGGTAGATGTCACTAGATATTGTCACCCAAAAATATCTCTTTTGATTTCATATAATCATAAAACACAAAAAATGAAATAACTCAAAAATTTAAAAAGAGGGTCAAGATTCGTTACTTATGTCACCATATGCCAATCCTAGTGGTAGCGGCATGTCCGGGTCCCCCTGGAAATCTATCCCCGCATAGGGGTAGTCATCGATGGCAACTATCTGTCATTACCACCACGGAAAGAAATCAGCTGGATAGGGGTTGGCCACCCTACCTCCCCCCAGTCTGCGCATAGCATCTGCCCAACGTCGTTGGGCCGGATCTCGAACCCCGTGAAGAAGAACTTCAACTCTGGGGCTCAATCCTGGAACACGCTCGAAGAAAAATGTGCTCAATATGCTACTGAACCCGAAGTTCCGCACTCTGCTCGCCTTACACTCACTGAGCTGATGTTTCATGTTGCTCAGTATTGTAGTGCTCCAGTCATAGACCGTGGGTCTCATGCACTCCACTGCATAGAACATCAGAGGCCACGAGGCCTGGTGGAGTGAAGCCAAGCCTGCTATCCTGCCCAATGTCAGTAGAATGGCTTTTAGGCCCAGCACCTGTATAGAGTTGGTTGGGACCTGACTCCCCACCTTCTCTGTGTCTGGATAGCAGTACACCGCAATGTACTCATCGATAGTCATGCCACCTCCGGTCCCACCATGAGAATGAAGGTTCACTACTTCCCCCCATAGGGAAAGTCCAGTAATAAAGTATATGTCCTCCACCTCTGTGGTGAGAGACATCCCATCTATCTGGAAGGACTCAAAGTTTGGATCTCAATAATCGACCAGCATCTGCAATAGTCTTGGTTTGGCCCTCAAGCCGCCAAAACACCAAAACTTGTAGAGCCCACATGCACGTAGAGCTTGTTGAGCCATTAGATCGGCCCTTACTGCCTCCTCTACATCACCATGGTCATGCTCTCTCCATTCTAGGACTATCCTGCACGGAAAATTGCAAGTTTTCCCATTAGATTACTCAAAAAACCTTATGCGTGGCCGCATATGCGACTGTTTTCCAAACAACCGCATGTGTACGCGGGTTTGGGGGCATTTTCCGCATATAGCTAGCCCTATCCGTGGAAAAACCCTCGATTTCCATGTGGGCCGCAACACCTTTTTTAGTTTGGCCTAGAAACCTCAAATGACCATGGAATTTCATAAAAAATGGATTGAAATGGAAGAGAAGAGCATGGGTAAGTACTCATAAGAAACGATAGTGGATTTAGTCGGTTGGATCTCCTGGAATTCGCTGTTGAAAATCTAAGCTTAATTGGGTAAAAATTTCAAATGTTTTATAATGTTTTGAAATATTTACTATTTATAGAAATTTTTCAAATTTTTGAAATTTTTTACCCCCTTTCCTATAGTTTGGACTATTTCTAATCATTTTGGACCGTTTTTGACCTAATTTATGATGTTGGAGACCTTTTCAAGTGCCGTTTCAGCCGTTGGATTGACCCATTCGTGTCGATTTAAGGTATCATGTCTAAACTGGCATATAGGTTAGGTTTCATCACTGTTTGCATTTTGCATGACCTTATGATCGTTTCATCATAGCCTTAGGTATGAACCCACTCTATTATGTCACGGAACCTTCTTGCTGTTTTAGAAGTGGCATGATATGAGTGGTAGAGGTTGACCTTACATGGGTGCCCTAGTTAGCACCTTATTTGCATTCAGTTCCCATGCTGACGTTTTGTCTTTTGGGGTGTGGGAGTCCGTTGTATAGAATTGCCATGACATTTCGCAAGAGCCTCATACTCCTCTTGATCTTTTTGCTGGCCTATTTCCCTTAGGACTCCCGTATGTCAAGTTGTAATTGAATTATCATGAGCTTTTCCTTCCTTATTGAGATTTATGTCGGCTTCCTTGACATTGTGTTTCATCCATATAGCCCGAGCTTGTCTCATGTCTAGCCATGCAGAGCCATTTTATATATCCTTTGCAGCTTGATTCCCTTTTTACCGGGAGGGGATTTTCCCCCGAGTGTCGATATCATACACATGCATCCTTGCATTGAGCATAGGTATGTTCCATTGCTTAGAACTAGTTTGTTTTCCCCTATGACACTCGTCTCCTCCTAGTCTGTAACTATAAAGCAGTTTTATTCTTTTTCAAGCTTTTTAAATATTTGAAAAAGTCCAAAAAAATCAAAAAACCAAAAAGCGGGACAAGGAAAGATGTTATCTTTGGCAGCTGTTGAGTCGTGTTGCCTTCGAACAGAGCACTATATATCACATCCGTTGGTTGGGTTTATAGTTTGACTTTAGGAGCTGTACTCGTTTATCTGAGTTTATCTCCATCGACTGGTTAAGCTTCCAGTCCCTATGGAGCCTCTGTCGATGCCTCCTATGTCGCAGAGATGTCCCAGTTTGTATATCGATTCTATGCTGCCTTTATTTAGTCAGCATTCGTTGTTATGCTCTTTTTCAAAGGAAGTTGAAACCTGAGTTGACCATTCCTCAGTTATCTTGACTTTGCATGTCAGCCATTCCCGGTACAGTTACTGGTTTGTGCACCTTATGATCGAGTCCTTCCACATCATATAGCTTTGTTGAGTACCTCATGTTGGATGATGGGGGATGCCTTAATGCCCTCCTTCCAGCGGATTTCATCCCATCGACTTCAGATCATTTATTTTGGGATTGGAATCTAGAGTCATTTTGAGTGCCTTGAGACTTGCAGTCATCAGTGGCAGGTTCTCTCACCATCGACAGTCTTTGGGAATACATCAATGTCCCCTGATCAATGGATCCTCTCAAGTGTTCGACCTCAACACATTTATTCACACTTGTTAGTTTGCACTCTAGTACCTTGATTCCCATTTTCATTATCGGTGGATCATCTCGCGTCTGTTAACGGTATACATCAATGATCGGTAATCAGACGATGGACTACTATGTTCGACCTTAACACCTCTATTCACATAGTAGGACATGTACTCGTAGTGGTTGGTGTAGAAGACCTTCCAGATTAGTGTCATCTCTTATATGCTACCTACTTGATCATGCCAGTGTTCATGAGATTTCAGCTCTCGTGACTTGATTCCAGTATATGTCAGACATTTCCAGCTATTATGGAGATCTTGATCCATTTTATATCTTTAGCTATTATGG
>LPNX010199425.1:153438-210516 GCA_001517045.1 Pseudotsuga menziesii | reverse complement strand
ATCTATGTATATTGTACGTGGCGATGACCACTTATGTGATATCTTGTATCATGCCTATTCATGGCCATTGTACTCTTATGTATCCGGGACTGCTATATGAATTTGCAGTTATGTGCAGAGTTGTATCTTTGTACTATGCTGGTTGGGTGGCTGGTCTTCCATTTGGGATTCTTCATCACTCCACTTCTGGGATGGACTTATAATGTATTTCGGCCATCGTATGGCCCCTCTGACCTCACACATTAGGGGGCATCTGTTATAGCTGATTTTACCACTCCAGGTGAATCACACTTGTATGGCCTTTCCCCTGTCCCTCTGCAGACTCCTTGGACCCCTTGGACCATTTTTTGTCCTTTGATGTTTCCTTGACCATCCCTAAAAACATGTGAAAAATGATACACGTGACTTTTAAACCCTTAATCGCGTATATACACGGGTTTGACCACTAAAACCGCATGCATCGGGATGTGTACAAAATCCAAATCTTTTTGGAGTTTTCCTTGACATGGATCTGACTCACTTGACTCCTGGCCTTCCCTATGCCTTGAGATTGCTCGGATTTGACCTTTCATTACCCCTTTGACAAGCTATATAAGGAACTCTTTGGTACATTGAAGGCATAAAAGAGAATTGAGAGCAAAGAAACTATAGTCCATTGTTGCTGGAACTTATGCTTGAGTTTGCATCCCTTTGTCCCTTGGAGCACTTTTGTGTTCTTCCCAACCTTGCCTTTTGCTTGTGAGCTTGCTATCGAGAGATGGAGGATTGAAGTGGTGGAGGCCCAAGTGGGGGATTCAGTTTCTCTGATTCGCAGACGTGCCAACAGAGGTTGTATCCATTGTAATCTCTGATTTTATAATAATAGAAATATCTTTTCTTGTCCAATAATGTATGTTTGAATGAATATTTTATCCATTGGATGATTTCAAATGCTTATACATTGTTGATTATATATGCTAGAATAAATCTAACACCAATATATATAGTATGCTTGTATTGTTTACTTGTTGTTGAGGAAGTAATCTATCAATTCAAGCTAAAGTTGGAAAGCTCAACGGGGATCTACTTCAACCGTCCGGAATAAGGTATGAGGTCTGATCCTTTAGTGTTAGATATTTAATTTCTATTGCATATTGGAAAGGATTGATTTTTGGAGTCAAGCTGCCTGTTGTGGTACCCCAAGCCATAGGAATTTCTCTCCGTAACAGCCATGCACCACCAACATCTGCATATAAAATTTTAGGTCTTGTTACTACCCATACAAAACATAAAATATGAAAATATAAAAACATGATCAACATTTTAGGGTTTTTCTTCTTACCAATATCTCCCCACTGAGCACCAGGCGGTAATGGTAGATCAAGGTCACCTCTGAAATTAGTCCCTGTGTAGGCATAATCCTCTATCATGAGGATCTGGTCACGCAACCAACAAAAGAATGTGGCCTCGAATTTCACCTTGGACCTGCCACCTCCCGTACGGGTTATGATATCTACCCACCTCAGCATGTGTGGGTATCTAGCCCTAAGTTTAGTGAATATCACTATGGGTATCATGAGAGGCACCCTCTTGAAGAAGAAGCAGGCTAAAATGGACCCATAACCAAACTTCTTTAGTTCTCCTTGCCAACATTTTGTCAGCTAGTCCTTGAAAATAGGAAGAAGTGCCTCTGCCCAGTTGAAAACCGTAGGTGCCATAGCTTCCAGGGCATACAACGTATGTGCCTAGGATGCTTGATGAGGCCCTTGGATTCCAGCCATCCTCTGCATGATAAACATAACAGTGCGAAGTGGCATATCCACCACAGCCCTGATTGGAATCTTATTACCTGACATTCTTGTGCAAGGATGACAATGGCGATCGATCAAATCTTGAGTAGTCACATCCCCTCCTCGGGAACTGGTGAGAGAGATAGGGGCCCCTCGTCTAGACAACCCTGTCAAGAAGTAGATGTCTTCCACTTCTATGGTAAAAACATGAGGTCCTACCTCAAAGTGTTGCTGCTCTGGGTTCCACATTTGTAGGATATATTCTAGTAGGTGGGGATGCGAAACCATGCTAGGGGTCTAGAAGAAATTCAAAACTCCACAACCCTGTAGGGCACCCAAACAACCTGCATCTCTTGCTGCAAGGGCATCATCGTCATCATGTTGTCTTTCTTTCCAAATAACCATTTTTTGATCCGATAAACCTGCCAAAAACAATTCAAAAGCCATTTAGAATAATTTCCAATCATTAAATTTGATTATAAACTTGTATTTTGGTTGGGCCATATGTTTTTTGAAGCCTACGGTCAGCACCGCCTTTGCCTAGTTAGGATAGAGCGGTGCCACTGCCTGTGTCAAACTGAAAAGAAAGAGGATGGTTTGGCCAATGAGCTTAACAAACCACGAAAATTAAAAAATGGAAACCATGAAAAGAAAGAGGATGGTTTTAGCTTTTACCTGGATCCGATGATACAAAAAATGGATGGTGGATGCTCCCGTAATCTCCAGCTGAAGTTTTGGCTCCAAATCTCCCAAAATTCTCTCAAGGTTTGGTAAATAATAGATAAGTTGGTTTTTCACTATTTTGCTTAGCTTTTATAACCTATTTTTAGGGTTTGTAATGTTTTAAAATCATTTTTTCTAAAAATACCCTTTAATATAGTTTATAAAAGTCATTTTTCGAATATTTTGGGAAACTAATGGTCGTTTTTAAGTCTTGCAGGGGCAAGAATAAGCAGTAATGTCTATGGGGAAGTTCATTTTTTTTTAACTTTTCCGTACTTTTGAAAAACGGAAAAAGTCCTCGAGTGTTTGTTTCGATACTTTGATCACGCTCCCAAAACCCAGTATCAAAGTTCCAAGTCTTTTTTTGATTCTTTTCAGGCTCGTTAAACCCTTTACCGTGAAAAGAAACCTAATGGAGTCTCCTTTAAACTCTTTTCGGACTCCCTAAATATGAAAAGATTGTCAATTACTTGTCTTCTTCATACTCATAAAAGTATTTGAAGAGTCATCTTTCCGACGGTAGGTTATCTCTTTTTTGGTTCGGATGGACTATTTACGAAAAAGGAACACTCCAGCCAATCATGACTGGAAGAGTTCTCTTGGGTATTATTTTATACTTTTTCGGGCCCTAGAGACTAAATCATATGAAAAAGGACATTTTGGAGTCTTCTTCTATTTTTGTTCAGACTCTCTAAATGTGAACGATACCGAGTTAACTTTCAATGGACTCGTTAAACTAAACACTAAGAGATCCTTTTTGGGAACGAACCCCGCCTTTCTCAAGTTCATAAAACATATGAGAATGGACTTGTCTTCAGATAAGCTATAACGAGTGTTTCTTACCCTCTTTGAAATCGTAAAAATGAAAAGAGGCACTCATCAATCATGATGGGGGAATTAAGGGAAGGAAATCAATTCATTTTGAAAATAATATGGCAATTTGTCGTCACCTTTGAACATGGCACTTGTCTGCATTTCATTCAGTCAATTGGGTAAATAATCTTGTCTCTGAGTCGATCCACTTTCATGAGTCACGTCACTCCTTTGATTCTTTCAAAGAATGCATTTTCCATTATTGTATTGTGTTCCACCTCGTCGAGTCAATGCTGCCAAGTCTTTTGTTGCACCGCCCGATGTTCAAAGGGAAGTTAGAAGTTTACCTCTGCAGTTAAAACAACCTTTGTGTTAGTACTTTTGAATTAGTTTGATGGTTACATTATCTACAACATTCCAGAATTTTGTTCCAAGTTTTGTGTCGTCGATGTGGGATTCATCATGGCCCTCCTTCGACGAGACCATTCCTGTCGACATCAGCTCATCATCCAGGAATTAGTCTTAGAAACAAGTTTAGAACCTTGAGATATCTATGCCTCAATGACAAATTCTCTCGCTCTCGACATAGGTTCACATCATTGACCTTTGATCGATAGATTCGACTAAGTGTTCGATATCAAATCATCTATTCATACTTAGTAGATTGTACTAGGGTACCTTGGGAATCATTGACATCAATGGTGATCTCCCTCGCACTTGTTAACGGTTCACATCATTGGTCGGTAATCAAGTGGTTTCTACCATGTTTGACTTTAGATCATTGTAATCACATGGATAGAGTCATACTTTGTGGAAGGCGAGACGAAGACTCTGGGTATATTTTGAAAATCACTCATATATTTCTCCCTTGTTGCGATGGAGTATATTGTATGAAGTACCAGCATGGATCCACATTTGTATGGTCATGGCCATGACATAGATTTACATTGTATATCTAGTAGCTATGTCCAGGTTTGAGTCCTCTATCATATGGATCTACATTTTATTTTAGTAGCCATGTTTGTTTATCTCTGTCATGGATTTGCCTTGTATTGGTCTGCAGCCATGATGAATACACATTTGCTCATGAGTCAAAAGTATTGATGTATTGCAGATGTCTGGTTGATGATCTTAGATCAAGCTGATTCTTTCCTCGAAGTGATAACTTGCTCTTTAAAATCTCTCTCCTATCGTATCCCTCTAGCCTCATGCTTTGGGGGGCATTCTATTACACCTAAATCTCACCATCAACATGTGATGATATCCCAAATTTCAGTGTTTTCCCTCAACCCCAAATTGTGAAACAAGAATATTGGTCCAGACATCAAATATACATATGAAAATCCAACACTTCTACCATTTAGTAAAAAAGTGGTACCTTCTTCAGCACCGCCCATAATGTGTTGACAGTAAGTGGTGGCACCGCCTTTACCCTTTGATCAAGGTGTTGTTCTACCCTATCACCACTCTGTCTCAGTGAGGAAGAAGCGGTGCCCTTGGTAAAAAGTGAAAAATAGAGGTTCTCACGAAGCTTCTCGAAAGAAGGCTTCATGGCACCCTTATCCTTGATCACTAGGGCTAGTTGGGATCGATATCCCTCCTTGTAGGATCTCCTATCCACCTCACCCACCAATTTATCAACCATCTCTATCCATTCCAAGCCTATAAAAGCAGGCTCATTCTCCATGGTTGGGGAGAGAGTAAAGCTATGTTGTTGCTTTGATATTCTGGCCTAAATCAGTTAAGTGAGCTTGAGGGAGCAAGTTGGAGCTATTGGGGATGATATGTTGGCTTTGTGAAGAAGTACATCGACACTAAGGCATAGGTTGTAAACTTCTTCTCTATTATCTAATGCAAAATTGGTTCCCTTCCCATAAAATATATTGTGTCATTATTGTATGTTTTATTATTGAATTCCTTAGTCATCGATATAGAATAGCAGATTATATTATGGTTCTATTTGATCTTGTGTGTTGTTTTCTTGTGACTATGTAGGTACATCCATGAAGGATCATTTTTACAGGAAAAAGCTATACTAGTACATCAAACAGACTTGATTCCATATCTCCACCCATTATAGGGAATGTCTTCCAATATTGTTGTGTACCATTTATTCTAGATCTGAACCATTCAGACTAGAGGAACAACTCATATTCGCAGGAGGTTTGAAATTCCTAGCTACATCTCCAACTAAGAGGGCATGATTCTTGGAGGCTTTGAGCACTCCCATCTTAATCAACTTATATTGTTCCTAGATTAATGATTTTGCAAATGCATCTAGGGAGGGAATTTCCAATTTGGAATGGATAGCCTTCCAGAGTGGAAAGTAGATACAAAAACTGAAAACTTTGACCCAATCTTGCTCAGAATTGAGAGCACAAATTGCTCATCCTTTTTTCTCAATCCCACACTACTTGCATTGCAATACTAGGGATTTGAATTTTGAGAAAATTTGCTGAATTGTTTTGAAGTTACCGGGATGCAGTGAAATTATCTCATTCTCTGGGATATGGCCCCACAACTCACCTTGTTTTCCAAACAAGGATTTGATCTTATCCCATACTTATTTCGTAGTTCCGAGTCCCTCAAGGTGGAACAACAGATCCTTGGATATGTGGATGCACATGAAGCCGAAGGCTTCATCTAGCTTATTCAGATACTTTGATTTTTCAATATAATGCTAGGGTTTGATTTCTCTGCCCATGGTGTTCCTATACAAACCCTTGGTGTGCAATACCATCTACATATCTTCCCTCCAATCATTGTAATTAAGGGACGTAAGGATCCTGGGAGTTAGAGCGACTGTATTCTCCATTTCACAGCTATATTGATCAACAATTCTTCAAGAAATATTTGAATGTACCTGCAAAAACACTGCAAAACACTTCAATTCGCAAACATTGTCAGTTCAAACCTCTCCACCTCGACATGAGAATTTTCTATGAGTCCATCACACCTGGATATACTTCTCTGGACATAATCCAGAGGGAGCAATGTAATTATTCTAGGAATTATGTGGAAACTCAACTGCTTCTGGTGCAAGCATGGAAGTTTGTGAGGTTTGTTGTTGGACTGGACATAGGATCTGGTACCATGTTAAATTTCATGAACCATGGATATCTAGTCCTGAATTAAATCAATCTAGAAAACAAGGATCCAGTGGAATGGACAAATCAATGTAAACCGAAAAATGGATTCATGACAGAAATTTCACACAAATCAGATAAGATTTGGACAGAATATCATTACATCAATTTCATTTGTATCTTAGTAATACAATATCCATACAATAGAAAAAATTTGAATACCTTTCATAGGATTCAAATTCACCAACTAAAACTAACTGATGTGTTAACTCAATGTGGGAAAAATCATCACTGGAGATCACTAGTTTAACTCCAGATAACTGATTCAGTTCACAATCGGTTAACTGATGAAAGGAGATGGACAAATTCTCCCACACTCCCTTGAATCATGAAAACTGGTGCTAGAGTGATTGATAGTAAACTAACTAGTGGAAATTAGAGCATATGTGAACATGATTGACTACTTACCACAGTGGTGGCACTCAGAGAGGGATCCTAAAATGTAGGGAATGGCACCAATGGCACCAATGGCTCCAAAAGTTAAAAGTGTAGGTTACTCCTGGGAATTTCCCCCCATACTGTAGTAAAGTTATAATGACCTCCTAAGCTAGATAAAATAAAAAAATAGACTATGTGATTAAAGGGAGGATTAATTAGTCCTAACAGTCTAAAATGGGAATTTGATTATTGGGAGTGATTTGAATTTCATTATAAGTAAAGAGGATGTTTGAGGATGCAGTGCAAGAAAGGATACACTCTTTGAACATTTTTAGTGTAAGATAAGATCATCAAACTTGGAAGATATAAAACCTATAAATATTTGGTCAGCCTAGAGAAATAGGAAGCCAAGTGCAACTAGTGTTTCAAAGAGATTGCACAGGTTTCTTATCTCATTATCAACTCTTACAAATTGTTGAGATTATTCTCTACTAGATTGATTTTGGAGGGGTCCATATCACAATCCCATTTTACTTCAGTTGGGTAAGATGGAGGAGAAGCTTGCTTTTCCTCTTAAGTTCAACCTGATATAGATGAAGGCGGATTTCAAAGAATTAGTTTTGAGTACTTGGAAGCCATATGAAGTGGATCTAGGGACATCTTACAAATGAAAATTTGTGGATGGACTAATAAATTTAAGAATAAAGTTGGGTATTAGATGGTTAATAAATACAAAAAATTGCTTCTAGAGATAGATGTGGCAATAACCACACTCCATACACATAATTTATTTTTCTAAAGTAGAGTTACTAGCTCTTGTTGAACTAGAAGGAAGAAATCCAAACTACTTTAGGATAGAGAAGATGGATAGAAAATGAAAAGTTGTGTGGTCTGGTTGGAAGTAGGGGATGAGAACACAAAGGTTTTCCATAGATTTGTAAATAAAAGGAAAAGTTATAATACCATATGGGAATTGAATGCCCCTTCAGGGGAGAGGTAAGAGTCTTCAAAAACTTGGCATATATGGGTGTCCATAATTTCTCTAATATATATAAAAAACCAAAGGCAACAAACATAAAAGAAGCTATGACATTATATATGCACATATTTCCCTAGATTTGTTTCAAATGAGGACAATGCCTAACTCTTTCAAAAAAAGATTATTTAGAAGAACTAAAGTTGGTTTTGGATTCTTTTCAAAAGGATAAGAGTATAAGTTTGTATGGATGGACAGTGGAAATTTTCATAAGATTCTTTGACTTGCTAGGAAGAAACCGTTTATGAGTTGTGGAAGAAGTAAGGGAGTTTAGTCAGGTACTGTACATTTTGAATACTACCTT
The DNA here is from genome assembly GCA_001517045.1 of Pseudotsuga menziesii. Lineage (NCBI taxonomy): Eukaryota > Viridiplantae > Streptophyta > Pinopsida > Pinales > Pinaceae > Pseudotsuga > Pseudotsuga menziesii. Next base: position 202,347 of record LPNX010199425.1, on the reverse strand, counting down.
CATTTCCTTGATCCCCAAGGTTGATAAGCCTATTTATGTTGAGGATTATAATCCAAACCCTCTATTTAACTACATCTACAAAATAATTTTTAACGTTCTTGCTCTCATACTCAAAAAATACTTTCTAGGGTTATCTCACCTGAAGAGTTTGCTTTCTTAAAAGGGAGAAAAATTCATGGTGATTAGGGAAACTCGGGAATGACTATGTTCTATCAAAACAAATAAAATTAGTGCCATGATTCTTAAGTTAGATCTTTCAAAGGATCATGATAGGAATTGTTGGATTTATCTCAAAATATTATTGATCCATGTTGTTTTTTCTCTTAGTATGGTAAATTGGATTTATATGGTGTGTGTGACTTTAATTTCTTTTGTTGTTTCGGTAAATGAGAAAACCTCTCATTTTTTAATTGCATCTAGGTGACTTTGCCAAGGTTCCCCCCTCTCACATTACATATGCTTGCTAGTGGTGAAGGGCCTTAGTAGGTGTATCATAGAGGCTCAAAGACATTGAAGAATACAATGAATCAAAATTTGTGATAATTTCTATCTAACCAATTCATTTTTTTTCGATGGCATACTTTGGTTTTCAAATGGATATATTTTGAAAGGTACAAATCTCCAAGAGATATTACTTATTTACTGTAATGGCATAGGGATGAATTTAAATATTGAGAACTCTACACCTTCCTTTTGCGATGTCCCTGAAAGAGTGGTACAAGAACTATTGAATATATTTCCTTATCAATTGATAAATTGCTTGGATGGATTTAAGCACTTGGTGTATAAACTAAAGCCCGATTCATATAGCAAAGCAAATTAAGCATTGTTGATTGGTAGGATTTTAAAAGAATAATATTTTGGTGCAATTAATGGTTGTGGTGAGAGGGGAAATTAACATTAGTTAAGTTGGTGCTGGAGGAAATATTGATCCACTAGCAACCCTTTCTCATATACCTAAGGGGGTTTTGGATAAAATTAAAAAAATATGCTTTAATTTCTTGTGGAGTGGGGAAGGTGTGAAAACTATTTCACACTGAAAAAAGATGGCATTCAATTACTAATCCAAAGAGTTAAGGAGGTCGTGGTTTGAAGAACATTAAAAATTTTGGCAAATATTTGGCAAATGAGGAACTCTCAACAATGATCAACAACGGCAATCTTTGAAATGGAGTCATTGTAAAAAAATATTTAGCATCATGCACTATTAAGAGTTGGATTAGAAAGAAGGAAAAATCTAGTAAAAATGGATCAATCCACTAGAAGGTTATAGTTAATTCATTATGACATAATGAGTTCTGGCCAAGTAATTTTCATCCCTTCATAATTGGTTCGTTTTCTTTAGGATAAAAATCCAATATATTTAATTTAGTCTTATGATCCTAAGTCCACTAACATTTGGACACAAAGTTGGAAGAGCTAGAGAATGCTAGGATTAACTAAGCATTGGAAAAGGCAATGGGAATTATTTGTAGGTGAACTAAAACATGAACACATCATAATGAGGGATGAACCTGATGGCTTGGTTTGGATGTGACATAAAATAGATGGTTAATGTATGACAAAATTGGGATATCAAGTGATGATCACAGTGAACCCCAAATAGTATATTTGGTTGTCATCACAAATATGGAAAGTGAATGATCCAAAGAAGAAAAAATATTTTATGTGGTTGGATTTAAGGAATAGTATGTTAACCTAGGAAGTCCTTCAAAAAAGACAAACTATTGGACTAGGTTTTTATGGAATTGTGTTGAGTAATAAAGGAATCAGTTTCACATATATTCACTAATTGCACTTTTGCTAGACAAATCTAGTAGGGCATTTGTCATTGGTTGAAGATTAGGTCAATCTAAGATGGAAACAATATAGAGGAGTGTTTACATAGGTGGTTTAAAAAAATAACTAAAATAATTTAGGCCTATACCGTTCTTGGTCTTATGGGGAGTGTGGCTTGCTCTATGCTAAATTTTTTGAAGATAGACAAATGCAAAATTTCTAGGTATCCACTCAACTTATTTCAATATTTAACTTACGTAAAAAATATCCTAAGACAAAAACCTCATGGAAGGTTGGGGAGGTAAAGGTGGAAAAGAGTAGGCGTTGAAGTCATTTTATGGTGCTTTCCAGGATCTAGAGAAGATATTTGGATTGGGGGGTGGGGTGTATCTATATATTTGATACTAATATATCACATTAAGCCTAATATGGACTAGGGTAAAAACTATATAACAAAACAATGGGATTTAAGGACTCTTTTGCAGTTAGCTTATGATGATGGAATCCAAGAAATCCAAGTATAACGGGTTCAACAATTTATCATCGTTTGGGGTTGGTAGCGCTAGGTGTAATTTGGTATGCATTATTGTTTGATGGTAAAACTTCATTAATTAAACTCGAAAATCAATAGCACTCGTGGTTTGATGGTGGTATAGGCATTGACTCTAACTCATTCTTGATAGTATGGTTTTTATTTTCCCCTTTGGTTTTACTAAGGTAAAATATGAGTACTCTTGCCAATGTTCATCTCTGAAAGTTCTGTAGAGAAGTAGTGTACCGTGTCAGTTGTTCATTCTTGGTTTTTACGAGTCCATTTGATGTTCATTCCTTTGTATTTGAATGGACATTATTATTATACTTTATATTTCTAGGATTATATTAGAGCTTCGATTTTGTTCTTTGTATTATTTGGAATCAATAGTATGTGGCTGAGACATTCCTTCCATTACAAAGCAAAGGTTTATTAAGAAGCTCCAGGAGGAGCCTTTTGTCTACAACATCGTTACCATGTATTTTTTTGTATACTCATAGTATATTTCTTAGTTTAGAATTTATTTGTTATATTATCAAACCCTTATAAGAGGGTTGGTTGATTTGTCCAAGAAAAATCTAACCCATAAAATTTCCTTATGAATTACACATGAGTTGAAATTTGAGTCATATATTTGGTTTCCATTTACCTTTTATGCTTAAAACATCAAATATGGAGGAAATAACAGACATGTAAGAATCCTTTCTTCAGAACTATGGAATTTTGGTTATATATATATCAACTTTTGTATATGGGCTCAAATGACTCAATCATCACATGAAACATGCTTGCACCTTCAGTCACCCATGTTCTTCTTTCATTACCCTTCTATGTTAGATGTGGTTTTTTACCAGTAAGGTATTGGGATTGATCTTCCCATTCGTGCTATCTAATTACCGAGAATTCTTTTCTTCAAGTCCTTGTATCCTTTTAACGAATACTCTCTCGCATTCATATGATTTTAGAAAAAAAATTCCATATTGTTTTTGGGTTTTGACTATGGATGAACCCTAGCCCACTCTAAGCTACAAGGTCTTTCTATAGACATGGTAGGAATTAACTATACACATTTATTTTATGGAATCATACTTACATTTGAGGTTTTAACTTCCATCAATACTTAATTTCTTATATTGTGATTTGTAGTTTGTTCGGGTTATGGATAGCATGGTCTCATTCTAACGGGTTATGACCTTGATTTTCGTCCTCTGTATTGAAATTCTGAGTTATTATTTCAAGGTTTTCATGAATATTAAAGGTTCTCCTTTCATTGTAGGTTTTAATCATGTTTAAGGAGATGATGCCCGATTTCAAACTAGAAACTTTTGGTACAATGGATTACATGTAAGTTCATTCTTGTATTAATTTGGAAATCTTTGTTTTGAGCTTGTGATACTTGAGACCCTTTGGGTCATGGACTCTCTTGTAAATTTGTGTTTGTTAATAGGTAAACCTTTATTATGGGTTTCCCCTCTTTATTATGATATTATTGTATATTCTTATATCAAAAGCATGCGTATTACTTCTAATAATGTAATTCTTGTTATTTGTGTTATAGCTTCAAAAGTTTTGCATCCCCGATATTTTTTATTCTACATCTAAGTTTATCCATATAAATGGTTAATACAAAGTAGGATAAACTATTTAACAATCGATAGCATATAATATACAACTCTTTCTTTTACTACCATCTTTAAGCATACAATAGTTTATACATATTCATAAAATGAATAAATAATCTAATATTAGATTCTAAACAAAATATTAAAATATAGTATACAATATTCTACTATCTTTCTTGTAAATAACTCTAGAAGAAAACATTTTCATCATGTCTTAGTTATAATCACCATCGATATCAGTCTTAGAGCACAAATACTGAATCAATATTTCTGTAATTAAAGAAAATAATTGCACAGGGTTAAATAACTTCTATGTTCTTCTGAAAGATCTTCCAACAATAAATGGGTAGTCTCGAATAACCCAATCATAGACCAACAACGACACGTTAATCTCTCTATCCTTCTAGTCACCCTCAATCCTAAGCATAATTCCACTAGGATTAATCTACTTAGGTATTTTGTAGAGAATGTGTTAATTTCAATCTAATAAGAACTAAAATAGTCCTCAACAACTAGTAGATGCACCTTATGGTAGAGATGATTAATAACGACAATTAATTAAAATATCATTTACCCTACAAATCTTTAAAATATTATTTGGATTACCAACAGAGACTTGGCATTTATGAGTTAAAATAAATTGTCTCTTTTATTAGTTAAGCATGATAATTTGTCGGTTTAGTTAATTAGTTGAAGAAGGGCATTACATATGATATCAGAGCTAGCTACAAGACTAGGGCCTAATGGACCTACATGCTCGTTAGAGTTGTCATTTTCTTGTTGCATGGGTTTTTGTAATTCCATGTAGTATGTTGGTTTGGATGCATGCAATCTTGATTATGTATTATCATGTCAAGGTTGTTAAGGAACAACCAGAAAGAAAGAATGTTCTCTAAATTTTATGTACTTTTGGTAATGTCTATTGTGTGTATGTTAAATACCTTAATGAGATTATGTAGAAAATCTCTTACTAAAATTTGTTAATGTAAACTATAGACAAGATATATAAAAAATTAAAAAAAGTCATGATTGAATAACTCTAACTTGTCCTAATACGTTGTCATTTTAGGCCGATTTGGTCTAGCCTTGAAATATATATTTTGCTCTTATTTTTAACATGAATTAATTTTTGTATGAGATGTTGCTAACATGGAAACATAATCCATAGTTGTGTATATTTATTCATATGTGAAAATATGACTTATTTATAGTGAACCTTGGTTGAGAATGATTTTGTGAATAGTTAATTCATCTTGCTTAACTTGTGGGAAGGTAATGGTTTTTTTCAAAGGAGAATTTGGAATGAGAATGGATATATTATGAAGATTTGAAGTTGTTTTTGTTGGGTTAAAGATGGACATCATGGATGTTGTAGAAATATATGCCTCTTGTAGTTTTAATAAAAACCAGAGCTTCTGAGTGACTTGTATTTCAACGGAAACCGACAATGGTAAATCCTAATGATATGAATCAATATTTGTATTTAAGAGCTAAAATTTCTTTAAACAAAGTCATGACTTAAGGTGGCTTGGGCCTTACTTTATTTGTAGTGTGGAAATAATTTTTCTAGATGCCTTTGCTTATCTTTCTATTAATCATGGAAAATTTGAATCCATTGGCCTATTTTTATCTATTAGGTAGGGTTTTCCATTGACCCCAACCATCTATGTACTGGCCAATGAAAGTGAAACTCTAAACTATCTTCTTAGCCACAAAGTTAATTGGGTATTTGTCACATGCCCCAATTTGCAAAAACCAGTTTATAATGTTTGAGGAACATTGTGTTAAATTTTATGCTAAGTTGTAATTGATGACCTAGTGGGGTTAAGAATATTTAATGTAAATTTAGAATATTTTATTTATAAATAAATAAATGAGGAGACAATAGCTTAGGGAAGTTGTTAAAAGAGTGTTTATTGGTTAATTGGTGGAGGAGACTGGGTGGAGAGCAAACTGACAAGTGGCAGCATCCTCAAACCACTTCCAACTATTGCAGGTGGCAACTTCCCTATATTTGTGGTCATGATTCCCCAAGAAAGTGAAATCAGAGCAGGTGGCTCATTTAATGAAAACTGACCCAGAAGACCTAGGCATCTCTATAAAATTTCCCATTGAAGAGAGCTGAGGCTGCTCATTCTAGAGAAGTGATCATTCGGGGTGAATGAATTTACTCAAGGGAAATTCAATGGAGGGGATTTATGGAGTGTGTTTGAGGGGTTAACTGCTGAGATTGAACTAAGTTATAGCTTCTAAGCTGAGGTTCATATTTCTGAAAGCAGATTTTGATTACTGAGGTAGTTGGACAGTCAGGTGACAGAGGTCTTATAGTTGCATTCTCCACCCAGTTCTCAGCTAATAAGACCAGGAACAAGCTCGGGGGTCCCGAGGAAGCATTGTCTGAGCGCTCTCCAAGAGTTTGGTTGGGAGGAACAACCTCCTTAAGCTGTTGTCATCTTTTCCTCAACAGGTTCTATTTTATTTTATTGTCTTCAGTTAATTAATTCTTAGTTTATCTACTGCAGGCATGTTAGTATTTTAGGGTTATGAATGAAAAGTAACTGAGTAATGTTGAATTCAGTAAAATTATAGATTATAGTAGAAATATAAATGATTATGTAAAAAGTGAAACATATAGAATTAAAATTTCCAAGTTGTGTTTTTCCACACCTGAACTCAGGTCGTACTCTAGCACAACTCGATTGCTTAGGTGAATGAAATGGTTCTTTTATTGGAATGTAAACAGTAGCTATGATTCTTTTATTTGAATGTAAACAATAGATAGATTTTACTTCATTGTTTATGAATTTTATTAAATAGCAGTGCTATGTACTGTTTGCATTTATTTTCTTCAGCTAACTAAATAGAAAAATAAGTATGAAAGAAAACAATAAATATTATTATTATTCTAGTATTGGTATGTTGATAAAAATATAGATATTATAGTTAACGGAAGTAAAGTAAGTAAATTAACATCTAAAAACCATATGAAAAGGAAATTGCAAAACAATTTATAAACATTAACATTCCATACTAGTATGTGTTTTATCTAAGACCAAAGGATTCTTCTACAATCCTTTTTATATTACAAAAAATTACTGAAAGTTAACAGTATCCTAGTTTTCGAGTAGTCTGCACTAAAACCCTAAGTATTCTCCTAACTAAAAACTAGAAGTAAAAACTGTAAAAATTGTTTAGGATTTCTTATTTTACAGAGCTAGCATCAAACATATAACTGTAAGTCATATCATCATCCATTATTCTATTTTTCTTAAAAAGACAGAGTTAAGAATGTTGTAAGTAAAAAAAAGGATTTCATAAACTGTAGGGTTATACAACATTTTCAACCCTTAAAAGGCCAAGTTCTAGAAATTAAATTATCATCTCTTAAATAGTGCTTTAAAATAAATTATAAATATAGAATATTAATAAAGATTTTACATATGTAAATCATGGACAAATAAACTAGAAATAGTTAACCTTTTGCATTATAAAAATCCTTATTCAAAGGTAGGATTATAGCCTGTAGAGTCGAAGGGTCGAAACCCAAGCCTGCTGGTAAAACCGAATATACAAAAGTATTTTATATTAAACTGTAAATAAGATACATTATTGATAGGAAAGGTAAAACCTAGTTCATTCTACAACTCGACTGTTCCACAGTCTTCATTTCTTTAAGTTCAAATGTAAAAAGGAAAACTGAAGCAACACGAGACAGAGGTGGGCTCTTTATAAATCTTAAACAAAAACATTTACATCGCTTAAGCCATAAGGCTGAAACTGCTTAACCAAGAACCACATATACATCACGGCTTCAAGAGCCTGTGTTACCCAACGAAGTATCGCAAGGGTTTTTAAATAAAACATGGGTAATATTTAACAAACTAAAAATCATAACCAACTGAAAACTGAAGCCTTGTATCCACCCACACGAACCACATCCAACAATCCAAACCGCATGCAGGGAGAACCCTCGATGAGACCAGGGCTTACCAGTTGGAAGCCCACGAAGTTAACTAGTGCACGAGCTTGCATTCCACCCATATCCTGGAGCTGGTAGCGGGAGTCTGCAAAACACAAGTGTAAACAATATTTAAACTCTAATCTTAAAATGGTAAAACCCTAACATGGTAAATCATTTGACAAGAGGAAATTGAGTAGAGTAAAATGTATACCTGTGAACAAAATAATCGAAGCCGAGAAGAAACGACCACACCAGTTCGAATGCACTGAACCCTGAAGCAAGAAAACCCTTAAGCCAACTCTACGACAGAGACAGTCTCAAGTTCACAATGCCAAAGCTATGAATGAGCAGTCACAAGGGTAAGTCCATTATAGGCTTCGAGCCACTTGCAGAAACCATTAACCACTCTCACAGTATATTCCTTACTCACAAGAGAAACTGAAACACAAACCACAACACCAAGAATCGATTTACAAGTAATGCAGACTACAGTGCCAACGATCAAGGAGGCTGCAGGCCTCTCATGGCCACAAAGAATCACAACGCAACCTGCAGGAGGAAAAACCCTGGGACCAAAATGCAAAGGAATAGGGTTACAACGTTTTAAGTCAACCAACGTATGGAGGAGGCCTTGTCCATGTGCCCTTCCAAAAATCTCAACAAGTGTGGGTCGAGTTCTAATGTCAGCGCTGCAAAATAGCTTTTTAAACTAATCATTGCCAAAACCTTTAACCATATGTTTACCAATAATATCAATCACACCATCGATCAATTAAGCTAGTTCATATGATTTCTTATAATGTCAAACATGCCATCGATTATATCATGCCTTGGAACTAGTATATTATAGGATCAAAACTTATAATATATATTGCCATTAGTTTCGACTACATTATAGTAATTGATAGGTAGTAAAACTATCTTAAGTTACAAGTTAGGATAGTTGCTATAGTTTAATATTGATGGATTATAAATCAATATAGTATTAGAACATTGGAGTAATAATTGTATCATGGTTAAAATATAAATACTATGAATACGGTTTGTCTACTAGCTGTTCCAAGAAGATATTCTTACTCACAAGAAATCAAACCAGTTTGGTAATGTATCAAAACTAGTAAAGGAAAATTAGGGTTTAGATATGATTCTTAATAGACAGGAAGAACCTTAAAATTCTCCACATAAAAACTTGATGTTGATAAATGAAGGAGTCTTCAAAAGACTGAAGACTAAATTTATTTAAAGAGTTTCTCATAAGAAGCTAATCACTCATTGTAAACTTTACCATAAAAAAGCATAAGAATATGTTCATACATACAGAGCAATACACTTGAGTATTAAAGTAAAAATAGTAGTAAGACCACGAAACAGTTGAAGTAATTATGCACCAAGACCATGAGCTCTATGCTCACTGTGGAAATCTATAAATGACCATGTACTATAATTTATAAAAGATAATCATCTTACGACAGAAGGAACCTTGGAAGAACTCATTCTTTTAATAGCATTGATTATGTCAAGGATAAAAGGTCAATATGGCTTTAGATATAAATACTGTCATAGAATCAAAACAACGAAGGAAATTTACTTTACCTCTTCAGAGACTTGTAGCTTAATAATCAATTTATATACTAGCATCTTAACATGCTAGGGAAGTACTTTCTCGACATAATTTAAAATAAACACCTACATGATCTTACACTTACCTGCTGAACCTGTAAGAACCAACCGTCCATTTGAGTTAGCAGAATGCTAAGTAAGGCCCGATTTCAAACAAGGTTTCTCACCTACTTGACAAAAGTAAATCATCAATATAGCTAGCAGCAACTAAATGCAAGTCCTCTTTCTATCACATATGAAAATTAAAGTTGTATTAGTTTTTCTGTTACTTGAAACTAACCCTTAAATTTTGTTAAACTGTTTCATTTTCCGCTAACCGCTAGCAATTACTAAACTATGATTTAAGACATTTTATGTCACTTTAAAATTTTTAAATTTTTACGAAATTTTGGGTCATTACATGTATGGTGTGGGGAATTTCTCTACTAGAGCCTAAAGTTGGTAAGTTGGTTAATGGGGAATTTATCGATCTACAATGAAATCTTGGTAGCCAGTCATGTGCACTACACTTCTGGTTGGGTGACTTCGTTTGTAGCCTATTATTATTGGCTAAAAAAACCCTGCATTTCTTTCTCTAAGATAAGATAGATCAAAGCAAGGGTTTCCTTTGAGTTCATTGGGAGATTTTGTGTACATCAAGAGAATATGGAGACCTCACCATTATTAAAACTTGACTGAAGATCATGACTTATATATTAATTATATTATTTAAGATATATTGATGGAAAAGAGGCTCAAAAGGTCCTTCTCAAGTTTTGGGTTGGCCAAAGGGCCTCCTATGGGAAAGTATCCTAGAAGGGGCTTCTCTAGGATACTTTACTAGTTACCCCTATTGTAGTCAAAATACAAGGTTCTTTTATGGTTCAAATCATTTGAAAACCATGGGAGGCTACTAATTCCTTTCTGGCTTGAAAGGACCCAACTCTTCAAACCAACCTTTCAATAAACTCCCACTAACTCTAATGTTATTTAAATTATTATTTTCTTAACTGGATCTTCATGGTTCTTGGATCAGATACCATATCCAGACTGGGATTTGCGTGGTGAATGATTTGGTCAATACTTAGACTCAAACCTAGATTCCTTGCCTAATTTGAAGCTTAAGTTCAACATGGACAACTCATATAAATTTTTTATGGAGTGTATGTAGAGTTTAATTCTTGACCATAGTGCTATGAAGCTCGACTTGCCTCCATCGAGAGCTTGGTAGAGAGATTATAAGTGGGGAATGGCTACAAATTTCATGAAATTCAAGTTGACCATGGGCAATAAGCGAATCTTCTCAAAGCCATCCCTATAAGGTTTACTAAATATGATTTGGATACTTAAGTTGGAACATAAAACCTGGATGTTAAGGATTCACAATATTTGAAACTTATTTCCGAATGTAAAAATAATTATGTGTGTAGTGTCTTTCCTTGGGGGTTTCTGCCCTTTGGTAAAATATTAACTTACCTATGAATTCATAGTCTACAACATCCTCATTGTAAATTCTCTAAAACCCTAAAGCATGTGTTTTGGTTATATCCACTAGCCAAATATACCTAGGCATGTGTAGAGTCTATATGATAACAAAACCTCCCGACATCTTTAGATAGGTGGTCTACGTTGCTTGGTGACCAATGACCCTAGGCTATATATTTCATTATGCTTGGTTGCTTATTAAGGTTGATGTTTTATTTTGGCTATGGGAAAAAAGGAATGAGGTTCTATTTAATTTTGTTGTCACATCAAGGTTCTCTTGGTACGATGGACATATGATCCGTGCTAGCTTGTCCTTGCATTTTAAGATGCAATATGATAAGGTTAACTTGTATATGGAGCACCTACAACAACATCTAGACTATTGGAATGACACCCTTAGCTCAAAACATGCACCTTCTCGTCCTTATTCCATAGGCCCTTAAGTAGGAAAACCTAGTCATTGGGATCACATAGTACTAGTATCAAAGAATCATGAGTGTGCACACAATCTCTTTGTTATCCCACCACGACATATGGACAAATCCTTCCCAACCCATTTTCTTACAATCTTGAAGGACTTTAAATCCTAGGAGGCTATTAATGGATTGTACGTTGTGCATCCCATGGATATTGACTTGTGACTTACTGGATGGGGCCCACCCTTGAATGATCACTACCAAATACACCCCCCCCCCCCCCAAAAAAAAAAAAAATCGGTCACTAGGGTGAATGTTTAATGTTTTTTTTATGATGTTATGATTCTTTTGCGAAGGATGTGCTATTATGATTATATTGCATAGGATGTAAATTTTGTACTCTATGGGTTTTTTTGCATAATCCAAGCAATATTTTTACTTTTTGGTGTCTTGGTGATTGTTAGCACATGATTATGTTGTATTTTTCTCTTCTTGTGGAGGCTGCTTAGATAGCCTAGTCTTATCTCTTTTGTTTTTTTTTCCACGTATTGATATCATTAATAGTAAAAGAAATCTTTTTTTATAGAAATGACAACATTTGAAGATAACTCGCATCTACATTTTTCCTTTTTTGTTCAAATATGCACGTTTAAATATAATTGAACATTTTGGAGGTTGACCTACCTCTCACTGGATGGGGCCTAGCCCTAAATGATCAAACCAACACCCACACCCCGACCACTAGGGTCAACATTTGATGTTGTTGGTTTTAGGATGTTATGGTTCTTTCGTGGAAAATGTTCATTTTGATACTTTATAGGTATTTTGGCATAAACCATTGTGGTTTTTTACAATTACTTTGGTGTTTGGTGATCGTCATGCATGATTATGTTGTAATTTACTTTGCTCATGGAGGCATTTTAGGTGGACCAATTTTTCTTTTTGGTGTTTTGCATTTGATATCATTAATAATCAAATGAGCTTTTTATGAAAAAGGTAATGACAACATTTGAATATTACTTACATCTACCTTTTTCCCTTTTTGGTTCAAATTTGCATATTTGGATAGAGTTGAAGAATTTTACATGTGGAATTAGATTCAACATGGTCATATACACAATTTTGTTAACTTGTAGGGGTTTCTCTTGTGCATTTGTCCACCTAATTATTTTAACATTGACAACGTAGTATCCACTATGCCACTAGGTATCGGGACTAATCCTTTTATGATCTATGTGACCATAATTGTGCAATAGGCTCACTACTAGGGTTGTACCCTTCGTTGATATTGAGAAACATATACACCATTGGGCATTTATTGTTCATTTGAAATGCTTTGGCTTTGAACTTACGTCAATTCAGTGGCCCAAAGGATTTATAGAGACTAGGAAAACCATGCTGTACATTTTTGTCCAACTACCACTTGAGTATAGGTGACTTGTATATGACATAATTTGGAATGTTAATTAGTTATGTTGATATATGTTATGACTCAAAATGTACCCCCGGTTGTAAAGGATAAACCCCAAGGTAACCACAAAACAAAGATTTAGGAAATAAAGTTAGCTTCTTTCCCTCCAGAGAGGGACCTCTCAATATTGATCTCACAAGGCTAGATATATGAACACGAAATAAAATTTAAGATTGTTGATCATTGAAACAATGCAAGTCACATTGGGCATGGAGTCAAAAATGGAAATAACATTCACAGTGATGCTGCATGGAAGTCTTAACAAAGGCAAGGTAGCAATCTTATTACATTCAAATTGGTTTTTGTCTGGTGATATAGAAGAATATTAGAAGCAGTCCATTAATGAGGGCATCTAAAAAGGATGAATCCACATTAAATTTAGATGAAAGAAATTTGTCAATGTTTGAAAGTAAAAGAACAGAGCATATCAGTATGAATTATGAACTATTATGAAACTCATTCAAACATGATGGAAGTTTTAAACTGGAAATACATACACATAAAGGAAAGAAAGTACAGACTATAATAAATATAACACAAGAATCTCTGAAAGGCCAGCTACGGGTCTATAATCTTTATTAGAAATAATAGGTCTCAAGTACAATGCAAAATTCTCATGGGTTCCAACCCGTGTTTCATTACAAAAACTTGATTAAATACAAAATGTTCCTCCATGAGCTGATAACTAACTATGCTAAAAATAGGCAATAATTGCCTTCTTACATATGGCATCTGTATCTCTTAACTAATAATTGCTTTGAAAATAAACTACAAAATCTTAACTAACTAGTCTTCAGAATAATCTTCGACAGTCTTCAACAAATATTCATTAGATCCTTATCCACGTAACATGTATTTTGTCTTTCCAAATTTCTCAATTGTCTTCCATTGGTCGACAATTGGAAGCTCTAGACTAGCCATTTCTCTTGATAGTACTCTCAATTCCACATGTTCCACATAGAAAAAATTTGATAGTTGTACACATGTGGCTTTGAAGACATATAACATTTCAAAATATTCTAATAGCTTTTCCACTATTGTTTTTCCAGACAAGGACTGTTGCATATCTCCAAATTTTTGGTGGTCCACTCTACATCTGACCAATTTATCGTGATATTCAATTTGGGATAACATGTTACCTTTTTCTTCCCAGAAGAAAGGTAAACCTTTTTTGAACAGTGGGGAAAACAAATCAATAAACAATTTAATTTCATGATTCATGATGTCAACTTTAGCCTGCATAGTATCAAGGTGTTGGTGTTTTCTCACAACCTTCCTCGCCCATGTAATAACAAAAGTGTTATCCTTGATATTTGTTGCCTTCAATTCATCTTTAGTTAATCCATTTAAGAAACTGGTAGTGTTATTTGCAGTATCTATAGGGTTTTTATTTAACACTTCTTTGACTGTTGTAATACTTTGTCTGGCAGCCTTCATAACAATCTATTTGTCTAAAATGTAGTCCAAGTAGGGTCTAATTTTGGCTACTTAAACTATGATTGTATCCCATCTGATGTGTTTTTCTCCTTGGATGGGCAGTTGTCATGTCACCTCTTTTATCAAATTGTCATTTTTATCTTAAATATCTTTGCATTTATTCTCCCAAGTCTTTATTTCATGTTATCTCTTCAAGGCTACACTTTCTAGATTCTTATTTTGATTTTTCAATCCAACAATCTCTAAATCCCTTAGGCTGACTTGAGACATAGCCTGTACAATGTATTTCTCAATACTTTGTATAGGGGGTGGGACAACTTGTACTTCAGCTTCCTTTTCCTTTTATTTGAATTGCTTTTCTAAGTCATCTTGCTTTCTCTTAAGCGCCTTCTCATTTTCAACAAAAAGAGCCATGTCTTTTTCCCACTGTTTTTTCTCTTCAACAAACTTTAAAAGCTTTTCTTTACAGTTATTCAATTCACCATTCAAAGTTTCTTTTTCCTTCTCCAGCTCTGTTAGCTCTGTAGCTTATATGAGCTGAGTAGCTGGGATGTTCAATTTATTTTTAAGCAGTTGAATGATGTTCTCCTTTTCATTTAGCAACTTTTAAGTTGTTGCTCCTTTATCTGCTTGACTATCAACAATCAATAAATATCCTTGAAGTTTTTTAATTTGTTGTTGATGAGCCTTGTTCTCCACCCTTTCTTGCCTTAACTGGTTATCAATTTTACTCTTGGTGGACTGCAACCTGGACACTTTCAATGTGGTCTTAAGTAGGTCACTATATATAACCTCTCTAGTTTTCTTGTGGAGATGGATCATATCAGGTATAGGAATATTCTCCAGGTTCATCTTCATCTTTACAACTTTGTTCTTGGGTGCTATTTCTATGTTCAGGGTGTTTTGAGTGTGATCCCTAACAGTCACCAAGGAAACATCCTTGCTTGAAATATTTCTAACATCAACATATAAATTCAATGACTCATCCATTGATATATATTTGTCCTATTTATACTTATCAAATAATTTGACTCATGAATTATTTGATAAGTATAAAGAGGATCCGTTGATCCTTCAGGTGTTTCAGCAAATGCATACTCTTTGATCTCAAAGGCTGGTCCTTTCACTTTCACTTTATTTTTCTTTCCTTTGGTCTCTGTCACTGTTATGATTTGGCCTTCATCCTCAAATTTCTGCTTCTTTGGAGCCTCTGAATGCTCTTCTTGATCTATATCTGTAATATCTGAAAGATTCCTTTTGTGAATCCCTTCTGAATGAATATCCAGAGGAGTGACTACTTCTGCTACTGGTGCCACAATCAAAGGATTTGGTTGTGTTACACTATCATCATGTATAGGTAAAGTGGAATCCTGTTGCATATCATCCTCGTTCTGTGTCTCCTGGGGATAATCTGACAAGTTGGCACTCTCATCCAAGCCTTCAACTTCCTACTGCTCGAAAGGTTTGTTTTTGTTAATTTGTCTCCTTATAGAGATGACATGATGAAGATAATAATTGATAGTTGGAACTATTTGTAAACTCATCCCTTTCAATAGAATCTCCACCGTAGGTAAAGAAACCTTGCTCTTTATAATAAATGGGCCAACCACCCAAGGAAACTTGATTTCTGAAGACTTCTTAAAGTTGATGAAATGCTCATTTTCAACAATGTGTTTCTACCTAATTAAATCCAATGCAAAGATCCTGGGTGTAAGGAAATCTGGAAAAATGTATGGTTCATGCACAACCCCATATACTCTAATTATAGTACCCTCTTCTAGCAAGAACCAATCCCCAACTCTTTTTTCAGGTGAAAATTGTAACAGCTCCTTCATGACAGGTAGCACTCTTGGCAACTTATGTTCAAAAAACACTTTATGCACTTCAGACATAAGAAGATTCATATATTTGTAGAATTTTTTGTTGATCTCATTTGTGAGAACCATCTCTGGAAACTATAGGTTCTCTTCATTGAAAAATAAGAACATCTCACCAAATATGACTGAAATATGAAAAACTTGTTGTTGTGTAAATTCACTAGTTGTGAGTGGATACTCTCAGCTAGGAATTCATCAAATTTAAGGGAAATAGACTGAATTGACTAAGATGAATCAGAAGGACTAGTAAATTCTCTAAAAAGTGGACTAATTAATGATTCAGTGACATACATGTCAGTGTCTAGACCTAAAAATTAACTCATGAGGGAAATGATTGCTTGGGTTTCATCATTGAACAACTTTGTGTCCACAGAGAAGGCTTGGTTCTGTAAAGACACATCAGGTTTGAATAAAAGAAGGAAAGTCACATAATTAATAGTTGATATCATTGTTGTCGTACATCATTTCGGTCATTGACAACCAGGAATAGGAGATCATAGCCAGCAGTCTGAGCCCCATATTCCCCATGCTTCTTGACTTGGGTGGAGAGATATTGATTGATTGGATTTCCAACGAAGAGAGATAGACCAGTAGAAGGAAAAGAAACTAAACAAAGAAAGCAGGGGCCTTAAATAGTGGGTAGCTATGGAGTTGTGTTTTCTCTTTATGGTATCTCTAATTATTGAGAACACACGATTAATGCTGAGGGGAACGTCCATCAAGCAAGCTGTTCTTGAGTGACCCTACATATGATATAGAATCATTCATTCATACTCCCACCTGTAGAGAATTTGGTTTGATGCCCTTCTTGCCAGAAGAGATGGAAGGAAGAAAAGGCCTTCTATCAATTCCATCCATGCCCTGCCCTCTGGTGAAAAATACTTGTTTATGCTCAACAGTAGATTCTCTAAACAACTGGACTATACTTTCTTCATTAAAATATTCCCATGTTGAAATTGATTAAACCCACTCATAACTTAGGATAAAATATTTAATTATTATTTGATTAAATTCCTACCCATTAGCTAATTAGTTGGCATCCACTTGCACCTTAAAGTTAACACATGCCATATATACCCCAAGAATGATTTATTTCTGATTCTGGGTTGATCTTGACCACTTTATGGACACCCAAAATTAGTAACTTCGCTTTCCTGTAGATTATGCCTTATTATGCTTTTATCCTTCTTTTCTGTGGATAAGGTAAAGCTAGTTAACTAGGAAACTGGTATCTTTTGTTGACAACCCATCCTCCATGATTTTCTCTCCATTTTCCAGGCTTAGCATGTTTATCCATCACTCTTGACAACTCACTCATACCTTTTATAATTCATGAGGTCCTTAACTGATTTGGGGAGTGCTTTAGCCACCTATGGGGGTTTATCATATTTGGTAAGTCTACATTTTTGAGCTATATGAGTTGTCTCCTTACAAATCAATATTGCCTATGAGGGATGTACTATTTATGTACACTATTATTCATCATTAATTAATGAAAGGATACTCTCCAATATTCATCTCTTCATTCATGTGATTCAGTCTCTTTTCTTCTCTTTAATTTTCTTGTGTATGCATGTGAGAATTATATTAGTAGCAATATCTATTTCATGTGCTTCTTCTTAGCATCATTTCTCATAGCATTGGAGCTATTATTTCTACATGGTATCAGAGTGCAAGGTTGCTCAAGTTCTACAGAGTTGAGGAGCTATATGTTCTCTCCAGCAGAGCACATCCAGTTTCCTATCCCTCTCTAAAGAATAGCTTGTCCAACTTACAAGATTTTCTCCTAGTTTTGTTTTTGTAGGTTGTAGAGATTATCTCCTAGAGAATATTAACAACTTAAATATGGAATCAAAAGTTCCTATATTCTCTCATTTCAACTATGCTGATTTGAAGCCCAAGATGAATGCATACTTAAAGAGGCAATGTCTCTTTAAAGTCTCCATTGGTGCATTGACCGAACCTAAGTCTTATGAAGAGAAGATTGATTGGTTGAATAATTGTGATAGAGCTTACGAAATCATGACTTTGGAAATATCCCCAAATATACATCATCTCATAGATTATGTTGAATATCCATTTGAGATTTGGATCAATTTGGACAAAGCTTTTGGTGTGCAGGAAGTAGAAGATGAAGCATGGAGCGAACCCATCATATCCTCATGTGATCTCTCTCAAGATGTCTTGACCTCTACATTCTTTGATGAAGTTATTTATGATGAAGAAGTTTCTCATATAGTTCATTTTTCTACTACCCTCTTTGATTCGAATGCTCTCTCCTTCAATCAAGAAGCAAATATTGAAGAGCCATATTTTTCTGTATCTCTTGAAGTTGAAGATATTGATTAATCTTCTTATTATGTTGATGATGAATAAGAAGTGACATATGGAGCTTCTATTGATATTTATGATGATCCATTCACCCATTCAGTGTTCTCTATATCTTCTATCTTAGATTATGAGATCTATTGGCTAGATCTTTCACACTTTGTCCATAACTCTCTCATTGATGGTGCACAACCCAGTGACTTCCAGGATGTTTGTTTAGCCATACCAAGTCCTATTAGTGTCTTTCTACTTACCATACTTGATCTCATGTGCTTCTGCATCTCCTCCTTTGTTCTTGGCATCAATACTCATAGCCTCTTTGAATATTTTGAACATCTCCTTCCTTCCTCCTTTCATACTTCTACCACATAGGATTCTTTACCAGTATATTCCCATGAGTCTATTAATATGCTTATATCCGATCTTTTGGATTCTTTGGAATCTAGATCAACCCATGAAGCCCATGCATTCACATTCTTTGATCATAGTCCTTTTATATGTTCCTACATGATCACTTGCACACATCCTCTCTGTGTAAATGAAGATGGATACATTATACATTTGCTTGGAATCTTATTTCACCTATCTAGAGCTGATTTCATCTCTACTGGTTCGAAGTTCAAGTCATTACATCAACTTGGTGCTGATTACAACTCTTAAGAGCTTTCACATCATTGGATCTCAGTTGTTCTACATGGTCCTAGTTTCCATCCTGGAGTTGTCCTTGATCCAGGTGAGCATATTTCTCTGCTTCCCAAGAAGAATATTCCTCTAGACATCAACATTTAGTTTGGAGCAGCATCAACAACATTTTTGGTTTGCCTTTCATGTCCTTTCTTGAGGGAGGATTTTCCCCATGTGGTTTTTCCTCTTTCCTCAACTTTTCTGGACATAATAATTGTTAAAGGGTGACCATATCCTTGTTGTTGGGCCCTATATGCATCCATATGCATCTATATTTTTGACATATCATCATAAATTCAGACTTAAATGGAGGTGTTGGAATATATTAAACCCACTCATAACATAGGATAAAATATTTAATCATTATTTGATTAAATTCCTACCCACTAGCTAATTAGTTAGCATCCACTTGCACCTTAAAGTCAACACATGCCATCTATACCCCAGTAATGATTTATTTTTTATTTTGGGTTGATCTTGACCACTTTATGGACACCCATAATTAGTAACTGCCCTTGTCTACAGATTCTTCCTTATTCCACTTTTATCCTACTTTTCTGTGGATAAGGTAAAGCTAATTAACTAGGAAACTTGTATCTTTTGTTTCCAACCCATCCTCCATGATTTTCTCTGCATTTTCTAGGATTAACATGTCTATCCATCACTCTTGACAACTCACTCATGCTTTTTCTAATTTGTGAGGTCCTTGAATGATTTGGGAAGTGCTTTAGCTACCTATGGGGGTTTATCATATTTGGTAAGTCTACATTTCATAGCTTTATGAGTTGTCTCCATACAACTCGATTTCTCCTATGAGGGATGTACTATTTATGTACACTATTATTCATCATTAATTAATGAAAGGATACACTCCAATATTCATCTCTTCATTCATGTGATTCAATCTCCTTTCTTCTCTCTATTTTTCCTGTGTATGCTTGTGAGAATTATCTTAGTATCAAGATCTATTTCCTGTGCTTCTTCTTAGCATCTTTGCTCATAGAATTGGAGCTATTATTTCTACATCGTAGACCTGGGTAAATTTGGCAGGAACAACACATGTGTTTCAAATGACCAATGGACTAACAGGGAAAGGATTTTGGACTTGGATGCGTCCATAATTACCCTCTCAGAAGAGGAATAATTAGCGGCGCACCAACCAATAAACTCAAGAAAACCTTGGGTTTGTTATGTGCAGAAAAATTGGAAATAAGACCTAAAAATGCCATGGATATATGTACCTTGGTCTTTAAGGACTTTTAATTAGTTTTTAACTGATTTATAGAGCTGATTGGTAATAATGTGTCAAAACGTCATAGTCTTTATCCTCAAAGACCTCTTCAATCCTCTAGTACTCTAAATCCTGAGTCTCTAGTCCCTCTAGACTGTCCATTTAAATACACTTTGGAGGGAGAAAAATGGCCTACTTGGTAACTTGACAAGTGGAAATATGTATCTAAGTTGGCTTCTTCTGCACAGTGTTGAGCTCTTGATTTCCATCGCACAAACAAACAAATGATTCAAATCCACATGCTTTACTTTTATATTATTTTATTCCGCTATTTGCCATGCAATGTTTTCAACTGGATCTTTTTTTGTCTGTGGATCTAATCTCCCTTTATTCTGAACCGTAGATCTCAACCTATGTTTAACCTTGTATCTCAAGTCGATCATATTATCCAACTTATCCCTCCTATAATTCTTGGTAGCAGATCTCTCCACAACAATAGATCTACTACTCATTCGCTTTCCACCGTAGATCTTTTTCCCAATTTAACATCACGTATTCATAAAATAACTGGACTTCACCTTACCTCGGTGGATTGGCAATTAACCATTGATCTTATTCTTTGCAAATCCCCACCATCGATCAATTTTTATCTTTAACATTACGCTCAGCTAAGGCCTTACAAATAGTATGCACTTTCACACAGCGGAGTCATTCTCCATCGTAGATTTCAATCACCATCAATCTCAACCCTTGATTTCCTTTCCCTTTTAACCCATTCCATTGGGAATCACTGTGATTTTATTTGTGCATGTTAGATCATTAGAATGATTTTGGACCCTAGATCTCATCTTCGTCAAATTTGCACCCTTAATCACGCTTCCCTTTTAACTAATTTTGCTGATTTTAGAACTTCCTTTATCCATGCATCTCCATTCAGCAGAATGAATACTAACCATAGATCTAGATCATACTTCAATCTCAACCATTAAAATATGCTTCCAGTACTACATTTCGCTGATTTTCCAAATTCTTTTCCTCGGGCATGTTTACCCAATGGAATAATTATTGACCTTTGATCAGTTTTACCTTTAAATATCCGTTGTCGATCTGTGAGGACCCTACCCGATTCCGCTGATCTCCAACTGAAATTTCTCATCACTTGTTCTACCAGCGGAATTGTTTTCGGTCATTAATCATTTTCTCATCACGATCTCAACCATTGATCTTTGTGAGATGTAACCTTTTCCGCTGATTTGGAAAGTTCATTCCTCTGCTCATGTTCCACCGATGAAATGTTTCAAGCTATCAATTTGAGGTTTGGTCGGATTTGGATCAATGGTTTAACTTTCTTGGGCCTACCTTTTCTTTGGGACTAAGAAGGCTTAGCATGTACATTCTCTGTGTTTTTCTACTCATATGTATTTTGGTTCAATGCATCTGTAGTAGGGTGGTCGAGACCCTTATCCTCTAGAAATCAAGTTGTAATACTATTCATTTGTTGGATGTTTGGAGCCCTCGCTTGTTTTGAATGCTTATGCTAGGCTCTTTCTATTTTATTCTATTGTGGTTATATTGGTTAGGCATTCTTGGAGTTATAAAGCCATGGATACACCTAATAATCATGAAAATTGTCTGATGGAATTTCGTAAAATACACAAGGTTTAGCACATGCATGAGGACTTTATTAATGATAACATGACTTCCATATTTTTTGTCATAACCAAAGTCCATAGCCAAAAGCACCTCTACAAAATGCAGTGATAATGAAAACTCTACTACAACAACAAAAATAAAAATTCAAACCTTACAAACAGAATTTTCCACAATAGAAAATATCATATGCAATTTAAGCAAGATTTCACACTTGACAACCTCAAACCTTAGTGTGTCTACTGACACTATCTTAGGTGACGCTAAAGAAGAGGTGATTGCTCACCAAATGCTAAAAGAATGGAATTGGAAAAGTAAGGATGACAGTCCACCGATGTTACCCAAGTTGAGGTTCACAAGAAACATGTTTTCCATTAGTCCCAACTTCCTCATGTCGATAATTTTGATTTTAGGTGTCTTTTTCAACAATTTTGATTTTAGGTGTCTTTTTCACAAGATACCGGTATGGGCCTTTTAAAATCATATGCAAAAGAAGGTATAATTATCTACTTCAGACTCTTATGACTATGCTTGTCTATTGCATTTTGGCTAAATGACAACATCTTATGTTATATTACTTTATCAGCCATATTTGCAACAACTTTTTGATACAAATATTAACTATTATTATGATTAAAAAACATACCCCATCATCCACAATATAAAGTATATAATATAAGAGGCATGAAAAATAACCTACATTAATAAAAAAAATGTTATGCACATTAAAAAAACAATTCTAAGACAATACCTTCTTATATTATCCAATTTCAAACTTGATACATTTCTTGTAATTCCAATACAATACCTTTCTATCTAATCTAATTTCAAACTTAATACATTTCCTAAACTTGATACGATGTGATTTGGGTAAATTAAATATGAATTTAATATAAAATAAATCTTTTATATAAATTTAATATAAAATAATTTTTCAAATCCTTGATAAATTCAAAAATATATTTATATAGACTTTAAAAACCTTATTTTATAAAATCCTCGTAGCTCTAACATCTAACTTAGTTGGTTGGGTTTAAGTGACCAAAGCAAGAGGTTATGGGTTCAAGTTTTGTTGGGTTAGTTAGGGTCAGGCTCCTCTACTAAGTAGTTGATTCTTGGGGTTTAGGAGCTGACTCGGTGAGGCCCCTTCGGGTAGGCCCCTAAACTTATTACTAGTGAAAAAACAAGAGTTGGAATTAAGGTATCCATTAGGTCATTGATAGTTGGAATTATTTTTTTAACTTTGTGGGATTATAACTCATTACTAGGGTTGTAAATCATGAAACCTTTACATTAGTGGGTAGTTAATGTTGCCTAAATATGTTTTGGTTATGAACTTATGAAGTGTCACTTAAGATGAGAAACACCATCTTATACATTTTGTTCATTTATCCTTCGAGTATAAGCGACTTGTATATGGCATAATTTGGAATGTTAATTAGTTATGATGATCAAATTCAACATGTGACATTTGTATGTCATAATGTGAAAACTTTGAGGAGAAATCCAAAGAATGCTTCTCAATATGCATGGATGGCATACTTATGGATGCATGCCTCACCCTTCGGGATTCAAATTGGACGCCTATTGACATGAAACTAACAAAAAGTCTAGCAATGTTAATAGCAACATATTGACAAACTACTTAAACTAGAATTGTATACATAATTAAATCAATAATCCCATGACTCGTTAAGAATGAATCATTGTAATGATTCTCCTTCCTCAATATTGAAAGATAAAAATGAAGGAAATGAATACAAACAAGCTTTACAACTTTGTGGTTGATCTCTTGTGGTCCTATTTTGGTGGAGGTACATTAAATTGAATGTGGGATATGTGGGATTTCATCATGGCATGGAATATTGACTTGTTTCTCTCCCATGGATTTTTTCTTGTCAACATATTTTAGATCTTTAATTTTGTTTTTTTTTAGTATTGGATGAATGAGTTAGCAATTTGAAGGTTAGATTTCATTTTAAGACACGTCATGTGTGAAGATTAAACTATATCTACTAAAGATATCAATCATTACAATTGTGGAAGATATAAACCATTAACACTAAAAATATGTACCTTTTATTTATATTATAATTATAAAAATCTTCTTTGAATGTGTAAACTTTACTCATAAACAAATTGCCCTAAACTATGTTATGCAATAATTTTAAAACATTTAATAAAATAAGATATACCCTCCCATGAATCAAGTAGTATACATGAATAAAAAACATCAACAATAATAAAATAATAATAATTGTCTAATTTTAAGATCGTGGTCTTTCTAGACAGTAAATTGAGTATGAGACCTCATTGTTTGCAGGGCAAGGGACCCCCCTCCACGCAATGATTTGACTGCTAAAGTCTATGGAGGTGTATATACCCTACCCCCTTTAGGACTTGAACTTATGCACTCCTACGAGAAAACACATGTTCTTCACCATTAGGCCCACTCAAAGAGGAAAAACAAATTTTATAATATATAAGGCATGAAAATAATTTATATTGAATCAAAGAGGTTATTCTCAAATTTCTTTACACTTGTGTTTTAAACAATTTCAAAATATGCAATACCCTTATACAATTTACAAAATAATATACTTCAAAGTTTGGCATTATCATAATAAACACTTTTCTTTTTAAATTGCATTTTTTAGAAATTGCATCAAGCACCAACTTAATAACATTCATGTCTAGCAAATCCATAAGTACTGGATAATATTAAAGAATGGTTGAATGGATTTTATGGAAAGACTAGGGTTTACAGAAACCCTAAATCATTTTGAGGTAAATGGTTAATAAGTTGATTGCAGTATGGATACAATTGAGGAGGCTAATATATTTTCATTTTTGACCTCCTATCTTCTAGCAGAAGGTGATGTTGGATGTTCTGGGGTTGTCTCTAGGTGTTCAAAGTTTGGTGAAGGAGGGATATAAATTTTCTTCCATCTGAAGTATTTGCTTTGCACAGATGGGTGAATTGAGTGGACTCACCAAGTGTTCAGGAAGAGGTTTTCAATCTCACAAATCACTTGTATCTGGGAGATCTCGAAAATTATGTAAATCATGTAATTGTAGATGAGTTGCAGTAAAAAACCTTGAATGTGAATAATGGCAGATTGGTGACGAACCTCTTGTTGAGGGATCTTATCTCTAATAGTGGTAATAATCCTTTCAAATTACCTTCTTCTCCCTGTGATTGGTTACTTTTGGGTTTATTTCCTACTTTTATTTCGAGAACTTGTCGGGATTTTCAACCATTCCTAGTGTTTTATGTAGTTGTTCAAAATGGTTTTGGCAAGTGTTTTATAAGGAGATTATTGGATCCCCATGGTTTGGTCCGTAGTACTTAGTTGGGTGTTTGGGATCCTAAGTAGGTGAGCAGGCCTCCACAAAAGCCACAAAAGAAAGTGAAAAAAAAAGAAAAAAATTAGATTAAATGACTATGGGTGATGATATTTGGGCCAGTCAAGTCATGAATTTTGTAGGTAAGGCCCAAATCAGACATTTTTTGGGGGGTACACATCACAATGGTAAACCTACAAAAATGGATGATATGTTATGGGAGCTTGTTATTTGTTACACTCCCTCTTTCAACATTATGTCCAAGGGCTAGTTAGAGTTCAAATTCAAATCGGAGGAGGACGCTATTAAAATATTAAGTGGAAACAATATTGAGGGGTGCTTGTCACTTAAGTATGAAGCTTTGGTACCCAAGTTTTGACCCACGAAAAGAGAGGTTAGAGTCGGTACCCATTTTGGCCACACTCTTGGGGCTACCTCTAGAGCTCTGAACTAAAAAATAAACTAGACCATAGGAATTTCTTAGGTAAGACACTATTGGTCAGTCCATCATCTAAATACTTTGTCTATAAACATGTGGCAAAGGTGTTGGTAGATATTGATATTTTGGAAGGTTTGGTTGAAAGCGTAGAATTCAAAATTCAAGATTAAATCCATATTCAACTTCTAGCCTATTGTAATGTCCCATTTCATTGTACAAGGCACTACACATATGGCCATGTGGTGGAGACTTGTCCAAAATATTTTCAGCAAAATATTTGGTGGTGAAAATCGAGTTTTCCTCTAGGGTTGAATGCCATGGGGAAGAACTCTCCACCTAACAGTAATGATAATAATAAGAGATTGATGCATCTAGTGGTCTCAAAGGAGAACACAGATCTAACAAAGGAGAGTGCCAAAGAGTATTTGTTTGAGGTAGGTGGTAGTTCTTTCACTATTTCAAGTTGCGTTCCACATGATGTGAATATAAGTCTCTTAACTTGGAAGATTTTATTATTTTAGAAATCCCTATGGTAGAGTTGTTTGGGAGGAATACAAATAAGGTTTTATGGCCTATTAACTAAAAGGGAAACCTTCATGGTGAAAATCTAGTGTGTGATGTTCATAAGGTGACAAAGGGAGGTTGTGAGGATGTGCACAGTGAAAAAGTGGCAATAAGTATTTATGAGAGGTTGGATTTGGAGAAGGTGTGGGTGAGGGATTTTACTTAGCTTGAAGCTTGGTTTGATAAGGTTGGGCTACTCATTGAACGAGAAATCTCTCTAGAATAAGTTGGAATTAGGGCCTAAAAGCAAGAAGCTCTAGCCTACAAGCTCCAACAAACTCTTCATCTTGGGTAAGATTTCTATGGATTCTTGTCCCACTCTTTCCCCTTTATCCCAATATTTTAATGAGGAAAATTGGCCTAGTCCAACTGAGGGTTTGTAAATTTTGGGGAGAAATTATAAGAGAAGGGGGATACATTTTAATCTTGTTCAATCTTAAGGGGTGGGAGGGAATTATGGCCATTATTAAGTATTTGAGGACACTTTACAGTAGTGTTTCTTGGGGGGGGGGAGTGGATATAACTCAACCTCTACTATATCTAAGACTATATTTTCCTCAATAGGGTACTCCTATCAACTTAGGTCTAAGATATCTCTAAATCTTGTCGAAATTCCCTCTTCATGGGGATTTGATTTTGATACTAGAAGTGATAGGAGAAGGGCATAAATGGGAATAAAATGTTTTCTCTAACATGACTAGTAGAAAGCAATGGTTGGAATCCTTCAAGTAAAACAAACATTGGATTAGGTTATGAGAGAATTAAAACCTATATCCAAGATGCAAAGATGAAAATTCTCTCTTTCAATGTAGGAGGTTTGGGCAGTGGAAAAAAAGGAATGGCCGTCTATAGGATCATGAAGAAAGAGTGTCTTGACATCTTCCTTGTGCAAGGGTGATTCGATTCTTGGAAAACTTAAATCCCTTTTCAAGAATTGGATTTTCAGTGAGTAACTTCTTTTGGTTTGTTTTGTGGTTTGTTAACAAGATGGAAATATGATTATCAGTTAAATAATAGCTTCATTGTTCTTTTAGGTCTATGCAGGATTTTGTAGTGTGAAATCTTGGGTATGTCGATAGTAGTCTTGAATATTCATGGCTTTTATGTTCAATGACAAAGGTATTGGTATAAGTTTTTAGGTTCATAGGGGGTCCAAAATAGGAATTAATTGATTGTTAGGGCTGATTTGAATTTCATTATAAGTAACTTGAGGATGTTTGGGGATGCAATGCAAGAAAGGATCCACTCTTTGACTATTTTGAGTATTTTGGACAGGTTTCTTATCTCATTATTAGCTCTTAAAAAGTGTTGAAATTAGTCTCTCCAAGGTTGATTTTGGAGGGGTAATATCACAATCCAATTTTTCTTCAATTCGGTAAGAAGGAGGAGAACCTTTATTTTCCTCTTAAGTTCCTAATATGGATGGAGGAGGTGGATTTCAAAGAATTAATTTTGAGTACTTGGAATCCATATGAAGTGGACCTAGGGACATTTGCTAGTTGACAATATGTGGATGAACTAGTAAATATAATAATAATGTTGGGGATTGGATGGTTAATTAATACAAAAGGAAGTTTATGTGGATGCAGATGAGGAAATAACAACACTCTGTACAAATAGATTATCTAGGGTCACTATTCTTGTTGAAATAGAAGGAAGAAATCCAAACTAATTTAGGATAGAGAAGATGCCTAGAGAATGAAAAGTTGTGTGGCCTTGTTGGAACTGGGGGATGAGAACACTAAGTTTTTCGATAGATTCACCAATAAAAGGAAAATTTATAATACCACATGGGAATTGAATGCCACTTGAGGNATATATATATATATATATATATATATATATATAACCAATGGCAACAAACATAACAGAAGTTGTGACAATGTGCACATATTTCCCTATATTTGTTTCAAAAGAGGACAATGTCTAACTCTTTCAAAAAAATTCTTTGGGAGTATTGAATTTGGTTCTATATTCTTTTCAAAAGGATAAGAGTACAAGTTTGTATGGATGGATGGTGGAATTTTTTATAAGATTCTTTGACTTGCTAGGAATAAACCTTTGTGAGTTGTGGAAGAGGTAAGGGAGTCTAGTTAGGTACTATCCATTTTGAATACTACATCCATTTCCTTGATCCCAAAGATTGATAATCCTATTTATGTTGATGATTATAAGCCAATCTCCCTATGTAAATACATCTACAAAATAATTGCTAAGTTTCTTTATCTCATACTCAAAAAATACTTTCTAGGGTTATCTCACTTGAAGAGTTTGATTTCTTAGAAGGGAGACAAATTCATGGTGATTAGGGAAGCTCCAGAAGAAATATGTTCTATCAAAACAAATAAACTTAATTCTGTGATTTTTAAGTTATATCTTTTAAAGGATCATGATAGGACTTGTTGGCTTCATCTCAAATTATAACTTATCCATGTTGGTTTTTCTCTTAGTATGGTAAATTGGATTTATATGTGGTGCATGACTTCAATCTCTTTTGTTGTTTTGGTAAATGGGAGAACCTATCCTTTTTTCATTCAATCAAAAGGACTTCGAAAATGTTTCCCCTTCTCACATTATATATTCTTGTTGGTGGTGAAGGGCCTTTGAAGGTGTATCATAAAGTCTCATAGACATTGTAGAATACAAGGAATCAAAATTTGTGACTATTTCTATCTCACCCATTCATTGTTTGTCGATGGATTAAGTTTGGTTTCCAAATGGATCTATTTTGGAAAGCACAACTCTCCAAGATATATTACCTATTTATTGTAAAGGAATAAGGTTGAAGTTAAATATCGAGAACTCTAGTGCTTTCCTTTTACGATGTCCCTAGAAGAGTGGTACAAGAAATATTGAATATCTTTTCTTATCAGTTGATAAATTGCTTGGATGGATTTAAGTACTTGGGGTATAGAATAAATCCCAATTCATATGGAAAATCAAACTAGGGATGATTGATTGGTAGGATTTTAAAAGAATATTTTTTTGGTGCAATCAATGGTTGTGGTGAGGGGGGCAATTAACATTAGTCAAGTTAGTCCTAGAGGCAATGCTAATCCACTAGCAATCCCTTATTGATATATCTAAGGGGTTTTTTGGATAAACTTAGAAAATATATGGTTTAATTTCTTATGGAGTTGGGAAGGTGGGAAAACTAGTTCACATTGGACAAGTTGGCATTGAATTACTAATCCAAAGAGTGAAACAAGATAGGGTTTTCAAAACATTTTTTTTTTGGAAAATATTTGGAAAATAAGGCACTCTCGATAATGATCAATAAAGGTAATCTTTGAAATGGAATCATCATCAACAAATATTTAACATCGTGTACTATTAAGAGTTGGATTAGAAGGGAGGAAAAATCTAGTAAAAAGGGCTCAATCCACTAGAAGGATTTGGTTAATTCTTGATGCGGTAATGGGTCGTGGCCAAGCAATTTTCATCCCTTCAAACTTGATTCATTTTCTTCAGGATATAAATTCAATATATTTAAATCAATTTGATGATCATAAGTCCACTTACATTTGGACACAAGGTTGGAATAGCTAGAGATTTATAAGATTAATTGATCATTGGACAATGCAATGGGAATCGTTTGTAGACGAACTAAAGCATGAACACATCAAAATGAGGGACAAAACTGAGTGCTTAGTTTGGATGTGAAATAAAATAGATGGTTAGTGTATGACAAAATTGGGATATCAGGTGATAATGGTAGTGAACCCTCAATAGTATATTTGGTGGTCATAAGAAATATTTAGTGTGAATGCTCCAAAGAAGAGAAAATGTTTTATGTGGTTGGATTTTAAGGAATAGGATGTTAAAATAGGAATTCCTTCAAAAATACAAACTATTAGACTAGGGTTTTATGCATTATCCTGAGCAATAGAGAAAACAATTTCACATTTATTCACTAATTGCTTTCTCGCTAAACAAATATAGCATGGCATTTGTCATGGGACCAATCTACCCACTTAGAAAGAGAACCGGTGTGCGGTATATCATTACAGTGACAAATTATTTGACATGATAGGAAGAGGCTGCGCCAACTGTAGATTGCATCGCTGCGACAACAACATGATTTATGTTTGATAATGTGGTCACTTGTTTCGGTTGTCCAAAGATATTAATGAGTGATCAGGGGAGTCACTTTATCAATCGTACCATCAGTGCACTTACAGAAGAACTTCAGATGCAACATAAGAAGAGTACCCCCTATCATCCACAAGCAAATGGGACAGTTGAGGCGTTCAACAATTTGTTGGAGCATGTGCTCACAAAGGTATGTAATGCAAACCATGATGATTAGGATTTGAAGATTCCAACAGTCTTATGGGCATATCACACTACTTGTAAAAGACTAACAGGGAAGATACCATTCAAGTTGGTGTATGGGCAAGAGGCAATCATTCCAATGGAGTGCATCGTTCCAATTTTATGCATTGCAGCAACGATAGGGATGGCTGATGAAGGAGCTTTAGAAGAACGAGTAACTAAGTAAAGGTGCAGTTAGAAGAATACTGCTTTGTCATAGGATTTCACCAGTGTGTTGAGAAGGATCGACATAAATCTTGGCATGATCAACATATCAAGAACAAACACTTTCAGCAAGGAGACTTGGTGCTGCTATACGACAGTAAGTTCACCAAATATCCAGGTAAGCTCCAAATGCATTGTCCAGGTCCTTATGTTATCAATTTCATTACTACGGGAGGCACAGTACAGCTGCAAAAGTTGGATGGTGGGATGCTGATTAAGTTAGTAAATGGTAGCAGGATTAATCCCTACATGATGGGACCGGTGTTGTGCGATGCTTGAGGCACCGTGCATAAAAAAAAAAATTTAAAAAAATCTCTCTTTGTTTTTGCATAAGATGGTAAGTAGAAGGATGGCGTGCCAGGAACCCGGGGCTGCGCAAGTAGAAGTGTAATAGTTGCAATTAGGGAGTCATGTTGTGACGTCCACAGGGCCATGACAGTGTCAAGTCAAGAATAAATACACTAGTTAAACAGTTAACCGGTGAAGCTCTTGGATGAGACATGCATTAATGGTGGATCCAACTGTTAGATTGGGAGGATTGACTGTGGATTTGGGTGATTAATAAAGGATTTGGTCATAATCATTACAAGATCGTTTACATGGTTGAATCGATGCTATAAGAATGGGCAGGATGTGGTCTGAATATACCGTTGTGAATATTGAATTGTCGGAGTTGTCGTAGAGTTGTTGTGTTGTGTTGTGTTGTGTTACGCAACTGAGTTACAAAGCAGAGTGAGGTTAAGGTGTCGTGTTACAAACTTGTTGGGAGATTGTAAGGAATGCGAAGTGAGCCAATACCAGTAGAAAGTTGAAGTGGGAGAAACTCGTCGATTGTAGGGAAAACCATTGAGCAAGAGACAACTAGCATGCCGGTGGGTTCGTCCTCAATCCCCAAGAAGAAGAGAGGGGTGCAATGGCCCAAATCCTTGGTACAGAAGAAACAATCAACTAGAACTTTAGCACGGGCACCATCAACATCAGGAGTTGAGGACTTCATGGCTAGGACTAGGGTGTCCACTGCAGACATCCCTGGATATGTTCCTCCATGTCGACCTGATGCAAAGCCGCATAGAATATCGAAGAATGAGAGGTATCCTGTCAAGATGCCGACAATACTGCAGGGAATGAAATGCACCATGGACATCATGCCCTCCATCATGAAGATGAGGTATGAATATCACGACCTACTAGATTCGAATGAGATCACAGCATACCCATTCGCACCATTGACAGAGGCATGCAGCAACCTAGTAGCGTGCACTCCAAATGACAAGGAGCGGGGATTGGAAAGATCGGGGTTGTTAGGCCTCATTTGTATGCTGCATTTCAGAAGGTTGGTGGAAGCCAATGCATGCACGAAGCAACTATTAGCATGCTTTCATGGAGTCTATCTGTGGCTGGATCGAGCGATACCAGTCACCATGAAACTAATTTCATAGATCACAGGGCTACCCAAGGAGCTGCACGACCCATCACAATATTTCCGGGGGACAGACAATGATAAAGATTGGCATCGAAGCTGAAGAAGAGGTATAACTTGCAGCACGACGGGTGCGCATATGTGGTTGACAACATCAATGAGCAGGTTGTCTATATCGCATCTAGTATTATTACCATCAAGGTGGTAAGGAAGAACCGACCTAACCAATGCACTTCAGGGGTCATAGCATGCGTTGAGCAGTGTGCACAAGGTGTCCATATGAACTGGTCCTTGTTCCTGACGAGCTAGTTAACTGATGATGCACTAGCGGTACAGGCAGGGCAACGACCATTCACTTGTAGTTGGTTGCTCATTTTGATCGTGCTAGTTGGTTGGATGGATCCCGAAGACTACCAAGGCATGGACGTTGAGGCTTCCAAAATATGCAAAGGGGTGCACTATCCGAACCTCTGCTACATTAAGGAATTGGAACGGATCAAGGATTGCTCAATACATTTTTGGCTGTATTGGGATGCACTGCAGGCTATAGCCATGAATATCCTATGCTTATCAGAAGAGGTAGTGGGAAAGTATCAACGGTTGCAATGGGGCCACATGCCATTCATGTGCAGGCATGAAGAGACCTCGATAACCAGTGGTTTACCACACTTTACAAACTTACTGATGCTGAGCTGGAGGCCATCATGGATGATTTCCCTGTGGAATGGCAAGAACCCGTTAGCGTAGCTAAAGTTTCAGATGTCATGACAGGTCCATCAGCTGATGCTCTGGTGGATCCTGCTCCCGACCCACAGAGTGAGTACGACTCGAATGAAGCATCAAAAAGGAAACCAACGAACTCAGAGGTCGAGCAGATATTTGAGGAGACCATAACAAAGAAGAAGTAGGAACAAGGTGAAGCCAGCAGCATAGTGCTGATGGCAAGTTCATAGGTAGACCGTATTATTGCATCTATCACGATGGAAACTATTGCGATTGAAGAGGAGTTGAAGAAGCAGACTGGAGACAGATTTGTAGAGGTAAACACTCGCCTTAATTCTTTAATTGACGCTATTGTATAGTGGGTGCATGAGACAATTTTTTTGCAAAAGGCAACAGAGACAAGCATAGGGAACCGAACCTGAAATGTACAGATTCCACCGTGAGCTATTGAGACAAACAATGAGGATGTCAATGCCTCACTTCAGCAGTTTTAGGACCTCTCATTGGATCTCAATGAACTATCAACCCAGACATTGGTTTAATTACAGAGGGTTGTGTTATAGCTGATTTTACCACACATGGTTGATCACATATCTGTGGCCTTCCATGTCCCTCTGCGGACTCTTTAGACCCCATGGACTTATATTATACTTTGATGTTCCAAGTTCATCCCTAAAAATCACTTGTTTATTGTTTTACGTGACTTTTAAACCCATACTCACGTGTACACGTGACTTTTGACCTCATACCTGCGTACATCGATATATGTGCATAAGTCCAAATATTTTTGGAGTTTTCCTCATAGGAGTCCAAATATCTTGACTCTTGCCCTTCCATATGCCTTGAGATCACTCGGATTCAACCCTCCATTACCCTTTTGGAGTGCTATATAAGAAACCCCTTGGATACTTTGAAGGGGGGAGATTGAAGAGCAAAGAAACTATAGTCCATTGTTGCCACAATTTGCATATACTTGAGTCTGCATCCCTTTGTCCCTTTGGAGCACTTTGTGTTCTTCTGAAGCTTGCCTTTGCTTGTGAGCTTGCTATCGAGAGATGGAGGATTGAGGTGGTGGAGGCCCAGGTGGAGGACTCGGTTTCTCCAGTTCGTAGACGTGCCGACAGAGGTTGTGATCACTGTTGTAATCTATGATTTTTATTAATAGAGATATCTTTTCCTATCCAATTATGTGCATTTGAATATGAATATTGAATCCATGGATGTATTTAATTGCTTTTACATTGTTGAATATATATGCTAGAGTAGGTATAACACATTATTATAGAGCATGCTTGTCTTGTTTGCTGTTGTTGAGAGCAAATTGCTAATGCAAGCATGAATTGGAAAGCTCAATGGAGATCTACTTCAACTGTCTGAAACAAGGTACGATTCAGTATCCCTTAGTGTTAGATGTTTGGTTTCAATTGGATATCGAGAAAGATTGATTTCTATGGTCAAAGTTTTCTATTGTGGTACACCCCAAGCCATAGGAAGTTTCTCTCAGTAACAAGTTGCGAACCAGGAACTGGTTGACCGAGAACAAAGCATCGAGGATCATCTTTTTAGGTCGCAAGAGTAGGAGAAAGAATCCAGGGAAGAGATTGTGGAGTTGAAGAAGGAGTAGGATCGACTCATTGTTGAGAAGGTGCAACTATGGGATGACAGGGCTAATCTAGAAAAAAGTAGTTTCTAATGCATATCAAGAAGTACCAGTTGTTGAAGAGTATTTGGATGCGCCATCCAAAGCACAAAAGTTGGGTGATATTTTTGCAGGCTTCAAGAAAGACATCGTGAGTTTGCAGGTACTGCTGAACCCTAGTATGCCACCAGAGGCAGTGGATGAGTGCAAAAGTGCCATCGAAGATGCAGCAACGCAACTAGAAGAACGGGAAAAATAAGTTAAGGCAATAACAGATGCAACCACACAGTTTTGGGGAAGTGTGGTCCAGAATGAGTAGTTAGAGCAGCTCAACACACAACTACGGGAGGTTGAAGGTCAATTGGCTACACTCAGGACGTCCCTTCGTGCAATGACTCTGGTATTTCAGGTAACTAAAGTCGCGGAGTTGAAGGCTCTGCAGCAACGCATCACCAAGGCACGAGAGAGGCAAGAATGTCAAATAAGGTAGTTGGATGAATTTCAGGATATTGGTGCAACTGATGCTAAAGGCGATACCGGATAGTCGTCAGGAAATCACTACCAAGATTGGGGATCATCCATCGAAGCAGGATGTGGTGGATTGTATAGACATCACTAGCAGTGAAATCAGTGAAATCAAATTTCAAATCAATGAAATGAGTGACCGACTCGAATATGCCTCAATCAGTGAAATCAATTTTCAAAGATATATGGGTTCTAACTAGTGCATTGATCAAGGAAGATCGCATGTGTTGCTCCAAATAGAGCATGATGTAAAGTAGTAAAGCTTTATGAGGTTCCTAGTCAATTATATTCTAGACATGATACAAAAAAGAGCAATACAACTCCAGTACATATCTACAAATAAGAAATATACGGTAAACATTCACTCATAGAGCTTGAGTCATATGGTTAGTAGTGAATGGACCATGAATAGTTTCTTTTGGAAGACATCAAGAGTGAGTCATATCTCTTGTGAATGTCAAGAATGAGTTGTATCTCTTAATTAAAGAAGAGTGATTTATACCTCTTGTGATGTTCAGTACAAATGAGCAACAATGCCAACATTCTCACTAAGCATATGTCTGGGATAAGCTTGGTATAAAAAATATCCTCCAATTGAAGATGGAGTATTGATGTGTCTTCACAAGAAGAAACAGATAAATTCCCCACCAGTTAGTCATGGTACATGACAGAGACATCCAGGAGCTATGATATCTTGCGGAGAGAATCCACATGAGCAGAGACATGGTCAAAGTCTCAGAGACTATTGATACTTAAGAAGAGTCATAGTTTGAGATGTTAGAGAACAGTTAAACCTCTTGGAGAGGTAGTCGGGGTACTACAATATAAAGAGAAGAATATGGAATCACTATGAAAGGGATCAAGCGTTGAAGAACATCACAGAGAATGGCAAGCTCACAGGAAACTTCTCCAAATAGAAGAAGATTCAAGAAGTCAACAAATGTTCAAAAGTGAAAGAAAATATGAGACTTTCTTTCTGCATGATATTATGCATTTGATGTGTGTTGTTCTATATGATGGATGCGAAATCCATAGTTTTTAGTTTAGAGAAACTGTGTCTTGGATTGGATCCATATGATGCTACTATGTATAAGTAGTTGGCTGGTCTCTGAGCAGACATGTTGTATTTTATGCTTACTACTAAGCATATGTTTGAGTACCTTTTAGGTACATTAGGATAGGTTCTTTATTGCATTTGATGCATGGAAGACCTATTATATGATTGTGTTATCCAACTATTGTTTTATCCTGATAGAAGCTATGTATGTTGCGACTAGTACTACAAAAGCTAAAGAGCGGATAGTACTACAGGAGCAAAGTGTATTGCGGATGGTACATTAGGAGATTTTGAGGTCTAAAATGAGCCTGATAATAAAATATTCTAAGTTTGCCATTTTGTGGGGAATGTATATTTACAACTCACTTTTTGCATGAGTACTTGTGAATGCATAAATGTACTAAAATAAAAAAATATAAAATAAAACATTTTAATTTTGAATTGTAAACCTAAAATATAATATATATTATAATTATTATAATATAAAATAATAATTATAATATCATATTTTAATATAATATGATCATTCATATAAACATATTATATGAACATATAATATGTGTCTTTATATTATAACACACAGAAAATATAAAGAATGAATTATGTTACATAACTTGAAAATCTTGTTTTATGTTATATATTATATGTATTATATATCTCATAATTAAAGTTATAATATATGATGTTATATAATATATAATAATTTTATTATGCCATAAAATTTCATATATACAATATCATTTATTAATTTTATAAAATCAAAAAGTATTAAATCATGATTTTATTTTGGAATTTATGTTTGAATTTTGATTAATAATATATTTTTATATTCAAAAGGGAAAGTATTTAAAAAAAATAAAATTTAGAGTACAAGTGATTACAATCTTAAAGTTTTCTCACTTATTCCCTGGTGTAATAGAATAAAAAAAAATATGATACACTTCAGTAGCATCAACTTCAATGACATCTACAGAGAGCAAAATCAATTAGCTGATCAACTTTCCAAGGCAGCCCTGGATGGGAAAGAGGGTGTTCTGTCTTGGGAAGAATCTCAAGATAACCTGCTTATCAACTCAGGAAACATCAATATATTTGCAATATAGCTAGTTGAAATCTCTGATTTTCTTTTATCATAAGCTTTTTGTATTTTGGACTGGATCTAGATTTTGTCTGTCATTTTGGACTATTTTAAAAAAGTTCTGCAAGTATCCTTGAATATGAACAGTTTGCTACTGGACTGTTACTTGATCGGATTATGTACTTTTTGATTGAATATAACTATCAAAAGTACTTTTTTTTTATCTGCTGGGAAAATACTTTAAGAGAACTAAGTACATAAATATTATACTTGAAAGTAATTTATGAGTGTTTTTTCTATTATGTGTATGGTTAACCATGGATTTTCATCTACCATTTAGAATTTGACAAGTAAGCAACTTTAACTCAAGTAATGCCACCTCAATCATAAGGAATGATGTCATTCTCTAGAATTTGATTGGTTCTTGTAAAGTTGATTTTGATGATACATTTTTTTGTTTTGAGGCCCATTTTTTACCTCAAAATTCCGCTAATGCTACCCGCTAAGGAGTAGTGTAAGCTTGGGAAGCTACCTACTAGGGTGAAATACTTGAGCCTACAGTCATTAGGTGTTAATAGTCAAGCTTTCTGAAAAACCATATATGTGTTATGATATGACACATTGAGATGAAGTTTTACTTCATTGAAGTCATAGTCTTGTAAATAAAATATTTCAGTACATAGTTACTGATGAGCATATTGCAAATTTGTGGAAAGTCATTGTCAGAGACAAAGTTGAGATACTTTCGAGATAAGCTTGGTGTGGCAGGAAATTCTTGGTAAACCAAAGAATGTCTCCCTCGTTGAGAGGGAGTGTTGATTGTACAACATCATGAGACATTATACGGTCTTGTGAGTAATATTAAGACAATAGACTTGTAAGTAATATCAAGTCCTACCAATATCCGCATGTATTATGGTGGGATCATAGCACTGAATTCTTGTGAGTAATATCAAGTCAAATATTTTCATAGACAGTACCCTATGAGATGGACCTTCAGTTATGGAGGTGAGCTTGTGAATAATATCAAGCTAAGCGTGTGATTAATATTAAGATGGGTCTTGTGAGTAATATTAAGACAGTAGACTCGTGAGTAATATCCAGTCTTACAAATATCCTCATTTATTGAGGTGGCATGCTTTATGTTGTAAAGTGGTTATACTATGTGATGTATTACTAACCATGGTCATTCGAAATGGGTAAAGCTATTAAGTATCCTCTAGAGACTGATCACCTCTAGAGTGAATTACCTTACCATATGACTATATGGTCTAGGGTAATATATATGATCATCAGTATGTGTGATTATTATTCTGAATATAATATGATATGATAGATGATTAAACATAGACCATGCAGTAAGATAAAGAGATAAGAAATAAAGAGATTATGAGAGAACGAGAATTTGAAATGAACTCAAGTTATAAAGCTTCAGTTAAATATGAATGCCTCAATCAGTGCTTTAGTTAAAGTGTCAGTTGAACTATTAATTATCAACATTTAATTAAGTAAAGAAGAGCTTAGTGTTCATCAATTAGCAAGATTCAGTTAATAATTATTAACTAAGTGATTAAAGAAAGATGGAATAGTTAACTAAAGTGTTAGAATAACAACGGACACTTAAATTAATCAAAGAATGACACTTCAGTTAAGAAAGTGTTTTGCATGTGACACTTGAGTTATTGCACTATGACACTTATTTTAGCTTGTTAACTAAGTGATCATTACTCAGTTAGAGATTGAGTTCACTCCAATGTCAGTTAACTATCAGTTAATATCCATGATTGAAGGTATGGCGCATTAGTTGTGCATGATGAAGACTCAATGCATGAATTGATTATTCGAAAAATAAAATTCGAAATTGTAATGCATATGTGGCTAATCCTCATGCAACAATCCACTAGGGTTTGCATGGCAGTCATTATAGTTTTTTATTAATATGCTAGGCATATGGAAAGTTCATAACAGTTGATACTGTGGATCTCTCTTCTCTATTGTTCTGTGTTCTCTCTTATCGAACAATATCCTTATGTTGTAAAAGTCATTCTTTGCAATCTATCTATTATACTCTGAAGAATTGCTGGGGTTTTTCATCCTCTCGATTATGAGCATTTCCCTAAGGTACATCTTGTGTTGTGGATGAATTATTGTGTGTGATTGAATTGTTAATTGTTTCAGGTCCTCATCATATCATTGATAAAAATTTTAAAGTTCAAGAATCTCCATTATTGCTGAAAAAATTAACATGGAGGACATCTTGAGATACACATATCTATAAGACTCCCTCTTATTGAGGAAATTCCTACTACTGATACATGGATCCAACAAATCCCTTATTGTTGCAACTCCACCCTTTGAACTAGATACCACTGATGCACTCTGATCTGATAATCCTTGATCAACCTTCATCAAAGTAGTCTTGGGAGAGGCCTCTCATTCTCTCTTAGTATCTGTCACTAATCCATGATCCAAAGTCCCTATGAATCTCTGTTGCAACCTCTCTCTGAAGCTGCTATCTAGTGGATCCACTGGCATGTACCTGATTGTGGTTCTTCAAGATCTCGCATATCACTCCTAAGCACTATCCAATGCATTCATCTTGTACCAACTCAATCTATGGCTAGTACTGAAATGACCATCTCGCTCATATCTCTGATTTGAGGACTCACCCTCGGTGCCTCATCAATCATGGGAGCATCTCGCTCTCTATCCGTCTCAGGCTTAGATGAGTACTCTAAGATCCACCCAGATGCTCATGAAGTGGGTTGGCCCTGGACTATACACTCTCTATGAATACGATATGCATTAACACAAGGTTAACTGGATTGTCTCCCACTAGATAAGTGAACATAAACTCCCTCTGAAACAATACAGAATAAACTTGCATCCTCCAAGGCTGACACTGAAAGTTTGGTGACCTTCAGTGCTAGAATGTAGAGCACCCCTTATACTTCTAGGAGTACTCCAAAATCTAGAAGGAACTAGACTTGCCTCTAAAATATAGAAGGAACCATACTCGTTCCCTGGAATGCATTCTTTTATACCAAGTTAGGACCACATGAAGAGTTGAATAGACACTAAAGGACAAAGTAGGAAATCCAGAAGGTCAATGGTCACTAGGGGTAACTACCAAGAAAGATACCCATTTTTCTCTATAAATGTAATGACTAGAGAGTGGAGAAGGACCTTTTTTGGGCTTTGAGATGTTCTAAAGACTGACTAGTAAATATTTTTTGTGGAATTAATCTAAAGAAGCCTTTCTCTGGGCATGTGGACTTTGGAAATTCTTGGATGTTGTAGTGTATGAAATTTCTAAAGCATTTGTTGTTCATTCGATGTTGATATATGAAAATGTTTGTTGGTGAACAACTATTCTTCCCATGTTCATTACATTTTCTCATTCATGTATGTCTAAATTTATTTGCACATTTAATAGTTACTAATTTTCTCTAGATAGGTGTGACACTTATCTTCTTTAAATTCTAGTCAATATTATATGTGCATATTTTTTATTTGCTCTAATAAAACCACTTTTTGTGGATCTTCACAACATTGTGTAGGTATATTCAATATCTAACAGTCCTTTTTGTTGCAGCTTCTAGCTAGAACATGATTCCTTTGTTTTACAATAAACACATATTGCATTATGCATAGAACCTGCCTCCCCCATCCAACCTTAAAATCGAATTAGTAGTGGTTGTTAAGCCAGAAACTTGATGGGTTCCCTAATCCAAATAATGTGAGGTCTATTTGGAATCTTATGTTGGGGTGGATCCCTTGTTGTTGACCTAGCGGAATTCAACCCTGTCAATGTATTTTCATAAATTTAGTCTTCCTAATATGCTAATTAAAATTGATTGATATAAATTTGATTCATGTTTTTATATTTCCATAGGATTTGAGGAAGGTGTTGTGTTTCTTGTGTGCATGTTCTAAATTCATCAGGAGGATTGCATTGGTACTTGTATGTGGGAGGAAGCTATAGGACACTCGACTAGATCCATGCTCCTCATCCTCCTTCTCAATTGAATGCTCATTATCCTTGTTCTTTGGTTGATTGCATGAATATAAGTTAGTGATCTTAGGGGAATTTGGTTTTTTGTCTCTCCATTCGAGTAGTTATAGTTATCCCTAACTATCCAAGATTTTTTCTCCTCAACAATGATGACATCAAAACTTTAATTATGCATTAAAAAGCAATTGAGGATTAAAAAAAGGGTGAGTTGCACCTTGAATTACAAGTAATGTTGTTGAATAACTCATGTTTTAATGATTGCTTCTTATAAATGTTCATTGGTCACACAAAATAACTAATATAAGGTGTTTTCTAGTTGCACAAAAGAATTTCAAAAATAAAAGAAATATGTGTTGAAATTGCTCACAATAGCCTTTCTCAATGCCCATGGCTATGAAATACCTAGAATTAGAAGGTGTGACAGAATAAGTCCATGTAGGAAGCACTGAAAGGGTTGTAGAAGAACCTACGTTGGTCCTCTTATGACAAAGATGAACAAATATGTGTGACAAATTTACAGTGTCTACTCTGGGTGTATGATGTTTGTTGAGCAAAAGGTTCCTAAATTCAAGCACGGATCCACTGGATCAATACAAGTTACTTCCACACTAAAGCTTTC
Organism: Pseudotsuga menziesii; assembly: GCA_001517045.1. NCBI lineage: Eukaryota > Viridiplantae > Streptophyta > Pinopsida > Pinales > Pinaceae > Pseudotsuga > Pseudotsuga menziesii. The sequence goes on along the minus strand of LPNX010199425.1, from coordinate 160,312 downwards.
TTCATTGCTCTGGCCTCCAAATAGGTGAGTGAACACATCCTGGTGATCAAAATAGCTCATGGTCGCATGAGAAATGTTGAATCTATTGAAGTTAAGTTTGTTGAGCATTCCGTAACAATCTTTCAAGCTCAATCTCCTACTAAAGAAATACAATCAACTATTTAGAAGTTCCTTCATCATACTCCTTTCAAAGTTTCAAGAGATTAGTAGTGATTTTGTGATGTGACGTTATCACTTGATGGGATGAATACCACCCTGCATAACATGGAACAAGGAAACTCCCCTGGATTGGATGGCTTTCCATGTGAATTTACAAATCCACTTGGGAATTGTGGGGCCAAATCTATTCATGTTTTACCAAGAATCTCTTCTATTTGAATTCATGGGGACCATGTTAATCGAGGACTCATTAGGTTCATCCTACAGGTTGTCTCCTGGAGATCTTTACCAACTAGAGGCCCATTACTGTACTTAACCTGTGATACAAAATTATGGGCAAAGCATTGGATTTGAGGATCGAGTACTTGCTACCAAAGATTATTTGGCCTGAATAGACATGCTTCATCAAAGGGTGTTACATTTTGGATAACATCACTAATGTATGGGAGCCAGTATAGAGTGGGCTATATCATTTGGTCTAGACGTCTTGTTCATTAAAAATGGCTTTGAGAAAGACTGATAGACTTGAGGCTTGGGCATTACTTTATTTGTAGTGTGGGAATATTTTTTCTAGATGCCTATGCTTGTCTTTCTATCAATCATGGAAACTTTGAATCCATTGGCCTATTTTGCTCTATTAGGTAGGGCTTCCCATTGACCCCCAACCCTTTATGTACTAGCCAATGAAAGTGAAACTCGCAGTTATCTTTTTAGCCACAAAGATAAATGGGTATGGTGTGGGAAATTTCTCTACTAGAGCCTAAAGCTGGTAAGTTGATTAATGGGCACTTCAATGATGGTTCACTTTTGACCATTTTTTAAAATCAGAGCTCTTAGACCACCACTATGGTTTATATTGCTTCTTTTTCCCTAGCTTCAATCTTGAATATTCAATGTTCCAAGAAACATTGTTATTGACAAAGTCAAAGGGCAATGCCTATCTAGCTCTTTGACCAAAATTGGACATAGATTCAACAATTGTAAAGTTTCAAGTTCTTAGATATCCATTTTGCATTTAGAGCTTCCCTAAGGACATATAGGAGGTTGTAATCTGATTAGTTGAAAAGAAGACCAAGAAATGGATCACCAAGTCACTAATGGCTCCCGAATTCTAGGTCTACAACAAAATCTTGGTAGCCAGTCGCGTGCACTACTTTTCTTGTTGAGTGTCTTAGTTTGTGGCCTGTTATTCGTTAGAAAAATCCCTTAATTTATTTCTCTAGGATAAGATAGATCAAAGCAAGCATTTTCTTTGAGTTCATTGGGAAATTTTGTGTACATCAAGGGAATATGGGGACTCGCCATTTTTAAAACTTGACTCAAGATCATGCCTTATGTATTAATTAGATCGTTAGATATGTTGAAGGAAAAGAGGCTCAGAAGGTCTCGTTAGATATGTTGAAGGAAAAGAGGCTCAAAAGGTCCTTCTCAAGTTTTGGGTTGGCCAAAGGACTTCCTATGGGAAAGTTTCCTAAAAGCGGCTTCCCTTAGAAACTTTATTAGTCACCCCTATTGTAGTCAAAATACAAGGTTCTTTTATGGTTCAAAGCATTTGAAATTCATGGGAGACTAGTGAGCCCTTTCTCCCATTTATTTTTTGGTTTGGATCTCTTCTTTCCAACATATTTCATATCTTTAATTTAGTACTTTTTAATATTGAATGAATGTGCTAACATTTTGAGAGTTGGATTTTCATTTCAAAAAACAGTGTGAATATTAAACTACAATTGTGGAAGATATAATCATTGAACACTAATTGAGCCTTTTCTTTATGTTATCATCATAAAATCCTTCCTTGGACATGTAAATATTCCATTCTTAAATTGATTGGGCTAAACTATGGTCTATAACTTATAGATTGGGCTAAACCTTGTGTTATGAAATAATTATTCAAGTACGTAATAAAATATGATATACCTTGCCATGAATAAAGCAATATACATGAATTACTAAATCATCCACAAGTATAAAGTATATAACTTTATAATGTGTAGGGCATGAAAAATAACCTCCATTTAGACCAAATAGGTTATGCTTGGGTTTATTCACTTAAAATATAAAATTAAACAATTTCAAAATATGCAATACCTTCATAGTTTATACAATTTCAAACAAAATACATTTCCTTGAATGAGTAAATATTCCTCTTAAATTGATTCGGCTAAACTATGTGTTATGAAATAAATTTTTAATTACTTCATAAAATGCAATACACACTATGAGGGGTGGCAAGTGGAATGGTGATCATCTTTGATCTTCATGGAAATAAAGAAATGAATAAATGATTGGGAACTATGGATAGCCACAAACAACTAGGTAAAGGCTTTAGCTCTCTTTCAAGGGTTAATTTTTTTTTACTCAAATCGCACCAAGAATATAATTGTCATTGGGGACTCTAATACTGTTATCAACCTCATGAATAGCTTGAGCACATTGTTCAATGGCCAACTAACTAGACTTATTGCAAGAGTAAAAAAGGAGACACTCCACTTCAAATATTTCAAGTATTACCATGTTCTAAGATAACATAATCACTAGGCAAACACACATGATAAAAAATATTCACAATTGAAATAAGGTGAGCTTGGAAAAGGCGGGGAAATATCATTTCAACATAACCCCTAAGTCTACCATGGTAATCATCAACAAATGTATACCATTCATGTTTCCATGTCAAAGAAGGACCATAGTTTATAGTTAGGAGCACAATGTTTTGAGTATCATTTTCATCATGCCCTCAAACATGCCACTCTTAATGAGCAACAAACACTTTAAAATGTTGGGGAAGTTAAGTCAAAATGCAATTGGGATTATGGTAATAGGGGAACACAAAGGTAGCTTTGGCATGAAGACAAGCAAGGGTCAGTCTAGATCAATATATTGTGGTTACTTCTTTGGCTCTAGAAGATCTCTAGGTAAGTCAATTATCTAGGTAAAACAATCTTGATGTTTCAAGCTATCAGTTTGAGGTTAGGTTGGATTTGGATCAATTGTTTGACTTTCTTGGGCCTACCTTTTCTTTGGGACTAGGGAGGATTAGCATGTACTTTCTCTTGTTTTTCTACTTTAAGATATGTGTTTTGGTTCAATGCATATATAGTAGGGAGGTCGAGACCCTTATCCTCTTGAAATCAAGTTGTAATACTATTCACTTGTGGGTTGTTTGGAGCCCTCATTTGCTTGTTTTGAATACTTACTCTAGGCTCTTTCTATTTTATTCTATTGTGGTTATATTGGTTAAGGATTCTTGGACTTATAGCGCCATGGATAGCCCTAAGAATCATGAAATTTTTCTTATGGAAATTCATTAAATACACAAGGTTTTGCACATGCACGAGGACTTTATTAATGATAATATGACTTCCATATTTTTTTTAATCACCGAAGTCCATAGCCAAAAGCACCTCTTCATCTCTAATAATGTTAATAATGCAATAAGGACTTTAATAATGATAACATGACTTCCATATTTTTTGTAATCGCCAAAGTCCATAGCCAAAAGCACCTCTACAACTCTTATAATGCAGTGATAATTGAAACTCTACTACAACAACAAAAAGACAAATTCAAGCTTGCAAGCACAATTTTCCATATTACAAAATATGGTATGCAATTTAAGCAAGGTTTCACACTTGACAACCTTAAACCTTAGAATGTCTATCAACTCTATCTCAAGTGATGCTAAAGAGGAGGTAATTGTTCACCAATTGCTAAAAAAATGGAATTGGAAAACCAAGGATAGTAACCCAAGTTGAGGCTCACAACAAACATGTTTTCCATTAGTCCCAACTTCTTGATGTCATGCAAAACAATGTTGATTTTAGGTGGTCTTTTTCAAAGCATACTAGTATGGCCTTTTTGAAATCATCTGGAAAAGAAAGTATAACCTTTTGAAATCATCTGCAAAAGAAGGTATAACTATTTACTTCAAACTCTTAGGGCTATGCTTGTCTATTGTATTTTAGTCATATATTTTGTTATATTACTATGTTGGCCATCTTGACAACAACATTTTATATAAATATTAACTATTCTTATTATTAAAAAACACAACTTACCCCATCCTCCACAATATAAAGTAAAATTAAACAAATTCAAAAGATACAATACCTTCATATCTTATACAATTACAAACTTAATACAATTCCTTTAAACATGTAAATATTTCTTTTTAAATAAATTATCTTAATCAAGTCAAACTCTATATAAAATAATTTTTCTAAATCCTTAATAAAATACTATTAGAATATAATCCGTCAGGATTATATATTGTAAATAAATAAATAAATCTGAATAGTAGGAAGCCGAAAGGGCTGGGCGGAAGGTGAAACACAACCGTCATATGAATGTATAAATGTACATGCATTAGCAATGGAAGAATATTGAATCGGGAGTTATACCTATCAGTGGTATCAGAGCGGGTTCCTACCATAACTCCTGGCTGCATTGCATGGCTGCCATTCTGCCTGCGTTATTAGATCTTGGCCGTAACTCTTGCCTACCTGTTGCCAGTCGCATGCATTTATCCTGCCAAGCCTGCATACATTGATTGTATGCGTTACAATTCCTTCAGGTTGAGTTTGATTGTGCTGCGATAGAGATGGAGGATTGAGAGTCTTTGTGCTGCGATAGAGACTCCTCCATTTTTTGTGCTGCGATTTTGTTGAGAGTCTTCCACTGTACGTGAAACCCTAATCCCGACGGCGTTTTGTATGCGTTACATTTCCTTCATGCTGAGTTTTTCTTGTGCTGCGATTTTGTTGAGAGTCTTCCACTGTACGTGAAACCCTAATAGGAGCTGAGGATTAAGGCTCGACCTCCTCCTCTATGTAAATGAGTTTCTGCCGTTTGAACTTCTCCCATTAGTGTGAAGTCACTCCACTCTGTGATGTTATTTGTAAAATTGTGAAAGAGTATTTATATCGTTGAAGACTACTGCTTGTTATGCGACTGAAGGCTACGAATTCCATGTGAGCGTGGAGTGTATGCTGCGACTTCAACATCAGATTGAGAATTGGTGCAGCGTCCAGCCTGTACGCATTCATTTATGCTTTGGGGGTGCCAATTCGTGTTGTATACCTTGACCAAAGTCCATGTGATGTTGGAAAGACGGAGGTCAATCATCACGATTTCATACCTTCCAATTGCCTTTTAAAAGAAGCAGGATCAGAAACAATTGAGCCTTCTGTAGTTTTACTGTATCGCCCAGGCCATTATGACATTCTTTATCCCAGGTTAGGGAGCGTTGTAAGCAAGTGAGACCATCTTTATAATTTGACTATTGGCCCTCTTTTATTGGATTTACTTGGCTATCACATTGTTGTAAAGATGCCGGGAATTAATATTTCATGCGTAACTGCAAGTGTAAATACGAAACTGTCAACGAATGGCAAATTACAATTCCATTCGAATATACTACTGACTTTCCAACTTTAATTAAGACTGTTGAAGGGATGATTGTTTCTTTTTGACATTTGTACATGCCATTCCTATTGTTTGGAATCCGAGTCCATTGAGCTATGGCAAGTTATATTTGAAGTAATGATTTTATATGAATCATATGAGTTCAAGACATAAAAAGACTGAACCCGTGAGATGCTTTCATTTGATGTTTGCGTGAAGGGAGGATTTGTGAGCACTGGTGCTGTCGAGAGCTGAAGCTGCATCTCTCTTTATCCCCATCTCAGAGTAGCTATGAACATGAATGGGAACGAGAGGAAACACTTTGAAATTAGAGTCCATTTTTTATCTGAATGATGGCATGATTACACCCGAACACCGTGCGTGAGCTGTGTTCTTCCAAGATTAGGAGCTATTGTGCATGGAGCTTCCTTGAAGACTGTTGCTGGTTGAGCATTGTGCATGAAGACTGTGTATCATTGCAATTCTACTGCGTTGAAGGCTGCGTTGAAGACTGCGTGGTATAAAACCTATGTATGCTGACTGATATATTGTGACTGAAGAATAGTGTATGCTGACTAATATATTGTGACTGATATATATCATGCTGACTGATATATATCATGCTGACTGATATATATATGCTGACTGATATATTGAAGAATAATGTATGCTGACATACATTGAAGACTCTTGTGGAAGCTATATGTTGTTTTGTTGGTGTTGATTGAATTGAGACTGCTCGTGCAGTTGGGAATATTGCCACTGAGCAATTTTTCTGCTACTGCAAGTTCTTGAAGCTGCCTACGTGGAATCTTTTGGGTGTGTTGACTAGAGAACTCATTTATCTGAGTGCTGCTACAAAGTCTGTTCCAAGATAATGTATTGAGGTATTATTGTAATTTTTCATAAGAAGATTTGAATTGTCCATGTAAACAACACTCTAAAGTAAATTACATGGAGATGCGTTGAAAGCATTCTAATCCTGTGTTTCTTTGAGAGCTGTGCCTCTCCCTCACCATCACCAGTGGTGAATTATTTTCTTATGAACTTATTGACAGCATATTTTCTCTGTAAATGAACTTATTGTAAATCACCTTGGCAGAGACTGAAGACCTGCAAGGTTATTGTTTTTCTCTTTGTCATATTAAGTTCATTATTGTAAATTACACCAACAGTTGCAAAAGATGCAATCTATAGCATCTAAGAGAGGCAGAGGAAGAAGAAACTTTAGAGGCAGAGGGGGTAGAAACACCTCCAGCAAAATATCAGATTTGCAGTGCAAGCGTTGTGGAAAGACTGGGCACACATCAAA
>LPNX010199425.1:124218-148490 GCA_001517045.1 Pseudotsuga menziesii | reverse complement strand
AAGCATTCAAGAATATACTCATGAATTTAGAAAGAGGGCTATTGCATTGAATGTTGCATTGGATACACAGGAAACTCTTCTTAAGTACATTGGTGGTATTCATTCTTATCTGTGACATACCTTGTTGATGTTTAACCCCAGTACCTTGGATGATGTATGTGTTCAAGCTACACATTTAGAAGCTAGGGGTAAGCATGCTAATGATACTTTTGTAAAGAAATCCTTTAAAACTGATAGCAAATCAAAGGGGAAAAAGAAGATGGCTACTGTTAAGAAAGAGGGTGAAACGCCTACATGTTCACATTGTCAGAAGGGACATGATGTCTCTAAGTGTTGGAAACTTCATCCGGAGTTAAGGCCAAAGAAGTTCGGAGGAAGCAAAGATAAAGGCAAAGAAAAAGCTACTGCAGCAGTTATTCAAGACTTGGGATCCAACTCAGGTGATGAAACAAAGGTTACAGCTGTCGGAATCAAGGGTAAGAATAAAAGTATCTCACTTCCCATTGATGCAAGTTCAAGTTCTAATTCATGTGCAAGTACAAGTACAAATCTGCCATCTACTTCTAAGCAAAATGATAAAAATAGAAGTGCAATGTTTCATGTTCATGTCATTACAAATCACACAAAGATTGATACATTGTTTGATAGTGGTTCACAAGTAAATATGATATCAGAAGAAGTGGTTAAGAAATTGCATTTAGTTACTATGCCTCATGAAAAAACCTATCCTCTTGGTTGGGTTACTAATGATATACGGTTACAAGTTACAAAAAAATGTGTATTGAAGTTTGCAATTACTGAAAAGTTCATGGATGAGGTAGAACTAGATGTAGTACCACTTGACATTTGTGGAATTGTACTTGGGAGTCCATATTTGTATGACCGAAAAGCAGTCTTTTATAGAGAGCAGAATAAGTAGCATCTTTTTAAAGATAGTGTAGAATATATTGTACGAGCACATAAGACAAAAACCAATCTAGCCATAGTCTCTGCAGGACAAATGAAGAGGTTGGTAAATGCTAGTAAGAACTTTGTATTAATGATGGTTAAGGTGAAAAATGATGAGATCTCTAAATATTTTGAAGGATGTGACCCTAAGCATAAATCTGAATTGATTGAAATTATTTCTGAGTATGATGATTTATTTCAAGATCCGAAAGGGTTACCACCAAAGAGAGAAATTCAACATGAGATACATTTGCAGCAGGATGTGCCACTCCTGAACATAGCCATGTACCGGATGTCTGTAATGCAGAATGAGGAAATCAAGAAGCAAGTTCAGGAGCTGATTGAGAAGGGGGTCATCTGGCCAAGTACTTCTCCTTGTGGCTCTCCTATAGTCTTGGTTCCGAAGAAGGATGGGTCTTGGAGGACGTGCATCGACTATAGGGCCCTTAACAAAATCACCATTAAAAATAGGTATCCTCTTCCTCACATTGATGATTTGCTTGATCAGTTGAAACATGCAACTTACTTTACAAAATTGGATCTGCGTAGTGGGTATCATCAAATCCGTATTGTTGAAAATGATGCTTGGAAAACAACGTTTAAAACAAAACAGGGTTTGTATGAGTGGCTTGTGATGCCTTCCGGGCTCTGTAACGCACCTGCTACTTTCATGCGGGTCATGAATGATGTCTTTCGTCCATTCATTGATGATTTTGTAATTGTATATCTGGATGATATCCTAGTGTTTAGCAAAACCTGGGAAGAGCATATTGTACATGTGAAGAAAGATTTAGATGTACTGAAGAAGGAGAAGCTTTCTATAAAAATGTCTAAATGTGAGTTTGCTAAAACTTCTTTAGTATATCTGGGCCATATCATTGGTGGAGGCCACATGTGAGTGGACCTAGCCAAGGTTGCTGTCATTATAAACTGGCCACGACCTAACACCGTTACTGAAATAAGAAGTTTTCTGGGTGCGGTTCAGTATTGGAGGAAACTCATTTCTGGGTTTTCTTCCATTGTTGCTCCATTACATGCGTTGACAAGCGTTAAAGAAATTTTCCAGTGGGGAGGCAAGCATCAGAGAGCCTTCGACACTTTGAAGGAAATGATTAGCACCACACCAGTTCTGACATTGCCAGATTTGCAGCAGCCATTTGAGATCGAAACTGATGCTAGTGGGTTTGCCATGGGAGCCGTTTTGATGCAAGGGAGGAAGCCAGTCTGTTACCATTCAGAAACGTTCTCTACTGCGGTGAGTAACTATCCGACTTATGAAAAAGAATTTGTATGCTTTAGTACAGAGTGTGAAGAAGTGGAAACATTATATCATTGGAAAAGAAACAGTCATACATATTGATCATCAGCCACTTCAATATTTGCAATCTCAAACTAAAGTACAACAAAGTAGGCATTTAAGATGGATGGGATTCTTACAACAGTTTCATCTCGTAATTAAGTACAAAAAGGGAATTCATAATAAGGTAGCAGACATGTTATCAAGGCCTCCTACAAATGCTTCAATCATTCTTCAAAACAGTTCATTAACACATGAAAGGTATATTGAACAGTATGCAGAAGATAAAGATTTTAAGAAAGTATACGCATCACTAATACATGGTAAACAGGAAGAGAACTATTATGTGCATAATCAACTCCTGTATCATCTCAGTAAACTTTGTATTCCAGAGAAAGAGAGAGTGCATGTGATTTGAGAAGCACATAATTCATTGATTGCAGGACATTTTGGAGTAAGTAAAACACTGTCATTATTACAGAATCATTGTTATTGGCCTCAAATGCAAGAAACTGTAGCTAAATACATAAGAGGTTGTGTTATGTGTGCAACAAGTAAGCCTAGCAATAGGAAATTGGGTTTGTACACACCTCTTCCAGTTTCTTCTCGTCCCTGGGAAAACATTTCTATGGACTTTGTAGGAGGACTACCTATGTCTAGAAAGGGGCATGATTACCTATATGTTGTTGTGGACAGATTCAGCAAAATGTGTATCTTAATGCCATGTAACAAAAAAATCACTGCTGAACAAACAACTCATCTATTCTTTCAGAATGTTTGGGTACATTTTGGGCTGCCCATGTCTATTGTATTTGATCGGGATTCCCGGTTCTTGGGAGAATTCTGGTCAACTTTATGGGAGCTTATGGATACCAAACTTAAGAAAAGTACAGCTTTTCAACCACAGACCGATGGGCAAACAGAGGTAGTAAACAGAACAGTGGTTCAGCTGCTCAGAGGATATTGTAGTAAACATCCTAAACTTTGGGATGAGCAGTTGCAGTATATACAACATGCTTACAATCATGCAGTTCATTCTTCCACGAAAAGATCTCCTTTTGAAACTTGTTTTGGTTATCTGCCAAAAACACCAATGGAATTCTCTTTTGGCAAAGATGCAGTGGATGGACATCATGATGCAGATAAAGCTCTAAGATTCATTCAGAGAATCCAAGCAGTGCAGCAAGCAGTTCAGGAACAGTTGGAGAAGAGCCAGGCAAAGTACAAATCCAGGCATGACAAGCATCGAGTTGATCATCAATTTCAGGTTGGTGACAGAGTTTGGTTACATATCACCAAGGAAAAAATGAAAGGTGAAGGTAAAAAGCTTAAGCCTATCAAGTATGGTCCTTTTGAGATCTTGGAAAAGATCGGTACAAATGCTTTTCGATTGAATTTACCTCCATACATGCAAATTTATTCAGTTGTCAATGTTGAGAATCTAAAATTGTATGAGCCTCCTATGATCATGGATGAGGAAACTAACATACAGATTCCTTCAGTTGATGATTTGGCACCTGAATACATGAGAGAGTTGCAGGATGATGTTCTTCTTGACAGAAATGTAACGACTTCACGAAGGGGGAATGCTGAGTACCTTCGAGTGGGGCTTAAAGGCATGCATCCTGGCAAAGCAAGATGGATGGAGATTGGAAAAGTGAGGGAGCTGTACCCTCACTTACTTGCAGAATGATTCAGGCTTTTGGTGGTCCAAAATCTCTCCAATGGGGAGGAATGATCCAGAGGATTATTCATCTTCTAAAATTACACTGATCCAATATGGTACAAGGGTTATTAATCTATGGTTCAAAGAACATAACATATGTTTGTAACTCATATGCTAAACATAGTGTGAGACTAGCCTTAATGTATGTTCCACATATATGCTAATCGGTGTAGTGTTACATTGCCGCGCAGTTTGTGCACCGTCAAGTGGAACATCGAATGGTTCGCGGGGCCAAGTATGTGCCTCTAGTGGTCTTGGGCATGGTTAAATGGCACTATGCTGACGGTTAGATGAGGGTGCGCGATCGCGTTTTCTACGACATACATTGCTGCGACAGACATATCGCACTTGCTGTAATAGACATATCACACTGCTGCGACAGACATATCGCACTTGCTGCGACATCGCGAAGTTAGTGGTGACATCAAACGGTTACATTACGTGTGACGCTATGGTATGGTGCAACATATGTGCATAGCGGTCATTGCAACGTGTTGTGAGTCAACACATGTGCGTGGAGTTGGTTGCAACGTTTCGGGGATATGGAACGTCGTGGTAACATAACGCTTGGGCCATGATTTGGTAGGATTGCATGGTTTAGTTTTAGCATATGGTTGTAACAATAATAAAAAATATAACAGCTGTGGTCCGTTACTCATCCTCTCGCTAAACGCTTAAATAGAGGATGCTGGCCACATTTCAGACAAGGAATCAGATTGTGTTAGAGCACAGAGCTTCGCTTTTCTGTTATGAGAAACTTGAGGAGTTGCTATGAAGTGCCCAGATGTTGTTCCTTTGAAGTCGAAATTCTCTGTTATAATTTAGCTTTCTTTGCCTTTCGAAGGCTAATTGTAATTTTCTAGAAGAGAGGTCTTAAAGACTTTGTACAGCATTCTGTTTACAGTTGCTGAAGTTGATTCTAGAACCATTTTGTACCATCTTAAAGAGAATAATTGGATCGGTACCCATTGGAGAGGGACCCGGAGACGTAGCCCAGTGGAGGGGATGAACTCCGTTATCAACTTCTGTTTGTGACTCTCTGTTTCAGTTTTTTCTCATTTCTGTTTCAGTTTGGCTGTTTCATTTCCTATTTAGTTTGTTGTTATATCATATTTCAACATTTAATTAACTGTTAAATCTATTTGATGAATTTAGCAACCTGATTAACGCATTCTTTAAATAAACTTTTAATGCACTCAAGTTGAGGTCCGATGGATCAGAAGCAAACTCCCTAGATGCCTCCTTGTCAATTATCTACCCTCCCAGCTTTCCCTTTGTAGTAAATATCCAGCAGAGCTGAGGATGATTCGGAATTCCGATCAACATATTTTTCCAAAAATCTTTTGTCTGACAAATTAGCAATCATACTTGGGGAAATCTTCTCTGTTTTTAACATTTTCATGTTCTTCAATGCATATAGTACTCTATATCGAGGAATTATCCTCTTTTCCAAGCTGTATGTTAACAAAGATGTATACCTAATAAGATCATCTAATGGAAGTCCCACTGAATTGACAAAAAATTCTACATGCCGCTTCAAATTTTCATCTGAAAGTCTCAGAATCAACGGCATCTGAGTGGATATTTCAGAAATTTGATTATCAGAAAAACCTAAACTACCCAAATACTGCAGTTTTAGATCTAACTTTTCTTTTCCCATTCCAAGTACCCCAGCCAAAGCATATCCAAATATCTTTGATCCCTTCTCCAAACCCAAACTATCGGCCACTTTAAATGACTCAATAACGGTTTTCTCTGTCCACATGGCCAAACGGGGATGCTTTGCCACTAAATTCGATAACGCTTCACTCTCAACACCCAATCTTTGCAAGAGTGAAATCGCAGGTCGAAGCTTATCCTCGCTGCAATTTAAAATAGATGAATCGCTAATAGCGAGTTTGCATATATCATCTTTCTTCATGAAAGACCCAAGGAACCCGAGCCTCGACCTTAGGTCTCTTTCAGATTTAAAAGACAAAACCCTAGGGTTGCGACTGACCGCCCTTCAAATCTGAACAGGGGTGGTCAAACCCCATTCATTTAATAGCTCCAAATGTCCTTCCAAATTCTCGCTTGATTGATGAAGCAAGCCCTTGTTATTTTTTAAGACTTTTGAAACATCTTCCTCGGTCATACCGCATTTGTTGATGAGAAAATCTGTGATAACGCCACTGTCTGGTGGAGTTTGGGATGGGGTTTCTATTTCGGTGCAGTATTTGAATATTTGTGTTTGATATTTTGCATTAATCACAAGAGGACGAAGCAGCGAAGTTGGGATTGATACGCAAGTGGATGACTGTGGGATCAATCTTTTCCATATGAGCTGAATAACCATTAACTTTACAAGGCTGAAATAGCAGATCTAAGTGTATCACTGCTGAGATAAAGATTTAAAAAATTACCTGGAAGTGGCAGGGGGAGTGAGTCACAGGATGGATATTGCCGTAGGTTGTTGAGAGGCCAAGTTGTCGCCGAAAACGAGCCGAGCGCAATAAGGCTTTAGGGTTTGATATTTAGAGATATTTAGGGTTTGAGATTTAGGGTCATGATGGTTTAGGGTTAAGGGATCAGATGGACAAGAGATAGAAGTTTGAATTGGTAACGTCAAAGAATAGAATAAATGATGAACGTTTTGGGACAAATTTTAATTGGAATTAAGTGGAATTTGTTTAAAATGTTAAAAAGCTAAAAAAAGTCATATATTTAATCTTTAAATATGTAGTTTACATTTTATATTTAATTTGAGAGTATTTTGAGAAGTTTTTTTATAAACTAAAAAAGCATTTTTTGATATTCTACTGAATCAAAGGTAACAGGGTACATAATCAAATAATATCAGATCCAACATGTGGCATTTAAGAGCTATCCAGAAATACATCAACAGCTTATACAAAGAAATATGTGCTCTCTTTGAATCAGCTACTGTCAATACTTGGGCATTATGTACTTGAAATGTTCCTCTCATAAAACTCACTGCAGAACTATCAGCCAAGTATGTCCCTACAGAAGATAATAAGAGCCTAGAGGCATTATCCAAGTCAGGGCTTGGGTCATCTCAAATAGTCAAAAGGCATGACTGAACATCTTAATCCAAACTTGCTCTTAAAGGAGCCAAAATCAAAGACCGGAATCCTTAGGCAGATTAGAGGAATGCTCTCAAAAAAGCTAAAGTTCAACTTCCCCGAATAGCTCACCTTCACATATTTCCATAAAGGTAAGATGGCCCGACACCATATGAAGCCCTTCCTTTGATAATGTATCTGCCCTCTTATTATATTCCCTATAGACATGGCTGAAATCAACGTATGTGAACGAAGATAAAAGCTTTTTGGTGTTGTCGCACCAAGCCTCTAAGTTCACAATGGCAAGAGTGGATTCTTCCTTTGCCCAATTTATAATCACAGAGGAGTTGCCAAAGGCATGTAGATATGGTAATTCAATATCTTTGACAATGTAAAATAATGTCCAGAGCGCCAATAGGTCAGCTCTTGTATTAGTGTTGTATCCACAAGCTAATTTAATAGAGAGATAATGCAGTTCATTAATCCAGATACAGAGACTCGCACCTCCAGTTGAATCTGCCGCAACTCCATCAAAGAATGCCATGGGGAATAGTTTAATTGGAGGATCTCCAATATTCCTGACTTTAGTCCTTTTTACTTGAGGCACCTAATGAGTTGTAACCTCTAACATAATCCTATGACAGAGTCTGGTGATATTAGGCTCTTTGTTCTAAATAATATAGTTGTTTCTGGTCTTCCAAAGATTCCATATGAAAAAAATAGGCAGATATAGAAGATCCCCATCATTTGAGAACCAACTAATAAGGTTCCTTGAAAGAGTCAAATCTGACCAATCCAAATGTACATCAAAATACTACCTAAGCTGTGTAATACCTCTTGCACGAAGGAGCAGTCAACAAACATATGATCTATTGATTCAACATCTGTCTTACATAGGCTACATCTATTAGGAATAAGCCATCCCCTCTTACACAGGTTGTCCCAAGTATTTATTTTCTTATTAAAAGCCAGCCAAGTAAAGCACTTGAGTTTCTGCGGGATATTGAATTTCCAAACCCACGTGAGAAGTTTATTTGTTATGGTTTACAATTTTGCTTATTATGGTTTTTTTTAGTTTGTTTAATTTAATATCTTTTTATATGTAGATATGATAATTTGATCATTTGAAACTATTTTAAGAAGTTTAACTCTTTTAGGTTTGTTTATTTGTTTAATTTAATATCAAGGTATGTATTAGGTTATTGTGAGTTGGGATTAAGGTATCCATTATGTCATTGCAAGTTGGAAATAATTTTTTACCTTTGTGTGATAATAATTTATTATTAGGGTTACTCTGGTTTGTACTATGGTTCTGGGTTTTTTTTGGATCATGTAGTTCTTTTGTACTAGTTAGTTTATATTGATGTGTATATTGTTTCTATTTTTACGTATACTTCAATAAAGTATAGTTATTTTTAATGGAAAATAAAACTTATTACTAGGGTTGTAAATCAAGAAACTTTTACTTTATTGGTATTTATTGTTGGCTCAATATGTTTTTGTTATGAATTCATGAAGTACCACTTGAGACTAGGTATATCCTCTAGTACATTTTGTTCATTTATCCTTTGTTTGCAATGTTAATTAGTTATGATGATCAAATTCAACATGTAACATGTTTATGCAATAACGGGTTTATAAACTAATATAAATAAATTTCCCAAAGAAAACTTTGAGGAAAAATCCAAAGAATGTTTTTTAATATACATGGATGGCATACCTATGGATGGATGTCTCAATCTTTAAGATTCAAATCGCACAACTCTTCACACTAAACTAACAAAAAGTCTAGCAATGTTAATAACAACCTATTGAACTAACTATTTCAACTAAAATTATATACATAATTAAGTCAATCAGCTCATAACTCATTAAGAATGTATCATTGTGACTAGGTATATCCTCTAGTACATTTTGTTCATTTATCCTTTGAGTATAAGCGATGTGTATATGGCATAATTTGGAATGTTAATTAGTTATGATGATCAAATTCAACATGTAACATCTTTATGCCATAATGGGTTTATAAACTATTATAAATAAATTTCCCAAAGAAAACTTTGAGGAAAATTCCAAAGAATGTTTCTTAATATACATGGATGGCATACCTATGGATGGATGTTTCAGCTTTTAAGATTCAAATTGGACAACTCTTCACATTAAACTAACAAAAATTCTAGCAATGTTAATAACAACCTATTGAACTAACTATTTCAACTAAAATTATATACATAATTAAGTCAATCAGCCCATGACTCATTAAGAATGTATCGTTGTAAAGTTCTCCTTCCTCGGTATTGAAAGATAAAAATGAAGGAAAGGAATACAAACAAGCTTTATAACTTTCTGGTTGATCTCTTGTGGTCCTATTTTGGTGGAGGTACATTAATTTAGATGTGGGTTATGTGGGATTTCACCATGGCATGGAATATAAACTAGTTTCTCTCCCATTTATTTTCAAGTTTGTATTTCTTCTTGTCAATGTATTTTAGATCTTTAATTTAATTTTTCTTTAGTATTGGATGAATGAGTTAGCAATTGGAAGGTTAGATTTTCATTTTAAGCCACATTAGATTTTAATTTTAAGACACATTGTGTGTGAATATTAAACTACATCTATGGAAGATATCAATCATAACAATTGTGGAAGATATAAACCATCAACACTTGAAATATTTATTTTTTCTGTCTATTATCATTATACAAATCTTCTTTGAATGTGTAAATTTTCCTCTCAAACAAATTGCCCTAAACTATGTTATGCAATCATTTTAAAACACTTAATAAAATAAGATATACCCTCCCATGAATCAAGGAATATACATCAATGAAAAAAGCACGCATCCATAATAATAATAATAATTGTATAATGTTAAGGCCACGACCTTGCCAGACACTGAATTGATGTATGAGACCCCATTGTATGTGGGCAAGGGACCCCCTCTGCACAATGACTTGACTACCAAAAGTCTATGGAGGTGTACATACCCTACCCCCTTTAGGATTTGAACTTATGAACTCCTAAGAGGAAACACATGTTCTCCACCATTAGGCACACTCAAAGAGGTAATACAATTTATATAATATATAAGGCATGAAAATAATCTATATTGAATAAAAATGGTTATGCTTAAATTTCTACACACTTGTGTTTTAAACAATTTCAAAATATACAATACCCTTATACAATTTCAAAATTAATATACTTCGAAGTTTGGCGTTATCATAATAAACACTTTTCCTTTTAAATTGCATTTTAAGAAATTGCATCAAGCACCTTAATAACATTTATGTCCAACGGATCCATATGTGGATGATATTAGAGAAGGGTCAAATGGATTTTATGGAAAGTCTAGGGTCTACGGAAAACCTAAATCATTTTGAGGTAAATGGTCAGCATGTTGATTACAGTTTGGATATAATTGAGGAGGCTATTTTTTTTCATTTTTGACCTCATATCTTCTAGTGGAGGGTGATGTTGGATGTTTTTGGGTTGTCTTTAGGTGTCCAAAGTTTGGTGAGGGAGGGATATAAATTTTTTGCCATCCAAAATATTTGTTTTGCATGGACCAATGGATTTAGTGGACTTGCCAAGTGTGCAAGAATAGGTTGTCAATCTCATAAATCACTTATATGTGGGAGATCTTGAAAAATATGTAAATCATGTGACTGCAGATGAGTTGTGGTCAAAACCGTTGAATGTGAGTAATGACAGATTGGTGATAAACCTCTTGTTGAGGGCTTATATCTCTAATAGGGGTAATACTCCTTTCTAACTACCTTCTTCTCTGTATGATCTATTGCTTTTGGGTTTAGTTCATGCTTTCATTTCACGAACTTGTTGGGATTTTCAACCATTTCCTAATGTTGGATGAAGTTGTTCAAAAGGGTTTTATAGGGAGATTCTTGGATCTAAATTGTTTGGCCCGGAGTGCTAAGTTGGGTGCTTGGGATCCTAAGTAGGTGATCGTTCTTCCACACAAGCCTCAAAAGAAAGTGATAAAAAAATAAAGTTTTTAGATAAAATTATTATGGGTGATGATATTTGGGTCAATCAAGTCATGGATTTTTAGGTAAGACCCTAATCAAGCATTTTTTGGGGGTACACATCACAGTGATAAACCTACAAAAATGGATGATAGTGTGATGGGAGATTGTTATCGTTTATAGTCCCTCTTTCAACATANGAGATGTTACCTAAGTAAGAAACTATAGCACCCATGTTTCAACTCACAAAGAGAGAGGTTAGAGTCGGTACCCATTTGGGTCACACAGTTTGGGCTACCTATAGAGCTTTGAACTAAAAAAAGAGTCTAGACCATGGGAATTTCTTAGGTAAGGAACTATTGGTCAATCCATCATCTAAATACTTTGTCTATAAATATGTGGCAAAGGTGTTGGTAGATATTGATCTTTTGGAAGGTTTGGCTAAAAGCATAGAAGTCGAAATTCGAGATTAAATCCATATTCAACTTCCATCCTATTATAATGTCCCATTTCATTGTGCAAGGCGCCACACATGTGGCCATGTGGTGGAGACTTGTCCAAAACATTTTCATCAAAAGATCTGGTAGTGAAAATTGATTTTTTCTCTACATTTGAATGGCAAGGGGAGAAGTCTCTACCTCGAAGTAATGATAATAATAAGAGATAGATTCATATGGTGGTCTCAAAGGACAACATAGAGCTAACAAAGGAGGGTTCCAAAGAGGATTTGTTTGAGGTAGGTGGTAGTCCTTTCACTATTTCGAGTTTGCTTCTACGAGATGTGACTAGTCTATTAACTTGGAATATTTTGTTGTTTTAGAAATCCCTACGACAAAATTGTATGGGAGGAATACAAAGAAGGTTTTATGGCCTATTGACTAAAAGGGAAACCTTTGCGGTGAATATCTAGTGTGTGATGCTGAAAAGGTGACAAAGGAAGGTTGTGAGGATGTGCACGATGAAAAAGTGGCAATGACGATTTATGAGAGGTTGGATGTGGAGAACATGGGGGTGAGGGATTTTCCTTAGCTTGAAGCTTGGTTCGATGAGGATGATCATCTTGGTTTGATCAGGTTGGACTAGTCATTGAACAAGGAAGCTCCCTGGAAGAAGTTGGAATTAGGGCCTAGAAGCAAGAAGCTCTAGCCTATAGACTCCAACAAACCGTCCATCTTGGGTAATATTTCTATGGATTCTTGTCCCACTCTTTCCCATTTATCTTAAGATTCTAACAAGGAAATTGGCCTAGTCCAACTGAGGGTGTGTGGATTATTGGGAGAAATCCCAAGAGTAACAGGGTAAATTTTGATCTTGTCTAGTATTAAGGGGTGGGAGGGAATTATGCCCATTATTAATTATTTGAGGACACTTTTAGTAGTGTTTCTTGGGGGTGGGGGGAGGAGATATAACTCAATCTCTACTAGCTCTAAGTCTATATTTTCCTTAAGAGAGCACTCCTTTCAACTTAGGTCTAAGTGTTATAACTTATCTAAATGTTGTCGAAGATACCTCTTCGAAGTGATATGATCTTGATATTAGAAGGGACAAGGGAAGGGCATCAATGAGAATGAAAATTTTCCTCTAGCGTGACTAGTAGAAGGAAATGGTTGAAATCCTCCAAGTAAAACAAACATTGGATTAGTCTCTTAGAAATTTACAACCTGTAGCCAAGATGCAATTATGGAAATTATCTCTTTTAATGCAAGGGGTTTGGGCAATGGAAAAAAAGGAATGGACCTCTATAGGATCATGAAGAAAGAGTGTCCTGACATCTTCCTTGTGCAAGGATACTTCAATTCTTGGAAACCTTAAATCCCTTTTCAAGAATTGGATTTTCAGTGAGTAACTTCTTTTGGTTTGTTTGATAGTTTGTTAACAAGATGGAAATATGATTATCAATTAAATAATAGTGAAACTATTATTTTAGTTATATGCAGGATTTTGTAGTGTGAAATATTAGATATGTCGATCACAATATTGAACGTTCATGGCTTTTATGTTCAATGACAAAGGTGTTGTGACAAGTTTTTAGGTTTGCAAGGGGTCCAAAATAGGAATTTAATTATTGGGGGTGATTTGAATTTCATTGTAAGTGAAGAGGATGTTTGGGGATGCAGTACAAGAAAGGATCATCTCTTTGACTATTTTGTGTATAAGCTAAGGTCATCAAACTTGGTAGATCGGAAACCTATAAATATTTGGCCAACCTAGAGAAATAAGAGGCCAAGTGCAGGTAGGGTTTCAAAGAGATTGGACATGTTTCTTATCTCATTATCAACTCTTACAAAGTGTTGAAATTGTTCTCTCCTAGTTTTATTTTGGAGGGGTTCATATCACAATCCCATTTTTCTTCAGTTGCGTAAGATGGAGGGGAAGCTTGTTTTTCCTCTTATGTTGAACCTGATATGGATTCCAAAGAATTAGTTCTGAGTACTTAGAATCCATATCAAGTGGACCTAGGTACATCTGTCGGTTGACCATTTGTGGATGAACTAATAAATTTAAGAATAATGTTTGGGATTGGATGGATAATTAATACAAAAAAGTGCTTGTGGAGACAGAGTACACATTAAAAACACTCTGCACAAGTAATTTATTTAGGGTTTTTAGTAAAGAAGATTTACTAGCTCTTGTTGAACTAGAAGTAAGAAATCCAAACAGGATAGAGAAGCTTGCTAGAGAATGAAAAGTTGTGTGGTGTGGTTGGAACTAGAGGATGGGAACACTAAGTTTTTTCATAGGTTCATCAATCAAAGGAAAATTGATAATACCATATGGGAATTGAATGACCCTTGAGGAAAGAGGGTAAGAGGATTTAAAAACTTGGAAAATATGGTTGTCCATAATCTCTCTAATATATATATATATATATCCAAAGGAAAAAAACATAACATAAGTTGTGACACTGTGCACATATTTCCCTAGAATTATTTCAAATGAGGATAATGTCTAACTCTTTCAAACAATTTCCTTGGAAGAATTGAAGTTGGTTCTAGATTCTTTTCAAAAGGATATGAGTACAAGTTTGTATGGATGGAAGATGGATTTTTTTATAAAATTCTTTGACTTGCTATGAAGAAACCTTTTGTGAGTTGTGGAAGAGGTAAGGGAGTCTAGTTAGGTACTATCCATTTTGAATACTACCTATATTTCCTTGATCTCAAAGGTGTATAAGCCTATTTATGTTGATGATTATAGGCCAATCCCCCCATGTAACTACATCTACAAAATACCCGTATGCGGGTGTATGCCAAGTCAACAATGACACAGGGGAGGCTGACAGGGCCATCCGTTCCCCTGAGTGATGTCACTAAGCCTCATCTCATAACTGCGTGCCTTTACTCCAACATGGGATGTGGCCAACTCCAGCTATGCCGATGGGACTCGGTCGTCAACTCACATTGAGGCTACATTAATTTTCCAGCCTGTTGCATGGGCCGACGTGCCCACCATTATTTTCTCTTTGTCGTCTCTGGCCGGATCATTCGTTCCAGTAGCTCCAGCATCTCCATCCTTCGATGCTCCCAGTCTTCATCCCCCAATGCAACTGTGCTCTCGGTTCTAGTTTTTTCAGTCTCTTTCACCATTCCACCATGTCCAAGAGGAAACATGACTTCCCACGTCAAGGTCGTCAGGGTAGAGGTGCTTAGGAGGAGCACCAAATCCCACTCTCAACACAGGCTAGCGAGGACAATTTCAACATGGAAATTCCTGAAGAGGTACGGAGGATTGTTAATGACTGGGAGGACGAATTATTCATGGTTTTCAATGCTGCTGGAAGAAACCTGGAGTAGAGGAGAAACTACTGGGTCTTCAAGAATTTGCTCATCCGCCTCACCCTTCATTTTCACCCGTTGGTTCCTACCCCCCTGTGCCTCCAACTCTACTCCCACCGTTGGCTCCTCAAGCAGTTCCACCCCCACTGAATGCTCCTGCAAGCTCCACTGTTTCACCAGCCTCCACCCTAGCCCCTCCGTCCACCTCCATTCCTCCACCATAGAGCCGCGCTTCCACTCTCCCGGTGGGAAAATTCACGTCCAACCCAGTCTTGGACAAAAAGAATGCCCCTCTCCCCTCAAAGTAGCCCCCTACAGGTACCAATGATGTGAACGAATCCACCAGCAATGATGTGATGGACTCTTCCAGTGACGATCCAGCGGACACGCCAGACGAGCCAGCACAACCAGCTTCCATAGGATTTGGCTACCCTATTGTGGAGGAACCCTTCTACAAACCATAATCAAGTTTCATCATGATTTCATGTATTCTTTCGACTATATGTGGCTCTGCAATCCATACCCAAGTTTTTTCATGCAGATAACACCGCAAACTTGGATTCTGCTAGTTTGGTTCTTCCATGAACAAGTGAGTTTTTTTTATATGTTTATCTTTTTGGGCCTATTTTCCCTCCTAGAGGGAGGGTTCCGGTTTTGTGGACATGTTTTCCCTCTTGGAGGGAGGGTCTGGTTCATCTCTGAACTTCTATGTCTGCTTCTTATGAGCAGGTATGCGTCTCTGAACTGTAACTTCCCATGTACCATTATTTTCTTTTTTTAATAGAATAGCATCCAAATTACAAAGAAAAAAAACTACATCTACAAAATAATTGCTAAGGTTCTTTCTCTCATACTCAAAAATACTTTCTAAGGTTATCTCACCTAAAGAGTTTGATTTCATAAAAGGGAGATAGATGCATGGAATTTAGGGAAACTCGGGAAGGACTCTATTCTATCAAAACAAATAAAATTAGTGCCTTGATTGTTAAGTTATATCTTTCAAAGGATCATGATAGGACTTGTTGGATTTATCTCAAAATTATTATTGATCCATGTTGGTTTTTCTCTTAGTATGGTAAATTGGATTTATATGGGGTGTGTGACTTCAATCTATTTTGTTTTTTTTGGTAAATGAGAAAACCTCTCCTTTTTTCATTCCATCGAGAGGACTTTGCCAAGGTTTCCCCCTCTCACATTACACATTCTTGTTGGTGGCAAAGGGCCTTAGTAGGTGTATCATAGAGGCTGAAGAACATTGAAGAATACAAGGAATCAAAATTTGTGATAATTTCTATCTCACTTGTTCATTGTTTGTCAATGGCATACTTTGGTTTTCAAATGGATCTATTTTGAAAGGTACAACTCTCCAGGAGATATTACCTATTTACTGTAAAGGGATAGGGATGAAGTTAAATATTGAGAACTTTGCACTTTCTGTTTGTGATTTAATTGAAAGATTGGTACAAGAACTATTGAATATCTTTCCATATCAGTTGATACATTCTTGGATGGATTTAATTACTTCAGGTATAGATTGAAGCCCCATTCATATGGCGGAGCAAACTAAGGATGATTAATTGGTAGTATTTAAAATAATAATATTTTGGTGCAATCAATGGTTGTGGTGAGGGGGCTAATTAACATTAGTCATGTTGGTCATAGAGCCAATACCGATCCAATGGAAATCCATTGCTCATATACCTAAGGGGTTTTTGGATAAAATTAGAAAAATATTCTTTAATTTCTTGTGGATTGGGGAAGGTGAAAAAAACTAGTTCACATTGGACAAGTTGGCATTCAATTACTAACCCAAAGAGTGAAGGAGGCTAGGGTTTGAAGAACATTAAATTTTTTGGCAAATATTTGGAAAATAAGGCAATCTTTAAAATGGAATCATACCAACAAATATTTGAAATCATGTAATATTAACGGTTGGATTAGAAGGGAGGAAAAATCTAGTAAAAATGGATCAATCCACTAACATTTGGAAACAAGGTTGGAAGAGCTAGAGAATGCTAGGATTAACTGAGAATTCGACAAGGAAATGGGAATTGTTTGTGGATGGACTAAAACATGAACACATCAAAATGAGGGACAACCCTGACAGCTTGGTTTGGATGTGAAATAAAATAGATGGTTAATTTATTACAAAAGTGGGATATAGAGTGGTGATGGCATTGAACCCTCAATAGTATATTTGGTGGTCATCACAAATATGGAAAGTGAATGCTCCAAAGAAGAAAACATATTTTATGTGGTTGAATTTAAGGAATAGGATGTTAACCTAGGAAGTCCTTCAAAAAAGACAAACTATTGTATTAGGTTTTTATGCATTATGTTGAGCAACAAGGAAACAATTTCACATTTATTCACTAATTGCATTTTCACTAGACAAATCTAGTGGGGCATTTGTCATTGGCTGAAGATTAGGTCAATCTATGATGGAAACAATATAGAGGAGTGTTTACGTAGGTGGTTCAACAAAAACGAACTAAAATAATTTAGGCCTATACCGTTCTTGGATATTGTGGGGAGTGCGGCATGCTAGAAATGCTCAATTTTTTGAAGACAGAACAATGCAAACTTTCTAGGTATCAATTCAACTTATTTCAATATTTAACTTATGTTAAAAAGAGCCTAAGACAAAAACCTCATGGAATGTTGGGGAGGTATAGGTGGACAAGAGTAGATGTTGAAGTCCTTTTATGGGGCTTTCAAGGATCTAGAGAATATATTTGGATGGGGGGGAGGGTATCTATCTCTTTGATACGATTATATCACATTTAAGGATAATATGGAGAAGGGTAAAAACTATATAACATAACAGTTGGATTTAAGGACTCTTTTGAAGTTAACTTATAATGATGGAATCCAAGAAATACAGGCCTAATGGGTTCAACATTTTATCATTGTTTGGGGTTGGTATCGCTAAGTGCAATCTAGTATGCGTTATCATTTGATGGTAAAAAATTCATCTCTATGTGTTATCTTGAAGATCATTGTCAAAAGGATCATGCCCATTCTAGTAAAGGGCATCTCTAAAGAACAACTCAACTTTCTTTATAATAGGATCATCCATGATTCTATCGTCATTGCTCATGAAGGATTACATAGTGTTTGTGCCAGAAATGGTTTCTAAGGCCAGATAAACAAGCTAACACACACTCAAATATAAAACTCAATAAAATCAAGGTTTAGGGTTTCTGCAATGTGTTTTTGGTTGTGAACTTTGAAAACAGTCAGGGAATACATTCATAAGTAAGGCAACTACTAAATCATAAGCAATAGACAATGAAGATGCATGATATATATAACAAGATCAAACATAAACAGTATTGAGGTTCAAACATAAATGACAGGAATTACCAGAATATATCATAAACCAGTCAATGAATCTATCAATTTAAGCAACTAGAAAAGATGAAAATGAAGCCAATACATAAATATGAAGGGTAAAAGTAATAAATATCTCATAGTTTCATCAACCACTGCATACAAGAGTTTTGTACCTTGCTCATGAACAAGTTTGAAAACCAACTGAGCTTGAAGACCTCCTGAAAGCTCTAAAAAATCGAACCCCTCTAGTGACCTCTCTATCTCTCTAAATAGGGTTTCTTTACAAAAAACAGTTAGGAGTGAACCCTAACTGCCTTCAAGCTATTCGATGTAATAAAGTAAATGTGCAATATTACAAAATCTGATATTTACTAAAAATAGCAAACCACTAATTAATG
Source organism: Pseudotsuga menziesii (assembly GCA_001517045.1). NCBI lineage: Eukaryota > Viridiplantae > Streptophyta > Pinopsida > Pinales > Pinaceae > Pseudotsuga > Pseudotsuga menziesii. The sequence continues at coordinate 129,960 of LPNX010199425.1, read as the reverse complement.
TGTTTGTCAAAAGATAACAACTAACTGATTCCATAATCATCTCACAAATATTTGGCTGCCTCAGCGAGCAGTGCTATTCCATCTAGGACTTGTGACTTCCTCTTTGCTCTTTTATGTTTCTTTTCCATATCAGCTATCTTTCTCTGAAGGTCTTCATTCTCCTGCTGTAAACTTTCAACTGTCTTCTCTAGCTTTTTGCAGTGTCTGCCAAAAGTTATTTTCCTGTTTAGCACCTCTTTAGACACTTCTGATAGCTCCAGGAAATGATTATGGACATCCTGCAGCTCCTCTACAAGCCCTCTGTTGACTCTAAATAATGCATCATTAGTCTCTTGTAAGTGTTTCATCTGTTGCTTGTATTTCTGAATACTTTCCTGTAAGTTTTCTTCATCAAAACTAGGGATCTCAAGCATATTTTCATCCTGCATTAAAAATTCTGAGAAATCAGTAGGAATACTAGGCTCTTTTATAATTCATGCTTGCCTGAGTATAGCTTCATCTTCTTCCTCCCACTCCTGATTTTCAACAGGACATGCTTTTGCCTTTTCTTCTTGCTGATGTTTTAAGAGTTTATCTTTAATCTCAAGAATAATTTCAGATAATTTAGATGCAGGCATGCTTGTCTCTCTTGCAGACTGTGGCAATCCTTTTAACTCTGCAGGTTGAGGAAAAGAAGGTTTAACAACTGATTTTCCTTTGTTTTTTCTATCCACTTTACCAACTTCTGTCTCTTCATTTGAAGTAGTATCAATTAAAACAGTTTGTTTGGAATCCAATTTAGGATTAAGTATCCTCTTCATATTCCATCTTAATTTATTGGTTGGCCTAGTTTTAGGCCTCCAATATGAAGATACAACCTTCTTTTTCTTCTTATGAGGTTTAGCTGCTTTGATGTCTGAGGTGAGGAATTCTCTACAAGTTCCATGCCTGCCTTCTGGTTCATCAATGGGTTGTGGCTGCTCTTCTTCTAGTAAATATCCCTCATCATCTGAGAGGATGGTGAGTGGACTTCTTGGTTTGGTTTGAACTTCATCTTCAGGTATAGTAGCTTTTTCTTCAACAACAGTTTTAGTTTCTTCAGAATCTGCTGCTGGTGTCAATTGCAGACTAGGCTGAAATCGCTCTTTTGCAAACAATGAATACCTGCCTGTGGTGCCAACTGAAGACCTTTTAAATTTTTTGTCCAGCTTCACCTGCCCTACTACCTCTTCAACTTTGAAATCCTCTTTGTCTGCAGGCTTAGCTTTCTGACCTAATTTCTTCATCATCACCTTCCCTTTGTCTGTTTGCCTCTTAGGCTGCTGCTCTTCCTGTTTGACATGGAAACCTAACCAAAACAGAAAAAAGTCCCAAGTATTACCCTCATGCTACAACACAGTACTGATGATTAGCTTGATCAATCCATGATGAAAAATTGACTGGGATGTGTGATCTTCATGTTGTTTTATCCTGCTGGACATTTTCTGCAGGCTCTTCAAAAAGAAGAATGGCAGGTTCATCTTTGAGGCTCCCTCCATGTGCTGAAGGAATCTAAAGTGATATTTAAATACATATGCATACCTACCCTCGCAGGTCACATAGCTCTGCAGTATCCTAATTGGCTCAACCCACTCCTTTCTAAAATTCTGAATAGGGATACCCTTATTCCAATCGGGAGTCACATCAGGTAACAGGTATCTCTGTGGTTCAAAGTCAAAAGGTAATTTCTTGAACCAAGGTTCACCCTCATTACTAATATTAGTGGCCTCTGCAATTAGTTCTACAGTCAACTTGAATTTGAGAGCATAAAAAATGACCATATCATCTTTAAGACTTTGAGCAAATTTACAGGACACTTGTGCATTATAGCCATCTATCTTCCTGAAGAAATTTAGCCAACCTGCCTGTTGGAACAACTCAGCACAGTCAGGGAGCTTCTCAATCCAGGTTAAGTCAGTGGGCTCAGCCCTATTGACTTTACCACTTTTTCCACTCTTGCCCATCTTTTTTCCTTCAGAAACTAGAAGCTGTCTGGATTTAGGGTTCAGAAGATGCTTTATAAACTGGTTTCCTGCTTCTTCAAACTTCTCCACAATTTCCTGTACATTTCTGGACAGACCTGCTTATTTTTAAAAGGTAAAGTAAAACTTATCAATAGGAGGACAAATACACATAACCGAGGGCTTCTATGTTGCTTTGTCTTAACAATACAAGTAGGTCTGTGTATAGGTTAACTGTAAAAGATTTGAAACCTCATTACCAATCATATTGTTTTTTAACAGAAAATCATCTTCAACCTGTAAAGCAAACTATATATCAGTATCTACATCATGTGAGCATGATTCATGAACATCTCTGCACACTAAAAGTATTTCATGAATGAACTCTGTTGTCACTTTAAAATTTATTGCAGACTGTTCATCTCAATTTATCTCTCTCAGCTCATCAAACTGATACTAGGCTTTCTTGTACTATTCAAATCCTTGTTGCCTTTATCTGTTTCTACACAATTAAACTCTGCACCAAGCAACCCAGGTTTCCAGCAACTCTTAGGTATCATATATATCATTCATTTAGACAAGAGACTCTCATCGAACTCTGTGTATCAATGCCAACCTCATTCTTCAAACCTATTTACTTTGCAGATATGACAACAATCACTGGCTTCTCATGCTTATTTAAAGACCACCTGTGTGAGGAAAAAACAAAGCAAAACAGTTTGCAATACATTCCAATGCTGCTACCTGTAGCCTATGTGTCAAAATTGACATTAGGACTGCCAGCAATCTTAATCAGTCAACTCATTAAACCCAAAGTGTATCAATATCAGAGCTTTTGGTGTGTATTTGAGGGTCAAAACATGAACAACTTTCGCCCAGACTGTCTCGAAGTTCCAAAAACTGAATGGTTTAAACCTAGGGATATTTTTAGTGCTCTGTTTAAGAAAACTCTTCAGAATAGCTCAAGTAGCTATTTCTTGGGTTAAGACTTCATTTAGGAGCATATTTTAACTTTTCCATCAATCAATTTCTCCAGAACGACCCCACCGATAAAATCCCCAAATTTTCAATTATAGGAGTTTATTGTAAAATACCTGCCAACTGATCGACTGCAAAGGTTTAAAATCACCTCCTGAGGTGTCAAATGCTTCACCTTGAGTGTACAGATGTCCTTCTACGATCACTTTGATTGCAAATAACGGAATTGGAAAGCCCTAATTTACGCCAGCCTTGATAACCCTGCTTCTGCTATGCAGCGACACAATCCATCTTTCTAGCTGTTAAATTTAACCCACGAACCTTTTTTTTCTCTATTAGTGCATGTAGAAAGGAAAATCATGACAGATAAGACCGATATTTGCTGTCAACTGTTGAACCACACCACATTAGGAGCAATGATGGCTATGCTTTGATTCACGACTTAAAACCACCTGGAATCGTGTTAAAATTGCAGCTTACACGTATCAAACAGCTCACTATATGCGATTAGTCGTTCAACATTTGCAATCATAACAAAAATTTGCTTGAAAATCGAAAAATAAGAGGGTCGCGATATTCTTGTAGCGCGCCCTTTGTAATTTTCCACTCCAGCGCTACAAGAATATCCTTAGTACTATTTTTTCGCTCCTTTTCAGCTTTTTGGTATTTTGTATAAGGTTTTAAAAGTTGCTTGAGTGTAGGTATGCTCAAAATATGCCTTATGAGTCCACCATTTGATAAAACAACTTTAAAAAACCCTTAATCAAAAACCAACCTATAGCCTAAAGTTCAAAGTTTCTAAAGCAAGCTCAAAATTTCAAATAAACACTAAACCAAAATTTTCCAAAAGGAGGGAAAAATCAAAATAAAGTAAATGAAATCCTTGAAAGAAAATATAACTCAAACCAAAAATACCAAAATTTAAGAAACAAAATTCTGACTTAACATCTGGCTCCAGCTGCGGGATGAAGTCCTCCCTGCGAGGCTTCAAGAACCTGTAGACCAGTGCCTTTTGTCCTCTAACTTAGCTATCTGCAAAATTCCATTGGGCTATGGAGTCTTTATTCTATCTCACTCACACCGGTATGTACAATGATTAGTGAAAAAATTCCCTCATAAACTGTAAAAATGTTTGACGAATCGTCCATTCACAGGGCTGGACAATTCCTCACCTTCCAAGGACTGCAAGATAAAAGTATTGTTTTCTAAAACTTTTGATATCGAGAAAGGGCCAAACCAAAGATTGTGAAACTTACCATGTTTTCCTTTCTGCTCCTTTCTTGCATCCCATCTTAAAACCATCTCACCTTCTGTGAAAGTATTTTCTTTAATGTTTCTGTCAAACATGTTTTTAACCTTGGCTCTTTACAGCTGTGCCTTTTCATCCACCTTCTCTCTATTTTGCTGTAGTTCAATCATTTCAAAGATTCTCCTTTGCATATCATCTGGTTCCTCCTGAGAATTCTGGAGGAATTTCATCACTGGAATCCCTAGCTGAATAGGAAACACTGCCTCTGTACCATAAACCAGCTGAAAAAGAGAAGTACCAATGGCCTGCTTCACAGTGATCCTATCTTCCCACAAAGCATATTTCAGCATTGAATCCCAAGACCTTTTATTATGCTTTAGTAGTTTCTTGATGCTTTGAATGATATTCTTGTTAGATGATTCAGCCTGGCCATTTCCCTGAGGATAATAGGGAGTTGAATGCTTCAGAATGATGCCATTTTTCTTACAGAAGGACACCATTGCCTTGAATTTGAATGCCTTGGCATTGTCTGTTATTAATCTCTGTGGACAGCCAAACCTGCTCAAAATATTGTCTTCAATGAAATCCATAATCACTTTATCTATAGCATTCCTTGTAGGAATAGCTTCTACCCATTTTGTGAAGAAATCTGTGGCCGTCAGAATCCAATGATGCTGTCCTGAAGATGCTGGATTTATCTCTCCAATAAAATCCAAACCCCATTGCTGAAAAGGGGCATTGACTGCAATAGGCTTTAAAGGCAGAGATAACAATTTCTATTTACCTACAAATTTCTGACAAGGAATGCAGGCTCTTACCTGCTGGTAAACATCTGTGAACAGGGAGGGCCAATAATATCCAACTCTCAAAATTTTGTAAGCTGTTGCTTTCCAATATTTATGCCCTCCACAGGCTCCTTCATGAGACTCTGAAATCACCTCTCCTATTTCAGATTGATCCAAACACCTGAGCAAGATACCTCCTGGATCTTTCCAGAACAATTGATCCTCTATCAAACAGTACTTAGTGGCTTTAAGTTTCAGAGATCTGGCAGCCTTCTTGTCTAAATGATCAGGACATTGCAGAAATAATAGAAAATGAACAATATCAGCATACCAAACTGAAGATGAATAAAAATCCATGATCCTTTCTTTCTCCTGAAGTGCTTGGTCTTCTTCAGGAACTGATTCTTCAGCCATGACATGTAGTCCTAGAGCTTGACAATTTGAGTCAGCCAGCAGCCTGGCCAAACCTTGTCCCTTGACAAGCTTAGTAGGTCTGATTTCCACATCGTACTCCATAATATTTGCAATCCATTTTCCTCTCTTTCCTTCACTGTCGGGCTGTGTCAAGACATATTTCACTGCAGCATTTGGAACAAATGAAACAACCTTTGAATGCAAGACATAAATTCTGAAAAATTTCAAAGCCTTTACCAGAGCATAAGCTTGTTTCTCTAGTATACTGTATTTCAGCTCAGAATCCCTGAGGGTTTTGCTGAAAAAGGCAATAGGCTGTTCCAAACCTTCCTTTTTC
>LPNX010199425.1:28060-123991 GCA_001517045.1 Pseudotsuga menziesii | reverse complement strand
ACCTGAGAGGCACTATTATCTTTGCATCCAGCAGCTTCTTTACTTCCTTTTCAATCACAGGAAATAAAGCTGGATTGATCCTTCTCAGTTTCTGTCGGAAAGCTTGACATTGGGCTTCAAAGGGACCTTGTGCTGAATAATTGCTGTATCATAGGTTCTTAGCTCCTCATAAGACCAGGCAAACATATCTACATGTTCCTTCAGAAGCTTGATATATCTACTTCTTTGTTCAGCTGTCAGAGATTTAGAAATTTTTACCATTTTTGGGTGTTCTGCTGAACCAATATTGCAGTCAACTACATTGTCGTCTGAAGATTGAACTACTGGTTTTGAAGGTGTGTCATCTTTTGTAAAAATTCTTTCTAAAGGTACTAGACCTTTAGGAATAAAATTGCTCTTCAACTCAATGATTTTATGACCTGCTATCTCTTCTGCAGCAAACTGATTTTCAGCAAACTCATCATCTTGTTCTTCTCCTTCATCCTCATCCTGATCAATTTGGGCATTAGTAAACTCATCTGTAAGCTCAAGAAATTTTTTGATTTCAATGTCATCTTCAAATACCCTCCAGTGCTTCACATTGTCAGGTACACATGGTCTGTATCTCACCTCTATTGGATACCTTAGCTGAGTAGTTTTAGGAATTCTGAAGTATGAGGCAGCCAAAGCTAAAGAGTCTGCAGTCTCATTATGATTTCTTGGAATATGAGTAATGTTAAATGCTATAAAATAATTGTCAAGCATATCCCATACCTCATTCTGATAAACCTTCAACAAATCGTGCTTTACTTGATAGTTGTTCTTCACCTGTTGAACAACCAACTCGGAGTCGCCATATGCAGTAATTTGCTGAATGCCTAAGTATTTAGCAGCTTTCAGTCCTAATATCAGAGCTTCATAATCAGCAGTATTGTTAGTGGTAACAAACTCCAACTTATACATGAGTTTCACTGTCTCACCTCCAGGAGAAATGAGCAAGACTCCAGCTCCAGCACCCTCTTTGCATGAGGATCCATCAAAATACAATTCCCACAGCTGATCTTCTTCTTCTCTGCAATGTCTCACTAGTTTTTCTTTTTCAACTTGTAACAGGCCAACAGAATTATCCTCATCACTGAAATTTAACATGCAAGTTCCAAGATCTCTGTCAACAGCATATAATGGATGATTGGTGGGGTTTTTGTCATCTGTCACTATATAAGCAAACTGCAGCTCTCTGTACAGTCTTCTAGTTTCTCCACCAAACACCGGAATGGTAGCATAAGAGAGGTCCCTCCAACCTTCTTAGCCCATGACCTAGACAGAAGTAGGCCAAACTTCGGGGTAATATCAGCCACCACCACATCCATTATCACACTTTTCATAGGCAACTGAGCAAGACTAACTACCATATCTTTTATTACTCCCAGACACTTAACTGCTCCGGAGTCAAAGGCATATAGGTCATGGTAGGGCTTAGTAATACTCAGACCTAAGGCTTCCATAACAGCTTTGGGCATCAAATTGTGAGAGGCACCTAAATCTAAAAGGCAATTGTGGATCATTTGGTCATGGACAGTCAAGGTGACATAAAAAGGAGGTGAAGCACTAGCCTCATTTTCAATTTTTTCAGCTAGGGCTGATCCGATGAATATTTTTGGACTTTCTTCTTGCAAATTAACAGTGTCTGAAACAGGCTGATTACTAGCTGAATTCATCACTTTCAGGACTGTTTGTTTGTATGAGGGATTCTTTATTAACTCAGTCAAAGGTAGAGGAATTTTTAATTTTCCTAACTCATTCTCCAAACTAAAACTCTGGATAGATTTGTTTACCTCTTCAATTTCAGCAATCTTCTTAGATTTTTCTGCAGATTGCTTCTTCTATATGACAGGATCAGGTGCTTGTTTAGCAGGAACTGGTGCTTTCTTCTTTGGAATTTGGACCACTTGCTTTGGACCTGATCTGAGATTGATAGTCTTCTTATGTTCATTCTGTTGAGAAGCAGCATTTACAGTAGTTTTCTCAAATTCCAAATCATCTTCAACTTCATACATGTCAGCATCATAATACTCAGCATTCAGAAAATCTTCTTCAGTAACAAAACTTGTAGATAAACCATCTCCAAAGTGATTCATATCCTGATCAGTCTCAGTTTCTTCAAAGAGCAGCTATCCATCAACTTCTTCTTCATCAGCTAGATTATTTTGAAAAGGTGGGGGAACTTTCTGCTCCTCATTCTCTCTCCTTTCTCGCTGGATGTCATTATTCCTGCGCTTTCTTGGTATAAATCTAGGAGCAAACTGCCTCTTGAACTGATTCTGGTTATTTGGATTCCTTTCAGCTTCTGGAGCAGGTTTTGTAGAATTCTTTTCAAGCTCTAGTTTATTCAGTTTGGAAGTAAGAATCTTTACCAACTTTTCCATCTCATCTATCTTGGCTTCACCAGATTGAGGAGCAACACTTGTTGAAACAGCTTCCTTCTTTCCTTTTCTTTCATAAAGCTGCTGGGGAGTTTCATTCTTAAGTCTGTTTGAAGCCAACAAATTAGACTCTACCTCCAATGCTGCATCTTGCATGTTCAGCAGGGTGATAGGCCTTCTCTCTCTCAGCAATAAAGAAAATTCATGGTCAAAGGCATTGGCATAGGTGAGCTTAGCTGATGTTTCAGGAGGCTTAATTTCTGCTGGAATCCTACTATACATTTTGTTAAATCTTTTGGAAAAATCAGCAACAGTCTCCTCCTTATTCCTTCTGAGAGCTCCAAACTCAGTTATATAATAGGCGTGGTCCTTTGTGTCTCCCCATTGCCTCATGAAAATATCACGGAGCTCTTCAATTATAGTGATTGAGTTGGCAGGAAACTCTATGAACCACTTCCTTACATCTCCATCAAGGCTCTGAACAAATACCCTCATCCATACATCTTTGATCTCAATGTTTTGATTGTCAGCATAACTTAGGAAAGCCTCCCAATGTTCTTCAGCAGTGGTCTCCCCTTGGCCATTGAACCTAGGCATATATTTCTGGTAATCACGTCCAGGCAAAGCATGTAAAGGCTGAGGTAAGGCTAATGGTGCATACCTTGCTGCAACCATCCTGTCCATCATATCTATGGGTGGGTTTTGAGCTGCCATTTTGAACTGAGGTTTTGAAGATGAAGAAGCTTGACTGGAACTTGTTTGGAAAGGGCTCTTTCCTACTTTCAGTTGGAAAAGAGGGATTTTACCAGGAGAAGCAGTCTTGGCTTTCAAAAAGGTTTCAGGATTGGTAAAAACTTGAAAAGTGCTTTCAGGAATGGTAGGTTTTATCCAAGGTGAGGTTTCAGCTAAATGTAATGAAACACCCAACTGTTCAGGATCACACAAGGATGGTAAAGATTGGGACCTTCTGAGTTTTCTTACTATTTTTAAGATCTGTTCAGGGTCTGAAACCCCTGAATGTAACAGTGAAATAGGTCTGCTCCGGGTTCCCAGTCCTCTAGAAGCCAGTGTGTCAAAATTTGGTGAAAATAGCCTTCAAAGATACTGGTTCAAGTCCACCTCTCAAACCAGGAAAACTGATAAGTATCCCAGGGAAGATATGCTTCAGCTTCGTCCCCGGCAAAGGCGCCAAAGATGTTTGTGCCAGAAAATGTTTCTAAGGCCAGAGAAACAAGCTAACACACACTCAAATATAAAACTCAATAAAATCAAGGTTTAGGGTTTCTGCAATCTGTTTTTGGTTGTGAACTTTGAAAACAGTCAGGGAATACATTCATAAGTAAGGAAACTACTAAATCATAAGCAATAGACAATGAAGATGCATGATATATATAACAAGATCAAACAAAAATAGTATTGAGGTTCAAACATAAATGATAGGCATTACCAGAATATATCATAAACCAGTCAATGAATCTATCAATTTAAGCAACTAGAAAAGATGAAAATGAAGCCAATACATAAATCTGAAGGGTAAAAGTCATAAATATCTCATAGTTTCATCAACCACTGCATACAAGAGTTTTGTACCTTGCTCATGAACAAGTTTGAAAACCAACTGAGCTTGAAGACCTCCTGAAAGCTCTCAAAAATCAAACCCCTCTAGTGACCTCTCTATCTCTCTAAATAGGGTTTCTTTACAAAAAACATTTAGGAGTGAACCCTAACTTCCTTCAAGCTATTCGATGTAATAAAGTAAATGTGCAATATTACAAAATCTGATATTTACTAAAAATAGCAAACCACTAATTAATGTGTTTGTCAAAAGATAACAACTAACTGATTCCATAATCATCTCACAAATCTTTGGCTGCCTCAGCGAGCAGTGCTATTCCATCTAGGACTTGTGACTTCCTCTTTGCTCTTTTATGTTTCTTTTCCATATCAACTATCTTTCTCTGAAGGTCTTCATTCTCCTGCTGTAAACTTTCAACTGTCTTCTCTAGCTTTTTGCAGTGTCTGTCAGAAGTTCTTTTCCTGTTTAGCACCTCTTTAGACACTTCTGATAGCTCCAGGAAATGATTACGGACATCCTGCAGCTCCTCTACAAGCCCTCAGTTGACTCTAAATAATGCATCATTAGTCTCTTGTAAGTGTTTCATCTGTTGCTTGTATTTCTGAATACTTTCCTGCAAGTTTTCTTCATCAAAACTAGGGATCTCAAGCATATTTGCATCCTACATTAAAAAGTCTAAGAAATCAATAGGAATACTAGGCTCTTTTATAATTCCTGCTTGCCTGAGTATAGCTTCATCTTCTTCCTCCCACTCCTGATTTTCAACAGGACATGCTTTTGCCTTTTCTTCTTGCTGATGTTTTAAGAGTTTATCTTTAATCTCAAGAATAATTTCAGATAATTTAGATGCAGGCATGCTTGTCTCTCTTGCAGACTGTGACAATCCTTTTAACTCTACAGGTTGAGGAAAAGAAGGTTTAACAACTGATTTTCCTTTGTTTTTGCTATCCACTTTACCAACTTCTGTCTCTTCATTTGAAGTAGTATCAATTAAAACAGTTTGTTTGGAATCTAATTTAGGATTAATTATCCTCTTCATATTCCATCTTAATTTATTGGTTGGCCTAGTTTTAGGCCTCCAATATGAAGATACAGCCTTCTTTTTCTTCTTATGAGGTTTAGCTGCTTTAATGTCTGAGGTGAGGAATTCTCTACAAGTTCCATGCCTGCCTTCTGGTTCATCAATGGGCTGTGGCTGCTCTTCTTCTAGTAAATATCCCTCATCATCTGAGAGAATGGTGAGTGGACTTCTTGGTTTGGTTTGAACTTCATCTTCAGGTATAGTAGCTTTTTCTTCAACAACAGTTTTAGTTTCTTCGGAATCTGCTGCTGGTGTCAATTGCAGACTAGGTTGAAATCCCTCTTTTGCAAACAATGAATACCTGCCTGTGGTGCCAACTGAAGACCTTTTAAATTTGCTGTCCAGCTTCACCTGCCCTGCTACCTCTTCAACTTTGAACTCTTCTTTGTCTGCAGGCTTAGCTTTCTGACCTAATTTCTTCATCATCACCTTCCCTTTGTCTGTTTGCCTCTTAGGCTGCTGCTCTTCCTGTTTGACATGGAAACCTGACCAAAACAGAAAAAAGTCCCAAGTCTTACCCTCATGCTGCAACACAGTACTGATGATTAGCTTGATCAATCCATGATGAAAAATTGACTGGGATGTGTGATCTTCATGTTGTTTTATCCTGCTGGACATTTTCTGCAGGCTCTTCAAAAAGAAGAATGGCAGGTTCATCTTTGAGGCCCCCACCATGTGCTGAAGGAATCTAAAGTGATATTTAAATACATATGCATACCTACCCTCGCAGGTCACATAGCTCTGCAGTATCCTAATTGGCTCAACCCACTCCTTTCTAAAATTCTGAATAGGGATACCCTTATTCCAATCAGGATTCACATCAGGTAACAGGTATCTCTGTGGTTCAAAGTCAAAAGATAATTTCTTGAACCAAGGTTCACCCTCATTACTAATCTTAGTGGCCTCTGTAATTAGTTCTACAGTCAACTTGAATTTGAGAGCATCAAAAATGACCATATCATCTTTAAGACTTTGAGCAAATTTAGAGGACACTTGTGCATTATAGCCATCTATCTTCCTGAAGAAATTTAGCCAACCTGCCTGTTGGAACAACTCAGCATAGTCAGGGAGCTTCTCAATCCAGGTTAAGTCAGTGGGCTCAGCCCTATTGACTTTACCACTTTTTCCACTCTTGCCCATCTTTTTTCCTTCAAAAACTAGAAGCTGTCTGGCTTTAGGGTTCAGAAGATGCTTTATAAACTGGTTTCCTGCTTCTTCAAACTTCTCCACAATTTCCTGTACATTTCTGGACAGACCTGCTTATTTTTAAAAGGTAAAGTAAAACTTCTCAATATGAGGACAAATACACATAACCGAGGGCTTCTATGTTGCTTTGTCTTAACAATACAAGTAGGTCTGTGTATAGGTTAACTGCAAAAGATTTGAAACCTCATTACCAATCAGATTGTTTTTTAACAGAAAATCATCTTCAACCTGTAAAGCAAACTATATATCAGTATCTACATCATGTCAGCATGATTCATGAACATCTCTGCACACTAAAAGTATTTCATGAATGAACTCTGTTGTCACTTTAAAATTTATTGCAGACTGTTCATCTCAATTTATCTCTCTCAGCTCATCAAACTGATACTAGGATTTCTTGTACTATTCAAATCCTTGTTCCCTTTATCTGTTTCTACACAATTAAACTCTGCACCAAGCAACCCAGGTTTCCAGCAACTCTTAGGTATCATATATATCATTCATTTAGACAAGAGACTCTCATTTTAAAAGTTGCTTGAGTGTAGGTATGCTCAAAATATGCCTTATGAGTCCACCATTTGATAAAACAACTTTAAAAAACCCTTAATAAAAAACCAACCTATAGCCTAAAGTTCAAAATTTCTAAAGCAAGCTCAAAATTTCAAATAAACACTAAACCAAAATTTTCCAAAAGGAGGGCAAAATCAAAATAAAGTAAATGAAAGCCTTGAAAGAAAATATAACTCAAACCAAAAATACCAAAATTTAAGAAACAAAATTCTGACTTAACACATAGTATCAAAATTAATAAAATTCCAGCTTGTGTTCTGAAAATGGACCAGGTGAAGGCCTATGATAGGGTTCATTGGGTGTATCTTAGGCTTATTCTTCTTCAAATTGGGCTGCCACTTGAAGTCACTGAATGGATTATGGCATGTGTTGCTTCTGTTTCTTTTGTAGTCTTGGTAAATGGGTCACCCTCTCCTTTGTTCAGAAGTTAGAGGGGCTTTAGACAAGGTTGTCCTCTACCTCCCTATTATTTCTTTTGGCTATTGAGGGGCTTAATAGATTCATTCTCCATGCAAAAGATGAGAATTTCCTGAAGGGAGTAAAAATATCTCTATATCTAGAGATGACCCATCTAATCTTTTTTGATGGTGTAATTATTTTGGGGGTGGCATGATTGAGGAATGGGAGGTGTATCATGGTATCACATACCTATTTTGCAAAGCATCTGGCATGATGATCAACCATCATAAATATTTGTTTCTTTACTTTGGGGTACAAAGGCTCTAGTGGAACAAGTAAATATGCTCTCCCCTTTCAAGATGGAACCTCTTGAAATAGGTATGAAAGATTTAGGTTTTTTCATCAAACCTAATTGTTATCATATTTGTGATTGGATGTGGTTATAGAAAAAGGTGGAAAAAAAGTTGCATGGATGGTGTCACAAATGGTTTTCATTGGGGGGAGTTTCATACTAACCAAATCATTCCTTGAAAGCATGCTTGTATATTGGATGTCTCTTGTTGGTATCCCTACTACCATTCTCAATAACATTAGAAAACTCATGATCAATTTTCTCTAGTGAGGGACGGGTGAAAAGAGGAAATGTAATCTTGCTCAATTGAATTGATTTTCCTACCAAAATCTATGGGAGGATGGGGTCTCAAAACTATGTTTTGGTTTAACCATGCCCTTAAATTAAATCATTTCTAGAGAGGTATCTTCGATGAAGGATTATGGGGAAGCATCTTGCATGATAAATACCTGGGTGGCAGAGTCGTCCTTATCCGATCTATTCTCACAGGTTTGGTTGTTTATTGGTTTTCTTTGGCTTGCATTCCCATGTCTATTCTGAGAATTTTGAGATGATCCATGTTCACTTTCCTCTGGGAAAGCTCTGAAGGCAAACATAGATCACACCTGGCCGATTGGGAATCAATTGCTGCTCCCTATGAATACGGAGGTTGGAACATCAAAAACCTTGACTGGTTTGGGACTTGCCTCAGACTCAAAAGTATGTGGAAGCTACTGATGGGAAATGGTATATGGATTCAGATTGTAGCACATAAATACTTAAAATACATACCTGTAGATGCCTGGATCCGATCTCAGTCCTTTCCTGTTCCAGGAACATCTTATATTTGGAATGGGTTTATCATAGCTTTGTCTTGGATCACCTGCAAACTGGGTTGGAAAGTCAGTAATGGGTTGAATATAAGATTGGGATTTGATCCCATTGTTGGCCTCAATGCTCCCTATATACTCCCTGAAGGTCTTAGGGACTATCTTTCAAATTATGGGATCACACAACTTGCTCAGGAACAAAACCTTGATCGGGGTACTAATAGTCCTGATTAGTGGTATACTACAACTGATTTGAATCTGGGGGGTGTATGGTTTGATCAATGTATAGGCTATGTTAAAGGCCTTACTCATGGAGGCATCAAGATTAGAAATACCGAGGATTCCCTTCTATGGATGCATAACACTACAAATGGCATGGTTACAGCTAGGAAATCTTATGATCTCATTGTATCATCTAGTATGTCTCAGGCTCATCACAGTATCCTCTCTTAATTGTGGCACTATAACATTCCTCAGAAAATAAAATGCTTCATTTGGTTGGTCATTAAAGATAAAATCAATACTTGGGATAACCTTGTTGTGAAGGGTTGGTGTGGTCCTAATAGATGCAGCCTCTGTAAATGCAAAGCTAAGTCGACAAAACACCTCTTTGTTGATGGTATTTTTGTTTAGGAAACTATCAACAACCTTCGAAAAACATATGATTTCTCTTTGACTTGGACAAATACCTCAGTACTGGAAAATATTGTTACCTGGCTCAGAAGAAAGGATGACTTACTCTACCTTCCTTTCTTCTTCACCTGGAACTTGTGGAAAACTAGGAACTACTATATTTTTTAGGGGAAAAACCAGATCCTTCAAGACTTGGTCACATTATCATGCAAAATGTATTGGCCTACAAGGTGCCTCAGGGTAAGGGGAATAAAGTAAGAAACATTGGCATCCCACATGTCATATCTTACCCTTCTATTTTTTTTTATGGTGCTGCTGCTGAATCAATTGGGGGAGTTGGTATCTTTATTTTGATCGGTCAGTCTCATCATTTCAATATCAAAATGGGTTGTGGTAAAAGTACAAATACACGTGCAGAGATGTTGACCCTATGGGCTCTTTTGTTCTGCTCCAAAGAAATTGGGCTTCCTTGTTTACATTTATTTGGAGACTCTTCTGTGGTTATTAACTGGGGTAAAGACATATCTTCTCTCACTTGTCTAGACCCGGAGGATTAGTGTGATAACATCAAAAAAATTTCAGCATCTTTTTCTTCTATTGACAATAAACATGTCTATAGGGAATATAATGAGAAGGAAAACATCTTATCCAAGGAAGGGCTCATTATGGCTTTAGGCCAACTATCCTTTACAGAATATTGTGAAGGTATAGTCATTGGGGAAGCTGCTATTCAGCTATTTTAAGAGAGCTTTTCTCTACTGACCTACTCCTTTACTTCTTGAGTATGGTACTTTTTTACATATGATATTTTTAGCTTGTTGAACTTCACCTTAGTGTGATTATTATTCTAGTCTCTTCCCAAATCCCTTCCTCGGATAATATTTCTGGCTTCTATGTATCTTCTCTAGGGACTACTTCGATAGTCATCCTTTTGCTTGAATGTTTGTGAAGCGTGACTTTGTCAATGTATGTCTGGTCTTTTAGACTCTGCTATTGGTATTTTGACTCTACATTGATTTAGATCTCATGCTGATGTAACTTGTTACCTTTGATTCATTTTAAATATCAAGGAACTGCGATTTTTCGTTTGGAAAAAGAAGGAAAACCCATAATAAATATTTACCTATTAACAAATACGAAGTTACATGCGAGTCCATGACCCAATGGGTCTCAAAATTTACAATATAAAAATAGGGATTTACAAATTAATCTCAAAGTTACATGTAAATCATTGTGCTAGAGGTTGCGGGTTTGAAGGTGCATGCATATTTCATTTGATGGTTGATTCGTTCAAGCTCGTATACAAAAGTTGATATTTATATATAACTAAAATGCCATGTTTATGAAGAAATGATTCTTACTTGTTAGTTAGTGCACGTGTCACATCCTAGACCATCCGACCGGCGAAGAGGACGCTACCATGGCGTTAACCATCCGGGCTACCAGCCCCATGAGTCGTGTGCATTCATAAAATTCCTGAAATGCTGAAATAAAATGCTTTGAACTAGACATGCATACATGATCATTTATCATACACAGTGGAAGCAACATACATTCATACAAGCATTCTTCATGTTCATCACATTCATTAACATAAAATATGATTGCAGAAATAAAATAGACAAGATTACTTATCTTATGAAGAACTCGTTCCGCAACCAACTACATCGCTGCAATGTTCCACCCAACCATAGGCCAACGTGCTCCTTAATCTCTCAGCAATGCTGCCACCCCCGAGCTGGGCATGATTCTCCAAGGAATAAGGGAACAAGCAGGCTTACACATAGCTAAGGATACACAAAACACAGCCAAGCCAACACAGTTGGGTTTATTAGGCCATCAACAAGATAGCCAAGCCAACATGGTTAGGTTTATCAGGCCATCAAGGAGTTGGGAAAGGCTAAATGCTAAGCTGGTGAGCTCATTATAGAGCTAGGAACACCTACACCATAACTATACTGACTTCTAAGACATCCACACACACCCAACACAAGGAATCAGTCCCTTCTCTGCTACACAGTCCCTCAGGCCATGCATTCCCTTCCAGTGCTATTTAGGGGTTGTGGAGAAGAAAGCCATCCCTCTAGCTCTGTCTATGTGGTTTCCAGCCACCAGTTTTATCAAGCAAACCAAGCCCCCATCCCTGATCCCAACACAGTTCGAAGACCAACCATTGCACGCATGCAACTACTCAGCAACTACAGCTTAACAGGGAAAACGACTCCCAAGCGAATTATACAGTCCCAAACGTATCGGGGAACATGGGGAAAACAACAATCCCAAAACATAATCAGTGAGCACAACTCACAACATGGGGAAAACGACTCCAAACAGTCTGTGCATGAGGGAAACTTGCACCAGACCCCAAATACAGATTGGAACACACTCGACTCCTCTGTGTGAAAATGCGACCGATAGTGGAGGCGGCTCCTCCCTCCCAGCTGCGTGAGACCAAAACAGAAAAATACCTATGCGTGAGAGGATGAACAGACAATGGAGAGGATGCACAGCTCCTCCTATGCGCGTGGATGAACAGACAACCGGAAGTGCGTGAATGTCTCAGCACTGTTGTGGAAAGAGTTGTGTGTCCGCGGGAGTGATGGCGATGGTTTTTGCTTGCCATTGTGAGGTCAACCATGCTGGTGGAGTGTGCGTGTGGGAAAGGACTGACAGTCCTACCACACTCCACTCCCAGCCATAACTGCCTCAACTATTCAGCTGAACATTAAAATTGGTAGTTGGATAAGACAAGGGAAGGTGACACATGGCTTTTCCCCCCCATTGGCCAAGGTTTGACAATTCCCCCACCTTATCCTTGAGAAAATCATGCCCCTTCTCAATTTAGTTGCCGCGAACGTAGCTGGTTGGGTTATTTAATTAAAGATGCATATTTACATGATGACAAAACTCAATATGTATGCTGCATGCCCCGATATACCATCAGTGACACTTTAAATCCGAAACATAGCATAACCAATCAATGGTGGGGACTTGGCCTTTAGCTCCTCACCATGATTATTTACAATATATACATCATGTACATTTAATGCAACGGGGTCAAAACCGGGGTGTTACAGCACGAAGTTATTTCCTCCATAATTTAAGCATCAAAGGTAAATGGAAACCAAATATATGACTCAATGTTCAACTCATATGACCAATCAATCTTAGCTATAAAATTTCTAAGACCAATCAAACTTATTTGGTTTCCTTGAGTCATATGCAAGTAGCAAGAAAATTTTCTTAGCTATAAAATTTTCTTGCTACTTCCATAATATTCAACTCATATGCAAGTAGCAAGAAAATTTTATAGCTAAGATTGATTTCTGAGACCAATCAACCAACCCTCATGTAAAGGTTTGATACCTCACGTAAAGGTTTGATAATATAAAAAAAGACAAATAAATTCTAAACTTAGAAATATACTATGACCATAAAAGAAAATTTACATGGTAATGATGATGTAGACAAAAACCTCCTCGTGGAGCTTCTTAATAAATCTTCAATTTTTTCAAAAAAAAAAAATTTCTTGCTATAAAATTTTCTTAGCTATAAAATTTTCTTGCTATAAAAATTTTCTTGCTATAAAATTTTTTAGTCATGCCTCGCTATAAAATTTTCTTGCTATAAAATTTTCTTAGCTATAAAATTTTCCTACTTGCTACTTGCAGAAATCAATCTTAGCCATAAAATTTTCTTGCTACTTGCATAAAATTTTATAGCTAAGATTGAGTCATATATTTCTTAGATTGAGTCATATTGATTTCTGAGACCAATCAACCAACCCTCATGTAAAGGTTTGATACCTCGCGTAAAGGTTTGATAATATAAAAAAAAGACAAATAAATTGTAAACTTAGAAATATACTATGACCATAAAAGAAAATTTACATGGTAATGATGATGTAGACAAAAACCTCCTCATGGAGCTTCTTAATAAATCTTCGATTTTTTCAACAACAAAAAAAAAGACATTTCGTATTATTATATTAATTATGGAAAAGTTATATTTACCAAATGTCTTTTTAGAGAGTTTTCTTCATACAAAGAAACCTTCAATCCATGAAGGATCTAATAATAAAAAAGGCAAAAAATAGCCTTACTGGACAAAAAATGACCATAGTCCCATCAAGTCAAAGTTACATCAAATCCAAGATATTTGTTTCACCTTCATGGATGAAAGAGCCATCCAGAAATTCTTGAAATCTAACAAAGCCAAATTTAAGAGAAATTGTTGTTTTGGATAGAGCATCTGTTGTTGTATTAAAACACCTGAAAATATGACTGAAAGAGATCTGATCAAAAGAGCTTATGATATCTTGAACTTTCTTAATCCAATTTTTAAGTAATAACACCTGTAGGGTTGAAGATCCAATTAACCAATCTATTATAACCTTGGAGTCTCCAAAAATATTGATATCTGAAATACCAATAAGTGTAGCAAAATGAAGTAGACCAAATAAACTTAGAAGTTCAGCTTTTGTGTTGGATCCCAAGCCTCCACCCATGCAGAGATAATAAAAAAATAATCCTTCTTTAAAACAAGAACCATGTCACAACCACATTGGTTGAGGTTAGAGGCTCCATCAAAATAACATACAACACATGAGGCAACATCTACAGGAGGATGACCAATGACAAAAAAGAAACTAAACAAAACACAGATATGCAAACCTATTACAACTGATAAGTACTTAAACTAATCTTGACATGTTCCTGAAATTCCTCCACAATTAAGTATCCCTCCAAAATGTTAAAAACATCTTTAGATAGACAATCAACAATAATATTGACCTCCATGTAAACATGTTGAATTGAGAAATTGTTGAGCTGTTTGAGAAGTGACTTTATATCTCTACACCATTGTTCTAACTGGATAGCCTGGAGTTTACGCTTATCCAAGATCCAATCTACAATGATCCGATAATCACCAAAAATTTGTAGGTGGAGGATGTTTCTTTGAATGACGAAACTGATAAGTCCCCATATAGCAAGGAGCTCTGCCCTCTGATTAGTTACCATACCACATCCAAGTATGAGATTAAAGTAATGTTTTTCAGATGTGTGTATGAGCATACCTCCACCACACCTACCACCATCAGACGCTCCATCAAAAAAGGCCCATCCCCTAGATTTGTTAATGAAAGGTACGACCATTGTGCCTTCAAAGGCACCATGAACTCCTTAAGATGACAAAGTATCTTGATAACAACCTAGATGGGGAACAATGTTCCATTATAAAAAAAAGTGGCATTCATCTCCTTCCAAATATGACACAAAACAAAAAATGGGAGAATTTTTTAATTCTGGGGAAAATCTTATCAACTCAACCCACATACTAAGGAAGAAAAAAGATCCCATAAAAATGTGTTGAGTACTCTCTATATCCCTATAGCATAAAACACAAATAATGGGACCATGAAAACCTTTGTGAGGGAGGTTTTCCCAAGTCAAAACTAGGTTGGACAAACAAACCAGGAAAAGCCTTTTATTTTTAATGGAAGGTTCCAAGTCCATAGTTTATACCACCAGTGTATCTATGGATTAATATACGTAGAAAGAATGGCTTTATAAGCACCGTCAGCGCATATCTGATCAGTCTGATTGTCAAATGTCCATGATAGTATATCATATGTGTTTTGTAGTCTAATACCTGCATGCCTTAGGCCCCTGATATATCATGATCATTCTTCAACAAGTCTTCCCTAAAGTTGCATTTGCTTCACACTAATTTAGCTAAACTGTGATTCTGTGTCACTAGATTTTACTTAAGACAACCAGTGGATTCCCCGATAAGCGAGATGATCCAAAAGAGATTGTGACAAAATAAAGGAGATATTTCCATCCACATAAGGGTCTTTTCCCACCACAACATGCCTCTTCAAACCAACAACCCATGCCAGCAAACAACCAAACCAATGTAAGACCTTAGAAAATTCCATCCAAATGTTTGAAGCTCAGTACAATATTGGGAAACCCTTTCTAATCCATTATACCACAATGTAGTCCAATTATTGATCCTTTTCTTGAACATAGAAATAAGCCATCTCTAATCAAAAGTATGATACCCCAGGGGTTTGAGGTGGTATCCCAGATATTTAAAGCTTGTGGTGATGGGTTCCATCTTGTATGGAAGGAAAGCAGATATGAGCCTCCTGGAGTCCTCATCAACATCATTATATAAGAAGGAAGACTTTTCAATGCTAATAGTCATACCAATGGCCGAACAAAAGAGATCCAGATTTTCCTTATATGCATGCCATTCATCCACAATACCAAGACCAAATAAAATTACATCATTGACAAAAAAAATGAGTTATGGAAAGTCTTGGTGAGATCTGAATCCCCTTAATGTGACCCTTTCTCTGATCATTACTGATGACAAAACTGAGGCTCTCAATGACCAAGATGAACAGTAAAGGAGATAATGGACATCCTTGACGAATCCCTCTGGAAGCATGAAATAAATCTGAAGGCATCCCATTTACTAAAACAACAAAGCATGAAGAGGAAACACACCCCATGATCCAATTAACACCCTCCGGGGTATACCAATCTGCAAAAGGACAAGTCCTAGGAATGTCCAATTCACTCGGTCAAATACTTTAACTAGATCAAGTTTCAACACCACGACCTTTAGACTTTTAGTTTTGATAGTATGGAGGATCTGTTTCAGACCACGCCCAAAAACCAAAAACTAAAATAACAGAAATAAAAAACAGACAAACAGAGAAGTACCTGATAACTGGTGATATCACTGACAAGAAGTTCATCGGTTCCCGTAAATGGCGTCGATGAGTCAACATATGGTGATGTGTTCCCTGAATACGACGAGGAAAGCAAAAATCAACGAGGAAATCACAGATAGCAACACGACTTGCATGACGAGTGGTGACAAGAGCGTCATAGCGTAGAAAAGGTGGTGGAGATGGATACCACCTAGAAAGAAAGCTATAACCAAGCAGTATCTACTGTTGGGAAATACTGACCATACTGAGAGAAGGGAATGTGACAGGATTAGATCCAAAATACCACCGGCGACAGAACAGGGTTGATAGCCAAAACCGAAAGATAGCACATGAACAATAGCCATTGCTGCTTGTAACCCTCCAGAGTCCATCCCCTTGTAACCCTCTGTTTCCCTTCTTTATTATGATATTCTTGTATATTCTTATATCAAAAGCATGCTTATTACTTATAGTAATGTAATCCTTGTTATTTGTGTTATAGATTTAAAAGGTTTACATTTCTAATATTTATGATTCTACATTTAAGTTTATCCATGTATAAATGGCTAACATATAGTAATCTAAACTATTTAACAATCAATAATTTGTACAACTCTTTCTTTTATTACTATATTTAAGCATACAATAGTTTATAAATCTTTATAAAATGAATAAATATTTTGATATTAGATTTAAACAAAATATTAAAAGATAATGTCTTAGTTACAATCACCACCATTCATAATATTTAATACATTTTTAGTCTTAGTTAATACATTTTCATAATGTTTTAGTTACAATCACCACCAGTTTTAGTCTTAGCTACATTCATAATATTTAATACAATAGTAAAGCATAATACTGTATCAATCTTTCTATAATCAAAGAAAAGAATTACAGAGGGTTAAATAACTTATACCTTCTTCTGAAAGATATTTCAACAAAACAAATGGGTAGTCTTGAACCACATAATCTAGACCAACAAGGACACTTTAATCTCTACGTCCTTCTAGTCACCCCTGAGCCAGGCCATAATCCCACTAGGGTTAATCTAGTCAAATATTTTTGCAAATAATGTGTCAATTTCAAACTAATCAGGACTACCATAGTCCTTTGTAACTAGTAGATGCACCTTATGGTACAACTCACACTTTTTTTAGAGCTCATAACAGTGGGAAACTTTAAAGGATTATAGTCTTTATTACTACAATAATTCAATATTTCCTTTTACCAACCCTCTAAAGGTTCACCACAAGCAAATCCTTTTTCCTTACAACACCTCCAGTGCTTCACTCTATGACCATAGAGATATTTTTTTCTTAAACATGGTTGAAGTTGAACTCGGGTCACTTGCTTACACAAATACTCATCCTTTATCTTTTCTCTTACTCATCATGAGTCTCAATTTTCTAGAGTGTTGGGGTTGAATGTAGTTTGTGTATGTCTTTCTTTGTTTCTTTAGCCTAAATGAAAAAAAGTAGTCATTTATTGGATTCTTCTCTCTTTTGTATTGTAGATATCCTATTTTTTTTCCCTTCGTGAAATGTAAGTGAGACACCACATACTAACCACTAGGGTTTTGGAATAGTTTCATACTATAATTATCTAAGGTGTGAAGTATAATTTCCAAGGTTATGTTTATTTTCCTACGTCAAACCTATCATTTAGTGAGATTTTGGCCTCTCATACTTCAGTGCTACCAATCTAATTTATGGAAGAAAATTTAAAATTTAAAACAATATATTTATAATTACACCATTAGTAATTATCCATGGTGTTCATCTTTCCAATAATTTATATAAACTTCAATCATAATGCAATTTCAAAATTAACTAATCAACTTAAGAACATGAAATGTTGCGTTGTTATACTTTGGTCCGTAACTCATGAGCTCTTGAAGCCCAAAGGATAGGAGGAGGCTAGAAAAATCATCTAATGCATTTTGTCCACCCGCCCCAAAGTGTAAGCAACTTGTATATGGCATAATTTTTAATGTATTAGTTATGAAAATTTATTGAACATGTGTCATATTTCATGTTATAATGAGATTTTAAAACTTGATAAAAAGTTTTTCCAAGGAAAATCTCATGGGGAAACTCAAGGGATGCTTCCCGGATTTTATGGATGACATCTTTAGTAAACCTATTGGTATATACTGGTGTACCTCACACAGGGACATTCAAATTGGACAATTATTCGAAAAGAACTAACAAAATGCCTAACAATATTTGTGGCAATTGGTTCAGCTAATCCCATGGGATGAAAATTTATACATAATTAAGTCAATAAACCTTGCAATTGGTTATGAACAATAATTGTTGAATCATTATAGTGTTTCGCCTTCCTCTCTTAGTATTGAAAGGTAAAGAGGAAGGATAGAAATGCAAACAAGATTCTACAACATTGTGGTTGATCTCTTGTGGCTATATTTCGGTGTTGGTGCATTAACGTGGATGTATGTTAGATGAGCTCTCATTGTGGCATGGAATATCTATTAATTTCACTCCCATTTGATTTTTGGTAATAGTTTTAGGTCTTTATTTTTGTGTTTTTTGTAATGGACAAATGAGTTAGTGTTTGGAGAGTTAGATTTTCATTTCAAAGAAACATAACTTATGAAGATTAAAATTCAATTGTGAAATACAAATCATTGAATGCTAAGTGTTTATCTTTTCTTTTTATTACCATTATGAAAGTATTATTTAAATGTGTAAATTGGGTCTAGTCTGAGTGGTTGTGGGATGGAGTGCTATCCTTCCCTTGATCCCACGACAACTGGAACTAAACCCAACTGGAATAATTAAAATAAAATAAAATTATATACACAAAATTATTAAATATTTAGGAACACAATATTTAAATAACAATTGAACAAGAAAATAAACATGATTTCTCGCATATGTTTTAGCAAATATAGCACTAAAATTTCCCCTCTAAATTATCTAATAACAAAATAAAATTCAATTACAAGAGAATAAGATAAATATAGATGTATGACAATATCATGTATAAAAAAATAAGAATGTCATTGTAGCACCTCATTTTTTACTTGAGCATGTGATGATGAAATTATGCAAATATTGATGAAATGGCTAGATGTTGAACATGAATGGTCTAGTGTGATTAAAATTATGTAATTATGTACATTTTATGTTTAATATAAAAACCATGACCACTGCAAAACAAGAAAGACAAAGATGAGATGGGGAGCTATGATTCCACAAGAGGGAAAGTGAAAGGGTTTTTTAAGGGGAGATGACCCTAGTGACTTATAAGTTCAGTCATTATCATTATTATTCAGTTTATCCTAAGTTTTATTAATTCGTATTTATTAAAGTGCGTTAGCCATAATATTGGGTTAATTATCCTAATCTTGGGATTATAATGGGAAAAGTACCAAATCCCATGTATGCCAAATGTCTAGTCCTCATCATCCATGCATGCTATTTGGCTAGTTTCCAACATGCATACACATTAGTGAGAATTTAGTTCATTCAATCATTATCTTATCATTCACACAACCATCATATTCAAAAATAATGGAGCCAACATTCTATACCATAGCCTCAAGTCGTACTCGGGAACACTGAGGAATTACAAAGTTGTAAGTGAATGTTACCTAGGGATATTGGTGTTGGGAAATTGAGTTTCTTTGTGAGAGAACATGTCTTATAATTGAGTTCCTTGGAGTCTCGACATAGAGATTCCATGTCTAGCATGTGTTGGATCCCTAGAAGGGAATTGGGGAAATAACCCCAGGGATTGTTAACTTAGAGAAGGAAACCCCATTCCTTGTGTTGTGCAGGATGACGCGGGAGGAGTAAGGCTGATGCATTCCATTTGGCTAGTTTTCAACATGCATACATATTAGTGAGAATTTAGTTCATTCAATCATTATGTTATCATTCACTTAACCATCATATTCAAACATCATGGAGCCATCATTCAGTATAGCGTAAAGTTGTACGTATGAACACTAGCGAAAATTATAGAGCTGTAAGTGCATGTTACCTAGGGATATTGGTGCTGGGAAATTGAGTTCCTTTGTGAGATAACTTGTCCTATAGTTGGGTTCCTCAGAGTCCTAACATAGAGAGTACCTCTCCACCATGTGTTGGAGCCCTAGATGGAAAATGGGGAAATAACACCAAGGACTGTTAACTTAGGGAAGGGAACCCGAGGGACTGTTAACTCATGGAAGAGAACCCCATTCCTTGGGTTGTGTAGTCTGATGGGGAAAGAGTGTTAGTGGATTACGATAGTTATAGAAAAGGTTCAACGACTTCTTGTGGATTGATATCCCTATCTCATGATTGGCCTCCATTATAGAAAGAACTAGTATAACAAAATGCCTACAATTGGAAGGAACATCATTACTCTGCAGTCAGTTGGAGGATATTTTAAGATAAGTTTCTATCTGTGTATAAAATGTTATGTATTTTGTTAACGATTGTTATGTGGTTATCTAATTGCATGGATTCTTGGCATTGTATGAATGCGTTCATGCAAGATTTGCATGTACATTTATGTATATGCAAATGTTTAATTTGGGCGACCATATATATATATATATATATATATATATATATATATATATATATATATAATTCCGTTGAAATTTTGATATTTAATTAAAGAAAAACAAATTGAATATCAAAATTGATTTTGGTAAGTGGTTTGAGTAGCCCATGGCCCCAAAAGCATGGTGTAGCCACCAGGTATGTGACAATCATAAAACTCAAATACTATTTGAGGGATATGAATAAAATGTTAAAAAAATGCTTCTAAAAATTATTAAAAATATGATGAAAAAAACTTTTATAAATATTAAAAATTTATGTTAATTTTCTCATATAAATATTTCAATAATGAATATTATAAATTGATAAATAATTAAACCAATATAAATTCTCTCCATATATAAACATAATTGTTAAACATAAGCATCATCATCTCTCTCTCTCTCTCTCTCTCACACACACACACACACACACACACACACACACATATTAAAATATTAATAATATTAAACATCTCACCCTGATGTAGGTGTATGCCAAGTCAACAATAACACGGGGGATGCTGAGAGGGCCATCCCTCTCCTCGTGTGATGTCACTATGCCTAATATCATAATTGCGGGCCTTTACTCCAGCATGGGACGTGGCCAACTCCCTCTATGCCGATGGGACTCAACCGTCAACTCGCAGCGAGGTTGCATTAATTTGTTAGCCCGCTGCATGAGCCAGTGTGCCCACCATTATGTTCTCTGTCTCGTCTCTGTTTGGATCATTTTCTCCAGCAGCTCCAGTATCTCCATCCTTCGTTGCTCCCAGTCTTCATCCCCCACTGCAACTATGCTTTCAGCTTTGGTTTTTTCAGTCTATTTCTCCATTTCGCCACGTCCAGGAGGAAATGCGGCGTCCCACGTCGAGGCCATCAGGGTAGAGGTGCTCAGGCGGAGCACCAAATCCCACTCTCAGCAGAGGCCAGCGGGGATGGTTTCAAAATGGAAATTCATGAAGAGGTCTGAAGGATTGTTAATGACTAGGAGGACGAATCATCCGGGGTTGTTAGCACTGCTAGAAGAACCTTGGAGCATAGGAGAAACTACTGGGTCTTCAAGAATCTTCTCATCCACCTCATCCTTCATTTTCACCCGTTGGTTCTTGCCCCCCTGTGCCTCCAGCTTGGCTCCCATCGTTGGCTCCTCAAGCAGTTCCACCCACATCGACTGCTCCTGTGAGCTCCACTGTTTCCCCAGCCTCCACCCTAGCCCCTCCGTCCACCTCCATTCCTCCACCATAGATTCACGCTTCCACTCTCCTGGCGAGAAAATTCACATCCAACCCAGTCTTATCCAAAAATAATGTCTGTCTCCTCTCAAAGCAGCCCCTTATAGGTACCAATGAGGCGGATGACTCCACCAACGACGAGGCGATGGACTCTTCTAGTGACGATCCAAAGGACGCTCCAGACAAGCCAACACAACCAGCTTCCACAAACTTTGGCTACCCTATTGTGGAGGAACCCTTCTACAAACCATAATCAGGTTTTGTCATTATTTCATGTCTTCTTTCGGCTATATGTGGCTCTGCAAGCCATATTCATGTTTTTCTTGCTTATAACACCACAAACTTGGATTCTGCTAGTTTGGTTCTTCTAAGAACAAGTGAGTTTTTTGTATATGTTTATCTTTTGGGCCTGTTTTCCCTCCTAGAGGGAGGGTTCCGGTTTTGTGGACCTATTTTCCCTCTTGGAGGGAGTGTCCAGTTCCTCTCCTATGTCTACTTCTTATGAGCATGTTTGCATCTTCGTACTGCAACTTCCTATGTACAATTATTTTCTTTTCTTAATAGAATAACATCCAACTTACAAAAAAATATATATTAAACATCTATTTAATCATGTAAATTCACAGAGGGTTTGGTATGCAACCTCATGGAGGGTTTACAAGCGTTAATGGCATTCGTTTGTCTTGCTTGCCGGTTTATTGGTTGTTACCCTTACCTTCCGGCGGATGCTATCATGGCGGTTTATACTTCCTCGCTGCTCTGAGTGTTAAATACCTTTGGGTTATACTCCTCCCTTTAGGATATAACCTTCCTCGCCACCTTTCGATTCTGGGGTGCACTTGACTGTTACTTTACCATGCACGTCATAGTCCCCTCTGTGATTATTGCGCACTCAACCACCTTTTTGATAGACTCATCCTTCAGTGCCTCTCTCACGGTTATCAAGGCCCCTGTCATCTCCTGTTGACTCTGCGACGACATTTGCAGAATCTGCAACTTCACATTATTGTGATATTCTGGGTTTTATGGGATTTGTCACTATTTGTTGACCCAACGACGTTCTTTACGGCTTACGACATTTGAAATCCTGTAGGAACTACATCTATTAGGTATTTCTCTATTGGTCTGTTATTATTTGTTTTTTGTTTCAGGTTATTTGGGGCTTTGGTACGAAACGCCTTCTCAAAAGGGTTTCTCCCATCTGTTGGATGTGACCACCCCACATGGAGTCCACCCTCTTAACCAGAGGGATAGTACCAACCATTATTACAAAAGAGGGAATTTTCTAAACTTGTCTTAGGGTTTTTTTGTGTGTGTGCTCTGGTTGCTTTCTTCTGGGATTCTGCTGATTACCTGCCTATCATGTTTTCTTTCAGTTTTTTGTAATCTTCTTCCCTGGGGTTTCTACTATATTCCTTTGGTTCGTCTGGATGAAATCCCCTCAAATATGTCGGAGGGTTGTGAGCCTATCTCATCCTCGGAGGGTGGTGGGACTACTAGACACCCACGTAACCAGTCCTCCTTTCACGCTCGTCGTAAGAATAAATCCATAAAAGCGCTGGACTCAAAGTGCCGCTATGTGTTAGGGCATGATGTCTTCTTCGATAAGGTTGAAACCCTCTGCTACAGAGTGCTCCTTGGGAGGCTCGAATATTTTTCCCTGTCCAAATAGGAATGGATTGAATGGGTGACTATCCATTGGAATCCCATTATACATTATGTGCCTACCATTAGCCTTCTCATGAACAAATTTCTTGTATTCATTTTCATTGAAGAGAATGATGCCATTCACATTCTGGATAACCTGTGGACTATTCATAAGGGATCACTAGTCTTAAGATGTTGGCATACTGGGTTTGACCCTCTAAAGGAGAGGGTCATCAAGCGTCATCTCTGGGTCTTACTACCTGCCCTACCCTTCTCCCTTTGGAATAAGGAATTCCTTACTAGTTTGGAAATTTCGCTTGGTCTTTTTGCAGCACTATAGAAGGATTTTCACTTGATTTTTGATAAGAGAATGGCTAGGGTTCTTGTATAACTTGATGTTTCCAAAGTTCTTCTCTCTAAAATTGACATTGTGTGTGGTGATCATATCATCAATCAAATATTAGACTATCTCCATATGCCTTTCAGGTGCAATTATTTCCATGAGACTGGCCACTTCTACAACTCTTGCTCTCTACTCCTCCAGGGTGTACCTGTATCTCGGGGGTTTGACCTTAGTCCCAATCCTGCAACACTTTCTTCTAAAGACCCTCACCAAATTTGTGATCAATCTTCCCCCTCCCTCAAAAATCAGTATGTGTCTTCCTAGCCTACCCTCTATGAAGGGATCTCCAAAGGTGAATTGATGTTCATTGAAGATGTGGAGACCTGTGCTAACCTTTCCTGACCTATTAGAGATGAGAAATTTCCTATTACTAATCCTCTTACTATCCCTGCAAGCTCCTCTTCACCACTTCCCATTTCTCCCCAAGCACTCTTTCAAACACTCTCCCCTAAGGGTCCTCCCCCCTATACTATGGAACATTTCCCTTCCCTTCTAGCCTCATATTCAACTCCACTCATTCCCATGCCTTGCACTGATCCTACACCCACCATTATTTCTCCCACCAGCCCCAGGGACTCTCCAGCTTTTTTGGATCGCTCCCTCCTTAAGTCTCTATCCACCTTTTTCTCCATCTACTCTCCCTTTGGAGTCCATTCGATTTGAAAATGTGACTATCCGAAAGTCAAAAATGCCTCTTTCCTCTTTCCTCTGGTGCTTTTGGACTGTACACTCCTCTCTCGGCTAGACTGAAGACTGTCTTCAGAACACCCATACCTACTCCTTTTACACCACAAGTACTTAGAGCATGTACACCTGAGGGGTCTGTTTCCCCATGAATATTCCATCTATGAATATCTGGGGTTTCGGAGGGATTACCAAACAAAATTCCCTTATCTCTCTCTTCTCTGACTTAATTCCTGACATGATACTTATCCTAGAAACTATGTGTAACTTCTCCCAAGCTCTACTTTTGTTCTAAAAAATCAAACCTGGATGGGAATTCTGTGCGTTAGATGCCTCTGGCCTCTCTGTTGGTCTCCTCTCGGGCTGGAACCCTCTTCTGGTTCGTTGCAAAGCTTTCTCATCTTTAGCTGGTATAATCCTTAAAGCCAGTATCAAGGGCATATCTAAGGTATTTTCTATCATTAACTGTTATGGACCTTATTCCCACCGCACTGACTTCTGGAACAATGTTTTGGCTGGTGGTCTTTTTGCTTTACCAAATCTCCTTTTGGATGGGGATTTAAACTTTACTCTCCCATCATCTGGAGTTTGGGGTACTAGAGAACGTCTTGATCCATTGTCATCTTACTTCTCTTAGCTTATTTCAAGCAACAATCTGGTTGACCTCCTCATGTGTACTCCCTGCCCAACTTGGAGAAATGGTCGTGTGGGGGATGTTGGTGTTAGAAAAAGACTTGATCATTTCTTGATTTATGATCATCTTCTTCCTTCTCTTTCCTGTTTTAAAACTTGGGCCACCCCCTCTGAAATCTCTAATCACTACCTAATATGCTTGGAATGGGGCCCAAGGCTCTCTTCACAGTGATATCCCTTCAAATTTAATAGATCCTGGCTCTTGGAAGATAACTTTTCCTCCCTTGTTACTTCATCCTGGTTAACTCTCTCATCTCATCGGCCTTGTGACCATCTGGAGACCCTCTCCCTCAATCTTAGTAGACTTAAAGATTCTGTTAAAACCTAGGAAAGGAACAAAAAGTGCTCCAGAAAACAGATGTTACTGGATATTAACTTTAAGATTACTTCCCTCCTAAAAATTGACTCAGGCTTACTCTCTGTCACTGATGCTGATAGGTTGGGGGTCCTAAAATCTAAAAAATATAAATTTCTTTCCCATGAGGTGATTACTCTGAGATTAAAAAGTAGAGCTCTATGGATCAGTAAGGGGGATGCCAACACAATGGATAGCCTTGACAATCCCTCTGGAAGCATGAAAGAAATCTGAAGTCATCCCATTTACTAAAACAACAAAGCATGAAGAAGAAACACACCCCATGATCCAATTAACACCCCCTCCGGGGTATACCAATCTCCAAAAAGACAAGTCTCATGAATGTCCAATTTACTTGGTCAAAAGCTTTAACTAGATCAAGTTTCAACACCACGACCTTCATATTTTTAGTTTTGATAGTATGGAGGATCTGTTTTAGACCATGCCCAAAAACCAAAAACTAAAATAATAAAAATAAAAAACAAACGAACAGAGAAGTACCTGATAACTGGTGATATCACTGACGAGAAGTTCATCGGTTCCCGTAAATGGCGTCGCTGAGTCAACATATGGTGATGTGTTCCCTGAATACGATGAGGAAAGAAAAAATCAATGAGGCAATCACCGATAGCAAGGCGACTTGCATGACGAGTGGTGATAAGAGCGTCACAACGCAGGAAAGGTGGTGGAGATGGATACCGCCCGGAAAGAAAGCTATAACCAAGCAGTATCTACTGTTGGGGAATACTAACCATACTAAGAGAAGGGAATATGCCAGGATTAGAGCCAAAAGACCACCGACGACAAGACAGGGTTGATAGCCAAAACCGAAAGATAGCACATGAACAATAGCCATTGCTGCCTGTAACCCTCCATCCACTTGTAACCCTCTGTTTCCCTTCTTTATTATGATATTCTTGTATATTCTTATATCAAAAGCACACTTATTACTTATAATAATGTAATCCTTGTTATTTGTGTTATAGCTCTAAAAGGTTTGCATTTCTAATATTTATGATTCTACATTTAAGTTTATCCATGTATAAATGGCTAACATATAGTAGTCTAAACTATTTAACAATCAATAATTTGTACAACTCTTTCTTTGATTACTATACTTAAGCATACAATAGTTTATAAATCTTTATAAAATGAATAAATATTTTGGTATTAGATTTATACAAAATATTAAAAGATAATATACAAGCTTCTACTATCTTTCTTGAAAATAACTCTAGAAAAAAACATTTTCATAATGTCTTAGTTACAATCACCACCGGTACATTCATAATATTTAATACAATAGTAAAGCATAATACTGTATCAATATTTCTATAACCAAAGAAAATAATTACAGAGGGAAAGATATTTCAACAAAACAAATGGGTAGTCTTGAACCACATAATCTAGACCAACAAGGACACTTTAATTGCTATGTCTTTCTAGTCATCCCTGAGCCAAGCCATAATCCCACTAGGGTTAATCTATTCAGATATTTTTGCAAATAATGTGTCAATTTCAAACTAATCAGGACTACCATAGTCCTCTGTAACTAGTAGATGCACCTTATGGTACACCTCATATTTTTTTTTAGAGCTCATAACAGTGGGCAACTTTAAAGGATTATAGTCTTTATTACTATAATAATTCAAGATTTCCTTTTACCAACCCTCTAAAGGTTCAACTCAAGCAAATCCTTTTGCCTTACAACACCTCCAGTGCTTCACTCTATGGCCATAGAGATATTTTTTTCTTAAACATGGCTGAAGTTGAACTTGGGTCATTTGCTTACACAAATACTCATCCTTTATCTTTTCTCTCACTCATCATGAGTCTCTCAATTTTCTGGAGTGTTGGGGTTGAATGTAGTTTGTGTATGTCTTTCTTTGTTTCTTTAGCGTAAATGAAAAAAAGTAGTCATTTATTGGATTCTTCTCTCTTTTGTATTGTAGATATCCTATTTTTTTTAAATTTCCCTTCATGAGTGAGACACCACATACTAACCACTAGGGTTTTGGAATAGTTTCATACTATACTTATCTAAGGTGTGAAGTATAATTTCCAAGTTTGTGTTTATTTTCCTATGTCAAACCTATCATTTAGTGAGATTTTGGCCTCTCATACTTCAGTGCTACCCATCTAATTTATGTGGAAGAAAATTTAAAAATTAAAACAATATATTTATAATTACACCATTAGTAATTATCCATGGTGTTCATCTTTCCAATAATTTATATAAACTTCAATCATAATGCCATTTCAAAATTAACTAATCAACTTAAGAAGATGAAATGTTGGGTTGTTACACTTTGGTCCGTAACCCATGAGCTCTTGAAGCCCCAAAGGATAGGAGGAGGCTAGAAAAATCATCTAATGCATTTTGTCCACCCGCCCCAAAGTGTAAGCAACTTGTATATGGCATAATTTTTAATGTATTAGTTATGACAATTTATTGAACATGTGTCATATTTCATGTTATAATGAGATTTTAAAACTTGATACAAACTTTTTCCAAGGAAAATCTCATGGGGAAACTTAAGGGATGCTTCCCTGATTTTGTGGATGACATCTTTAGTAAACCTATTGGTATATACTAGTGTACCTCACACATGGACATTCAAATTGGACAATTATTAGAAAAGAACTAACAAAATGCCTAACAATATTTGGGGCAATTGGTTCAGCTAATCCCATGGGATGAAAATTTATACATAATTAAGTCAATAAACTTTGCAATTGGTTATGAACAATAATTGTTGAATTATTATAGTGTTTCTCCTTCCTCCCTTAGTATTAAAAGGTAAAGAGGAAGGATAGAAATGCAAACAAGATTCTACAACATTGTGGTTGATCTCTTGTGGCTATATTTTGATGTTGGTGCATTAACGTGGATGTATGTTAGATGAGCTCTCATTGTGGCATGGAATATATATTAATTTCACTCCCATTTGATTTTTGGTAATAGTTTTAGGTCTTTATTTTAGTGTTTCTTGTAATGGACAAATGAGTTAGCGTTTCAAGAGTTAGATTTTCATTTCAAAGAAACATAAGTTATGAAGATTAAAATTCAATTGTGAAATATAAATCATTGAATGCTAAGTGTTTATCTTTTCTTTTTCTTACCATTATGAAAGTATTCTTTAAATGTGTAAATTGGGTCTAGTTTGAGTGGTTGTGGGATGGAGTGCTATACTTCCCTCGATCCCACGACCACTATTACTAAACCCAACTGGAATAATTAAAATAAAATAAAATTATATACACAAAATAATTAAATATTTAGGAACACAATATTTAAATAATAATTGAACAAGAAAAGAAACATGATTTCTCGCATATGTTTTAGCAAATATAGCACTAACATTTCCCCTCTTAATTATCTAATACCAAAATAAAATTCAATTACAAGAGAATAAGATAATACAGCTGTATGACAATATCATATAAAAAAAAACAAGAATGTCATTGTAGCACCTCATTTTTTACTTGAGCATGTAATGATGTAATTATGTAAATATTGATGAAATGGCTAGATGTTGGACATGAATGGTCTAGTGTGACTAAAATTATGTAATTATGTACATTTTATGTTTAACATAAAAACCATGACCACTGCAAAACAAGAAATACGAAGATGAGATGGGGAGCTATGATTCCACAAGAGGGAAAGTGAAAGGGTTTTTTAAGGGGAGATGACCCTAGTGACTCATAAGTTTAGTCATTATCGTTATTATTCAGTTTATCCTAAGTTTTATTAATTTGTATTTATTAAAGTGCATTAGCCATAATATTGGGTTAATTATCCTAAGCTTGGGATTATAATGGGGAAAAGTATCAAATCCCATGTATGCCAATTATCTAGTCCTCATCATCCATGCATGCTATTTGGTTAGTTTCCAACATGCATACACATTAGTGAGAATTTAGTTCATTCAATCATTATCATATCATTCACACAACCATCATATTCAAAAATCATGGAGCCAACATTCTATACCATAGCCTCGAGTTGTACTCGGGAACACTGAGGAAAATTACAAAGTTGTAAGTGAATGTTACCTGGGGATATTGGTGTTGGGAAATTGAGTTTATTTGTGAGAGAACATGTCTTATTGTTGGGGTGCGCACCCTAATGGTCCTTAATATTGGTAACTCCGCGGTTTTTGTGGAAGCTTGTACTATAGTTGCAACTCAAAATAGTCTTAGGGGTGTCAGGGTTGAGTCAAAACCCTTCTTTTCGTAAATGTCCCTAATTTTCGGGTATAAGCCCATGATTTTGTAAAAGTGCACTTGTATAAATAGGCACTCATGTAAATATGTCAAGATTATCTAATGAAATGAGGATCATGTGATTCGAAGTTGAGATCTATTTTTGGGTTTTACGGTCAAGTCCCAGCTGTGTGCGTGGACGACCTCTGCAGCTGTGTGCGCAGCGGGTTTTTGTAAGAAGGAACTACATCTGAGTGTGCAGCTTAGAGTTTGTAAGAAAGGAACTGCAGCTAAGTGTGCAGTTAGAATTGAAGGACGGATCTGCAGCTGAGTGCGCAGATCAGAACTGTTGTTTTGTAAAAAGTTGAATAAAAGCGCAGTTCTGTGGACGTAACCCCTACTCTGGGGGTGAACCACGTTATATCTTGTGTTGTGGTTGTGATTTCGTGTTGGTTCTGTTATGTTTTCTTTCCATGCATTGATAAGTAGATAAATGATAAAGTAAGGTAACTGCTAAATATTAACTTCGCTGTGAATTCCCAGTTAAGGGTTAAGCAAGAAACTGTTTGTTTATCTAAACTGCGAAGCTATATAAGTAAAGATCGAAGCTCTGTGTTGCATGTTTACAATTTGTTAAGGTTAAAGGTACAGTAATATCCCTCTTCTGCTTGCAGAAACCTGGTTCTGCAGCACCCCATAGCTGTTTCGGGTGAGACTGCAACCTGTTCGCAGGTTGTTGCCGAAAGGGCCAACACTGTGGGTCTTTTTGTTTGTATGAAGTTAATGGTATAAACCCGGGTCTGCCCTATAGTCCAACACTTATAGTTGAGTTCCTTGGAGTCTCTACATAGAGAGTCCATTTCTAGCATGTGTTGGATCCCTAGAAGGAAATTGGGGAAATAACCCCAGGGATTGTTCACTTAGAAAAGGGAACCCCATTCCTTGTGTTGTGCAGGATGATGGGGGAGGAGTAAGGCTGATGCATGCCATTTGGCTAGTTTTCAACATGCATACATATTAGTGAGAATTTAGCTCATTCAATCATTATGTTATCATTCACTCAACCATCATATTCGAACATCATGGAGCCATCATTCGGTATAGCCTAAAGTTGTACCTATGAACACTAGGGAAAATTATAGAGTTGTAAGTGCATGTTACCCAAGGATATTGGTGCTGGGAAATTGAGTTCCTTTGTGAGATAACTTGTCCTATAGCTATGTTCCTCAGAGTCCTGACATAGAGAGTACCTCTCCACCATGTGTTGGATCCCTAGATGGAAAATGGGGAAATAGCACCAGGGATTGTTAACTTAGGGAAGGGAACCCGAGGGACTGTTAACTCAGAGAAAATAACCCCATTCCTTGGGTTGTGTAGTCTGATGGGGAAATATTGTTAGTGGATTGTGATAGTTATAGACAAGGTTCAACGAATTCTTGTGGATTGATATCCCTATCTCGTGATTGGCCTCCATTATAGAAAGAACTAGTATAACAAAGTGCCTACAATTGGAAGGAACATCATTAATCTGTAGTCAGTTGGAGGATATTTTAAGATAAGTTTATATCTATGTATAAAATGTTATGTATATATCTATGTTATGTATTTTGTTAATGATTGTTATGTGGTTATCCAATTGCATGGATTCTTGGCATTATATGAATGCGTTCATGCAAGATTTGCATGTACATTTATGTATAGGCAAATGTTTAATTGGGCGACCATATATATATATATATAATTGCATGGTAAAATTGCATGTTATCTCCAAATATCATATTGGTTAGGTTAGGGGTTGGGTGGGACAAATCAATGAACAAGGTTAACCAACACAAATGGAAAAACAAAAAAAACAAAATCCATTTGCCAAAATAAACATGAAAAATATGATAAAAATATATATATGTGCAACTAAAACATAAAGTCTAATGGTTAGAACAAAAAAAACAAAAGCCAAGTGCAACTATAAAATATATTTTTAATATTTGTTTTTTTATAAGCATACACTTTCTATCAAAAGCAGTAGCTTTGAGCTCTATTAACTAGTTTAACATGCAAACTTGTATAGAAAATATCTTAAAAGTAAAATGCATCAATCCATTTAGTAGTCTATTTTCAATGGCATATCTTAAAAGTAAAATGCAGTTCTCAGTGTAATGTTAATTAGAACATTTGAGTTTATTAATTAACAAGTGAAGCAAAAATCTAAGAGAATAAACTCATTAAAATAATCTTTCTAGATTGTTATTTTTCTATTAATAGCCAATATAAGCTAATTCCACCATAATACCATAAATGTGTACTTTACAGGCTTTGTAGACCAAGTTTTTTTATAGGATGAAGAGTTTATGGTTGATAGACAAATGCATTTATGTATTGAAAATCTTGGTTACAATTTTTTTTCTATTTCATTTCAGTGATACTGTTATCTATTGTCAATATGAATAATCCTTTTTTGGCATAGTTTGCATAAATGGAAAATTGTGGATGAAATGTTTTTTTGTGTGTGTAATCTTCACAAGAAATTGTAGCCATTATCAGGTAGAATTCTTTAAGTTGTTGCTTGCACAATGTGAATTCCATTGTTCCATCTTCTATTTCCAAAATGTATTCGTGACTATGCTCATATTGCATGATGTTGCTTGTTTGCAAGATGCACAATGCAATGAGTTGCGGGCCATTGATTGTTGGCATCTGTGCATATTTGTTGAAGTGGAGGTCAAAACACATTTTTGCTTTGAGAAGACACGATACCTGCAAAAAAAATTGTATTCATTTTTTGGTTTATTTTATTGGGAAAAAAAACCAGAAATTAAAGTAGAAAGATGGTCCGCGGAAGGGGAGAAATTGTGGAAAGAGGTTGAAGGAGGATAGTTATAACCTAGCTCTGATAGGATAAAGGAGAGCAAATTTTCCTTTGCAAATTCATCATCAAAAGCATCAACGAATGTTGTTGAAGAAATGGGTATGGTATCAAGTTCCTTTTCGACAATTTCTAACAAAATTCTTGAACAAGTACATTGGCATGGTATTGCATGCCAGTTGTTGTTGTATCTGCAAGGAAAGCTCTTTATAACTTTCCTATACATATAAATGGAACATATTTGAAATGAATATTTATTTTTTGTCTGTGAAATCAAAACATTAAAGCTATATGCATATTTAAAAAGAAACAATGAAAAAATTGATTGCAAGCTACATCAAACAAAATCATACTTAAGATTACATTGTCATTTGTTGTTTCCCCATCTTCGATATCCAACTCATATTGTTTATTGTTATGTTGGTAGGCAATGGCAATTGTTGTGACAAAACCAATAGAAAATGCATTGCTTGATGTAAGTAACACATTTATAGTGGTACCTAGAAGAATTGCATTGTTTGCAAACTTGTTCTATGTTTTCGATTATAGTATTATCCTACATAATGCAATATTTTTCCTCTCCTCTATAAAATACTCTTTTTTTATTGCAAAGTTTGTGATTTGAATAGTGGTACCATGGAAAAAATGATCAACAAAATGGGGGATCATTTTATTGGTTATGTTGACTATTATATTCATTTGGCCATCTTTATCCACTAAGTCAATATGAACCAACATTGAATATTATAGTCATTTGGCCATCTTTATCTACTAAGTCAATATGAAACAATTGTGCTTTACTAGCAGAATTTTGATTCTTTTTTCCTAGGTCCATACAATGGAAAGAAATTGCCTTGAAATTTTTTGTTGTGTGTTGTTGAACAAAGAGGGATAATAGAAGATGGTTGTAATGATGCTTGTTTAAGTATGCAATTGTCAATAAACAAAAGACATGAACATGGAAATATATTAGTATTTAAAACATTGTTTGATTATTAACAAGATTTTGGAGAAGAGTTACGACATATGAATGTTTCTTTATTCCTTTTGTTTTGAATGAATATCAAATGATAGAACAATATTTGAAAACAATGGACACGATTTTACCTTTTTTTGTCTATCATCATTTGATGGTTTCTTCCATGCATTTTGTGAGTTGCTGCTAGATTTGTTGGATAAAGATGTATTGATCTTTTTTTCAAAATTTTGTGATTGTTCCTATGGCCCATAGATAAAGAACCAAGAACAAAGAAAAAAAAAGGAAATATGAATTAGGAAACAAATTTAATATTCAAAATAACAATTGTATGGTGATGCAAAATAACAAATGGTAAAAGGATGATCTGGCAATGCTTACTTGAAAAAAATGGAAGTAGCAGAAAGCATTTTAATGTATTATTGATGCTTAGATTATGTGGAAGAGGCTCATTTCTGCTAGATTTTTTGAGAGCTTAAATCTAGTTCAAATACATTGAAGATGTAAGAAAAAGCATAAGAGTTAAGTTTGAATTTTCCACAATTATGCAAAATCTATTTAGAATAATAACAAAAAGGGAGAATTTTTTGGCTAGAGCATGGTTATGTGTTTGATAAGAAGGCATAGATATATTATAATATTTAATGTATGGAATAAAAATGTTTTAGACTATTTTCAAAAGGATTGAAAGATGAGTTGCACAATGATCAATCCAATAGGCATACAAAACATTGAAGGTAACGCGATCATTTTGCAAATTTGTCTAGAAATGGTCAATCATAGAGTTGTTGTTTGTTGTTGCTTTTTTTGTTTGCAACTTCAGATTGCGAATTTCCATGAATGACTTGATTTTTTTCTGAGATACATTGTTCTGTAACATGTCAATGTCCAAGTCACAAGTAATCACTATTTGTATGTTTTCTCAATGTCTAATAGCATGGTGTGCAAAAATCTAAAAAGAGTATCGAGTGGAGCATGTGGTGTGTTATACATATTCACTAGTCTAAAAGCATTATTGTTAATTTCAAAGTGGGTGACAATTGCTTAAGCTTGTTTTGTTACTGTTAGAATTTTATACTTTAATAATGGTTATATTAGATCTTCAAACAATTTTCATTATTTCATCATAACGAGATACAATAGGATCATTGAAAGAAAGACAAGTACAACAACACAGAGGAACACAAATATTTTCCTTTGGGAAACCACAAGGGAGAAAACCCAACAACATCTTTAGTATAGATTCTGTCATCAAGTAC
This sequence comes from Pseudotsuga menziesii, assembly GCA_001517045.1. Lineage (NCBI taxonomy): Eukaryota > Viridiplantae > Streptophyta > Pinopsida > Pinales > Pinaceae > Pseudotsuga > Pseudotsuga menziesii. The sequence continues at coordinate 89,354 of LPNX010199425.1, read as the reverse complement.
AATGCCAAACCAAGATAAGATGATCCCAAAATATAAGAGCAACTTCTTCTTCTTCTTCCTAACAAAATTCGTCTTCTCTCTATTGCACACTTGGTTGAGCAAACTTGTGTATCCAAATGAGAGGTGTGCCCTCTTCATGAAGGGACATGTTTATAAAAAAAGACATGGAACCCATTAATGAAATATTTTTCTTTTCTTTTTGGTTTTCCAAATCCATAGGAAAATACTATGGGCTTCTAACTCTTTCCAAATCATCATGGGATTCCAATACCATGTGAAAATACCATGGGCTTCCAACCCTTTCCAAATAGCATGGGATTCCAAATCCATGGGTTTGAAACCACCATAACACATTTTATTTTTTCATGGGCACCCATTTTTAATATACTTGTAAACCTATATATAAATCAATATGGGGATGCTACCCCTTGCTTGCAAATTCCTTAAGATAACATTAATAACATCATGTTCAATGTAATTATTTAATAAGACATCAATGAAAACATTAATCCTTTGAAATCAATGACAATAATTCCAACAATCTCTCCCTTTTCCATTGATGGCAATCCTGCATTGAAACACATAGTCCACTAGACATGAAAAGAATTTCCACCCTCTCTACAACTCTCCCCTTTTGACATCAATGGAAAATGGATGCTCCCCCTAAGCTTGTGATTCTCCTAACATCAACAATTCCTACCCAAGCGATACACGCATATGTTGTTAGAGTAAAATATTCACCTCTTGAGCACCACAAGTTGAGTCTAAGGTGCCTTTTAGATATTTTAATATTATTTTCACTCTTTGCACATGAGTTTATTTTGGTGCAACTTGAAATTGTGTAATCGATCTTGTAATACCCCGGTTTTGACCCCGTGGTATTAAATTGCATATGATGTAAATATTGTATTAAATCGTGGTGTGGAGCTCAAGGCAAAGGCCCCACCATGGATTTAGTGTTTTATGTTTCGGCAATTAAAATCGATGCCGATGGTTTATGTGCTATCCAGGCACAATATGTTTGAGACGTCATGTAAAATGCAAATTAATAAAAATACCACAACTAGCTATGCACCGCAACGTTAAAGAGATGGGGACATGATTTCACAAGGAATAGGGAGGGGGAAATATTCAAACCTTTGAGCCAATGGGGAAAAAGCCAATGTCTAAGGGAAAACCCATAAATTGGTCAACTACCAATTTTGTCCTTTTTGTGCCCAATCATCTAGAAGTTGGTTGGGGAATTTATTGCATGAAAATGGGCAAGGCATGGGGGTCAATTTAGAAATGGGCAGAGCACTCATTCTAGAAAAATGTGTTTTGGCTTAATGGGCAAGTAAGAACCCAAAAATTACTCACTCACCCATTATGCATTCACGTTCTCTCTTCCTCACACGTGGGCTGGAGCTCTAGGCATTTTCCTCACGGTTGCATCAGTTTCTTGTGTTTTCCCCGTGGCTGGGAAGTGGGTTTGCTAATGTTTAGTGGCTGGGATATCTCCTAGGCATTTTTCTGTTGTTCCCTCCTTCACATGGTTAGGGAATTTTGTTTTTGGGTGTTGCGCAGTCAATGGGAGAGTAGATCCATGACTTAAGGGATTGAAGGGGTCGTTTTTTCCCACGTGAAGCCCATAGAACGTTTCTGAAATGAATTGCTCATACTGGGTCATTTTTTCCCTTTTTACTAGTCTGTTTGGGTTGCAAACCCACCCCTTTTGGTTATGTTCTGTGGCTGGGAGGGTAGACCCACGATTTGGGTGTGAATAGGGGCTATTTTTTCCTTTGGAAGGACATCAAACGTTTTCTGAGACGAATTGGTCACTTGGGTTGTTTTTCCTCATCTTCCATTTATTATGTGGTTTCCAAACATTTCTCTACAACCTAGCAATTGTATTTTTCCGTGAAGTGCATGTTGGTGTTTCCTTGGTTGAGTAAGTCCAAGGAACCCACTTGTTAATTGGTTGACTATGTGTTTGATGTGAATTTTGGCTTGGATGAGTAAGTCCAAGGAACCCCTATGTAATTGGCTTGTTGCCTTAGCATCCTGTGAAACCCAATTTCTTATTGTCTTGGCTGGACAGTTTGTGAAACCCAACGGTGTGTTGGCTTGACTGTGGATGTATGGTTTTGGCTATGTGTGAGCCTATTATTCCATAGTGCCTTGTGGAATCATTCCCAACTCGGGGGTGGTAGTGATGCTGAGATATTGATGAGCACACTGGCCTATGGATGTGTGGAACATTGCAGCGACATAGCTAGTTGTGGGAAGGCCTCTTCTCAAGAAAAGTATTCTTGTGTATTTAATCTCTGCAATGAATTTTTTATGAATGTGTTGAACATGATGAACGATTGAATGTGTTGAATGAAATGTATTTGCTTCTGATATATATTGCATGTTTTACGCTTCTGTGTATGTTTTTTTGTTCAATGCAATTTTTATATTATGTTCATGGGGATAGACTGCCCGGTCTGTTTGATTGAAAATAGAGTTAGTTGTGTTCTCTCTCTAGTAAGAGGGGTGGGGACATGACATATATTATTGCTTGCATTATGTCTAGCCTTGATATCTTCGCATATAATATCATACTAATCATTGAATTGTACAATTTTTTATTTGCTTTTGAAGATTCATCGTATTTGACTGATTTACAACATGTGACCATGGGTTCATTGACCATATTTCCTTGATATACTTGGTTTTTGAAATGAGTATACCTTTGTTGAATTGAGAAAGTGTATTGATATAGAGAGTATTTTCACCAAAAATCCAATATAATCAGTCTCTATATATCTCCAACAACAATCGAGCATGGTTTAATCAGTCTCAACAAATCCAAGTTGATTTAACAAAAAACAAGAAGACATCATATATCAACAACTTCAAGTATTCCCTCCCTTGAGGAATTAATAAGTAGAAACAATGGTTCTCACCAAACATTCTAGTCCATAAATACCTATTTGAAACTCTAATCAATTGTCATGTTAGGTCAATCCTTTGTCGACCACTTCCAAAGAAATCATCAATAAGTAAGAAGAAAGTTGCACAACTATACATTCGATGATACACAATGACATGAATTTCTCAAACATCTTGTCAAATAATTCCAATACCATCCATCAATCTAACCATAATCTATCTTGATACTTGGCATTTGTCCACAATTATGTTTTTCATGCCTCTTTTGTAAATATATAAAAGCATGATTTCCATTCCTTCGACTTTACAGCGAGGATGATGATAGGGAACATATTTTTGTGTTGGTTAATAAAAAAAGTAGGATCAGGGTCAGGGTCAGGTTTAGTTACATGAGTAGAAAAACCCAGCATATTAGCAGCAATGTCATATGTAATAATGCTCAAATTCTAGCATACGAGGAATAGGAAACTCATCAATATGTTCAACACAATAAACAATATGTTTATATTATGGAAAACTAGTATGAACTCCACTTGCAACAAATAAAACTTCCTTGGTTGTAGCAAGGTAGTGTGTTGGTAGGGAGGAAACAACATAATCATATCCAAGACTTATCTTAATCAGTTTATGCCTTTGGAAATTGGTGATATTATCCAAGGTTTTAGTACTCTTCTCAAACTTTAAGCTTATGTTCAACTTAATAGTTGTTGTCTCCAGTTCCTTCTTAAGGAAACAATTCCAGAGTCTAGATCTTTGTAGTTTTCTTCCTTATCCTTCAATTGGATCCTCGCCACTTCTTCTATCCTTATTGCTTCTTCTAATTGACCCTTTAGGTTCATGATAATGCTTTATGTATCTTCAATTCTTTATGTCATTTGTCATTTTTAATTTTAAATCACGATTCTCTTATTCATATTTATGTAGCTTCTCTCTTTGTTTCGAATTGTTTTTCCTAAGCTTCTTTATTTTACTTAAGGCACACTTGAGTTCTTTTTCAAGATACACTTCTCCATCCGTTTCGATATTTTCTTCTTCTTCTGAATCCATCATTTATTACTCTATGTCTTCATCAATCTTGGTTTCAATTGTCATAAAGAGAGTTTCTTCTCTATCACTAGAGAAATTTCTTTCACTACAGTCTTCAGACAATTCACTATCCCCTTTTGATTAGATACTCTTATTCTTCTTATAAGGGTTCTTCTTATTTTCATGGTTGTCTTGTTTGTGGTTATTTTGATGATGTTTGCCCCCTTTCTTTACATCACAGTCTTCATCATCATCACTACTTTCATTTTTTGCATTTGGACACTTAGAAACAAAATGTCATACTTTTCCACAATTAAAGCATTTAAAGAGTAGCTTACCTTTGTATTTTCCAGATCCTTTTTTGAGTTTTCTCAAAATATGTGCTTCCCCTATGTATGAATCATAATTGAAACAATCACTTGAGTTGTGTTATTTGTTCTTCATTCCTTTTTAGACTTTGGAAGTTACTTCTTTCTTTAATGGATTTTATTTTTCAAACCTCATTTCATATGCAGTGAGAATCCAAGGCAATTCATCCATTGTGAGTTTATAAAGTTCCTTCATTTATTCAATAGTGGAAGCTTTTGCATCAAATATCAAGGGGAATGACCTTAAAACCTTTTGTAAAATCATTTGATCTTGATATTTTTCACTAATTCCTATGATGGTGTTGAGAATTCCATCCACACGAAGGAGATAGGTTGCAACATTCTCTTCATCTTTCATTTTCAGACCCTCAAACTATCCTCTATAAGTTTAGAGTTTTTCCTTGTTAACCTTGTCATCGTATAACTATATATTTTGAAGCTTGTCCCAAATGTCTTATGTTTATACACAATGCATCACTTTGACAAACTTGGATTTTGATAGAAGACATAAAATGACATTCATATTTTTTACATGATTTTATTTAAGCTTCTTTCCAACCACATTTTGTGGTGTTGTTGTTGGAGTTGTATAATATGTCATTACTGATTACCAAATATCAAACCCAAGAGCCATTAGATATGTTCCTTATGCTTCAAAATGAATAGTTTGTTCCATTAAACAACATATCCACGTTTGTGGACAAATCTTCATAACCGACCATGCATGCTCTGGAGATCTACCTTCCAACAGTTAGATTGTTTCCAAAGGAACCAAATTTAATACCATTTATTGAGAACACACTTATACTAAGAGGGGTAAGTGAATTAGTATAAGCTATTTTTTAACCTTTTCAAACATTCATCAACCATAAGAAAATAATTTGATCTGAATTTAGGGGGAATATAGTCTAAATTCGGTTGTATAAGTCACAAAAGCATTACATGGAAAGGCCACCCTCTTCCATTCACCACAAAAGAAATAATGGGAAATACCACCCTCTCCCATCTATGGTATTTGGTAGCCCATGGTTTTGTTCCATGGTACAGATTCAAATAATATTGTCCATGGTATTTGGAAGCCCATGGTTTTGTTCCTTCTCAATAAATCAATCTATTATTCTTGGCATCCTACCTTTCTCTTATTCCATTGGGTTATTGCTTCTGAGTGCTTTTCTTAGTATAGTTTGAGAGGTGAGGCTTAAAGAACCCTCTTTGAGGCTCACCCCTCCATGTGGTGTATTTACTCTATTGTACTCTATGGATCAAATGTTAACAATTTTGTAGTTTTAATCTCCTCCTCTCTCGACATTCAAGCCTCTTGGGTCTCATTCCCCAATATCTGGATCAGTGGTATCAGAGTAGGTAACCATTCCATGGGAATGAGGGTTTGAGCATAGTTAAGGTTCAAATATTTGCAAGAACTTCCAACCTCCTGTTTGGATAATAATCCTCCCTTGTCCAAATTAGTCAATTCTGCCTAAATTAGGAGTCTTTTCGGTCATTTTTGAGTCACTAGTACCATTAGGTCCACATGGCCTAATTGGGACACACGTACCAGTTACTAAAGTGTGGGGAACATTGATTGAGGCTAACTGCCACTGAATGCACTTGCATGCATAAGTTTAGGCACATCCTAGACCAATCCCTACAATTTAGGAGCCACTGGGAATGTCGACACCAACCTCCTTCAGTTGAGTTCAGTTGGTGACTAGTCAAGCCTAGTTATGAGTCAGTTACATTTAATTATAGTCAACTACATTCAGTTAGCACTAGTCTTAGCATGGTTGCATGTGGGAAGATGCATTTTCTCACCTACCACATCAATTAGACTAGTTAAATTGATATCTCATCTTCTCATATGGATGATCCAGAAGAATACATTTGAATCTATGATATTGAAGAAAAACTCTGCTGCACTTCCATGCAAACATTCTCCAGTGATTTTCCTTTAAATTATGTGCAACATTTTCCAGTGATTGCTTCAGAAAGTGAGGAGGAATTCGATTTCTCTCCCTCTAATGTTGTTTTTGGTGTGTAGATAAGTAATACCTTGGATATTTTGGAAATAATATCAGATTGTAGGAGTGATCCATTCACTCTCCTTGATCTAGATCTTCCAGCAAATTCCTCCAGGATTGCATGCACCAATATTCAGAATTTTGAAGAAAAAGAAAACTATGCATCTACCATCTCAGTGGACCACACCTTTGGATCTAATATGAACCTATTTTTATTTGATATAATCTTATTTGTATCTGAGATGATATTATTTGGTTCAAAATTTAAGTTCCAAGAGACTTCAGTCATGCTTGTAGCTGGTCTCATCAGTTTTGGTGTGACAAATCAAGTACCGCTAGTCTTCTTCAAACTTGTTGCTGGGGATTTGAAGTTGGTTTCCTCTTATGATGTTTCTGCTATTGTATTTTGTGAATAATTAGTTATTTATGAAGCTATATCATATTATGGATCTCAAGCATTCACTCTCCACAATCCTATGTCTTCTCTACCTTTGATCACATGCTCATCTCCTCACAGAACTAGTAGAGAGGGAGGCATTCTGCATCCGCCTAGACACTTGCTCCTAACACTTGGAGCTGATATTGCCTCACATTGTTTGTTGTTCAAGGCTGCAATATATCAATTTCTTGGGTGTTCCTCAGATGGTTCGAATTCTCAAGCACTTTTTCTCTCTTATCAGTTGATCTACATGGGTCCAGTTTTCATCCAGTAGTTGTCTATATTTCTGATTTAGTTGAGCATATTCTTCTTCTTCCAAAGAGGAATATTCCTCCAGAAATAATCATTTATTTTGGATGGATAAGTTCAAATACCATGCCCCAGGATACCTGTGCATAGAACAACATGCTTGATCCTAATTCTACCTGCCTAGTTTGAGGGGGGGGGGGGGGGGGGTATTTTTCCCATGAGGTTTTTCCCCATTTACTTAGTTGTATTAAGAATTTACTTGTTGCATTTTATCTGTAATGGGTGACATGTGGTGTTAGTTACTAGGGCCCAGAAATTGTCCAAGTTAGCATTCAAGGGGGGTGTTAGGATTATAATCCTCCCTTGTCCAAATTGGTCAATTTTGCCTGAATTAGGAGTCTTTTCAGTCATTATTGAGTCACTAGTACCATTGGGTCCACATGTCCTAATTGGGCCACATGTACCAGTTACTGGAGTGTGGGGAAAACTGATTGAGGCTAACTGCCACTGGCTGCACTTGCATGCATCATTTTAGGCACATCCTAGACTAATCCCTACAATTTAGGAGCCACTGGGAGTGCTGACACCAACCTCCTTCAGTTGAGTTCAGTTGGTGACTAGTCAAGCCTAGTTATGAGTCGGTTACATTCAGTTAGCACCAGTCTTTGCATGGTTGCATGTGGGAAGGCGCCTTTTCTCACCTACCACATCAGTTAAACTAGTTAAACTGATTCTAACTGATTGAGAGACTGAATTAGACAACTAGAGTTAGTTAGTTAAGATCTGATAGTGATTTAGACATGTCCAGTTATCCATGCATTTAGATTGAGTTAATCAATTCGAATTTCCTCTCATGTATGTGAATTTTTTGGCTATTAATGCCAGTGTATTGCATTGTAATAATTATCCATTTTACTTTTTGATTAATGAAAGCATTATACAGCTGCAACCCATTTTTTGCACTGTTTCATATCAATTCTGAGTAAATTGTTTGTGAGATATATTTGTGAGTTTTGTCTCGGTTCATAGATTCCTGTGAGCTCAATTTGTATACCTCCTATTGGCACTCTCAGAGTCCATTTATTGGGCCATACATTGTAAGCATCATAGATGGTCCTCAGGCACTCTAGGGTTTTTCTACCCTCAGATCTTTGTTCACCATTGCAGGAGATTTATACATGGATTTCACTACATCTATTGATTTGTAGAATTTTTTAGATTTTTTTTAGGGTTTATGTGCTACATCTAGAGGTTCCATGATATTTACAATGAGCCATGTTGCTCTACAAACCCTTGGCATCCTACACTCATCGACACTCTATGGATGACGAACCACTTCAACAAACTTTATAGTGCTGCCATCTCTACAATACATTTATGGGGGGCTACCATAGCTAATTTGAAAGTTTTTTTTGTCTTCTAAAATGGGTATTTCATGTTTTTTCATTTGGAATCCTGGTTTGTGAGATATGTTTGTTTGAACCAACACATGTTTGTACATAGTGCGATCGCACATACAAAAAATTTAACCAAGTACCACAAACTCCAAAGGACATCTTAGAGGCTCTACCATAGCTCATTGGAAAGGTCTTTTTGTCAGCTAAAATATGTATTTCACGGTTTTTCATTTGGATTTTTGGTTTGAGATATTGAGAGATATCATCGATTGAAGCAACATATGTTTGCAAAAACAGTGCACGCGTGTGTTCCTTGAGCTTCAGTAAACATTTTCTCATTCCTTTGGAAACCATAGAGAAAGTATTTTATATGGATGGAAAGGTCTCTTCAATATATCAAATGGGTCATCAACGAAATTCAATTTCATTTCCTGCATCAAAAACTATGAAAGGATTTGCAGCGAGACATCAATTGCTTCAAAGACCAAGTTTTTTTCAAAATTTTGGACTTTTATTAAATTCTATTGTAATCATGGTTATGGGTCAACCATGTAAAACCCATGGTTATGGGTCAACCACATAAAACCCATTATGTATTGTAATCATGGTTAGGGGTCAACCACACAAAACCCACAATTATGGGTCAGCTACACAAAACCCACGGTTATGGGTCAACCACACAAAACCCATAGTTATGGGTTGACCACACAAAACCCTTCTCTTCATTGGAAACTCAACTAACACATTGAAATCATGGGTCTCTTTTTAGCATGAAATGATGGGGACCATCATTTTCTAAGGGGGGAGGAATGATCCGAATTTAGTGGGAATATGGTCTAAATTTGGTTATATAAGTCATAAAATCATTAAATGGAGAGGCCACCCTCTCCCATTCGTCATAAAAGAATTAAATGGATAGTTCACCCTCTCCCATCCATGGTATTTGGTATCCCATGGTTTTGTTCCATGGTATGGATTCAAATCACATTTTATGTACTATTTGGTAGCCCATGGTTTTGTTCCATGGAATGGCTTCAAGGAACATTGTAATAATATTATATAAAGGCTCTATGCCTTCTCAATAAAGCAAACGATTATTCTTGGCATCCTACCTTTCTCTTATTCCATTGAGTTATTATTGGGTGAATGGTTTTGAGTGCTTTTCTTAGTATAGTTTGAGATGTGAGGCTCAAAGAACCCTCTTTGAGACTCACCCATTAATGTGGTCTATTTACTTTATGTTTCTCTATGTTACTCTATGGATCAAATACTAACAATTTTGTGGTTTTAATCTCCTCTTCTTTCACATCCAAGCCTCCCAGGTCTCATACCCCCAAGATTCGGATCACAATCACATATGTAGAACATGGAACACAATATTTATGTGAAAACCCTTTCGAGAGAAAACCACAAAAATTATATTTTCAAGTCTTTTTAGGTGCCAAAATACTGTTGCAAATATTTGTAGGCACCAAAATAATGGAGACACCAATCCCCATTGGTACAAACCTTGGTAGGAATCAACCTACTCTTACATATTTTTGTAGACATCAATCTACTGGAGATACAAATCCCCATAAGTACAAACTCTGGTAGGCACCAACCTACTCTTATAGATCTTTGTAGACATTAATCTACTAGAGACATTGATCCCTAATGCTAAGCATCGACTTAGCAAGAGACACCAATCTCTTTGTTTGAGTGGCACCAACCTTCAAGTTACATTTTTTTCCTTAGTACATATAGTTTATTCAAAAGGTGATAACATTCACATTACTTTCACTAATTCTTCTTTCTACTTCTTCGTTCATCAAGTCTAACCAAAATTTGAATTTCCAAGTGGTAACTTTTCCAAAGTGTGTAGTTTTGGCCTCTTCCCAAGAATGAACTTGTACAACATGCTAAGAATCTAATTTTACAAATATTATTCTGAAATATTTACCTAAGGTACTTCTATATGTCTTCTCAGATCCCTAAATTTTTCACAGTTTGAAAAGTATCAATGAAGAAATTATAGAGAAAATGTCAAATAGACATATTTTTAAACTTATTTCAAGACCATTTAGAAGCTCTAACTTCCACAACACATATCATAGAAGTATAGAAATAAAAGTTTGAAACTTTTACTTTATATACTTTTGCATGTCTTCTAAGATCCCTGAAAGTTTCACAGTCTAAAAATTCTCAGAGAAGAAGTTATAGATAAAATTCCAAGCTTACCTATTTGAAGTTGATTTTAGGACCATTCAGAAGCCCTAACTTCTACAATGCATATCTCAGAAAGTATAGTGAAACAAAGTCTAAAACATTTACTTGTGTTACTTTTGTACGTATTTTAAAATCCATGAATTTGTGACAATCTAAAAGGTCCCAAAGAAGAAGTTATAGAAAAAATCCAAGTTGACCTGTTTGAAACTGATTTCAAGACCATTTAGAATCCCTAACTTCCACAACACATATCTCAGAATTATAGTCAAACAAAGTATGAAACTTTTACATGAGGTACTTATGTATGTATTCTAAGATTCTTGAAAGTTTTAAAGTCCAAAAAATCATAGAGAAAATTCTAACCTATTTGAAACAAATTTTAGGACCATTCAAAAGCCCTAACTTACATAGTGCATATCTTGGAAAGTATAATGAGGCAAATTTTGAAACATTTACCTGAGGTACTTTTGTATGTATTATAAAATTGTTGAAAGTTTCAGAATCAAAAAAATTCCCAGAAGAATTTATAGAGAAAAATGCCAAGTTGACATGTTTGAAACTAATTTCAAGACCATTTAAAAGCCTTAACTTCCACAATGCATATCTCCAAAAGTATAGTGAACCAAATTCTAAAATTTTTATACTCGCGTCCATTTCTTGAAATTTTCATGGTCTCAAACATTCTAGAAAAATAAATTTATATTGAAAACACCAAGATGACCTGAAACTAATTTTTCTAGCTCATCCACTTCTTCAAATTCTACTACATTTTTGCACACACTCACTTTCTCTTTTTATATTTTTTCGTAACCCTTCACGAAGGGACATTTTTATTCAAAAAGACATGACACTCATTAATTGAATAGCTAATTTATTTTTTATTTCACTTTTCCAAATACCATGGGCTTCCAACCCTTCAGGCACTTCCAATACCATGGGAAAATACCATGGGAGTCCGACCCTTTCCAATACCATGGAAAAATAGCATGGGCTTCTGACCCTTTCCAAATATCACGGGCTTCCAAATCCATGGGTTTGAAACTACCATTTCACTTTTTACTTTTTTCATGTGCACCTCTTTTTTAATATACTTGTAAACATGTATATAAATCAATATGAAGATGCTCCCCTTGCTTGCAAATACCTTAGCATAACATTGATAACATGTTCAAAGTAATGCCTTAATATGACATCAGTGACACCATTAATCCTTTGACATCAATGACAATAATTCAAACACTTAATTCCACAATTAACATAATTAAAAAAGACTTAGATTTTACATAATCAATCAATTAAAAGATCAGAGAATAAAATATTATCTAAGGTTTAAGGTGAGGCCAAAGACATTATAGCTATGGTCTATTTTTCCCCTTTTTCCTTCTCTCACCCTCGCCTCTTATGGATTCATATCTCCCCATATCTTTTTGTCCAATCATTTCCCTGCAACTACTCATGAACTTTTATTAATACTCATAACACAAATCTACATAAATAATGTCCAAGTCATTATGACCACAGCCATAGGCTTCCATACCGTAAAAATTAAATAGATATTTATATATTTACATATTGACATTCGAGGGAAAAACATGGATGTTACACAAAAATTTTCCAAGGAAAAACTCATGGGGAAACTCAAGCGAAGCTTCCCTAAATTCATGGATGGCATCCTCAGTAAACCTAATGACATATACCAGTCCACCTCATAAAGGGAGATTCAAATTGGACACCTATTAGAATAGAGCTAACCAAATGCACAACAACATTTGTGGCAACTGGTTCAACTAACCCCATGGGATAACAATTTATACATAATTAAGTCAATAAACCTTATGATTGGTTATGAATAGTAATTTTTGAATCATTGTGATGTTTCTCCTTCTTTCCTTAGTATTAAAAGGTAAAGAGGAAGGAAGGGAATACAAACAAGCTTCTACAATTTTTTGGTTGATCTATTGTGGTTATAGTTTGGTAGTAGTGCATTAAAGTGGGTGTAGGTTAAATGCGCTCTCATCATGGCATGGAATATATATCCATTGATCTCCCTCTTGTTTTCTGGTTATAGTTTTAGATATTTGGTTTAGGGTTTTTTTAGTAATGGATGAATGAGTTAGTATTTGGAGAGTTAGATTTTCATTTCAAAGAAATATAACTTATGGAGATTAAAATTCAATTGTGAAATATAAATCATTAAATACCAAATGTTTCTCTTTTATTTTTACACCGAAGGTGTTATTAAGGGGACGATCCTTCTTCTCCGACTTTCGTCATCTGTCGAAATCCTATGAGGAGCCGCCCCCTGTATTTATCCATTAGCCCAGAAACCTCAAAAGTCAATGGAAGAACGGTCAATGCCTAAGTTGATGCCTAAGTCGATGATCCTCATCCCAACTTTTCCTCATATTCTGGAAACACGATTTTATTGCAGGTCCAGATAGGGTTCAAGAACCTTTGACGCAACCCATGAAGTTCCTCTTTACTACTGTTTGAGGTGGAAAAAAAATCCAGACTCCATTATTTGCATATGCTATGACACTAATCATGCCTAGAATGTCGATTCATTATTCTTTGAATGATGTATCGAAGCACAGGGCACATCCAAACTTCTGGAACTGATACTTAATGATTATTTACTCATGCTCCTTACTGCTTAGGTCTGAGTTTTAGCACTTTTGCCACTGATATGACCACCTAGTATCATTTCTTAATGCTGCATAGGTTCATAACTGATTTTGGTTTCACCACTGCTTCATGAATGGGGATAAACCAAGGAATGCTCAGAACATCAAAGTAGTACAACAAATAACCAAATTAATTTCTTTTTTAAAATAAGAAAAGAACTGCAATTAGCATAATCCATCAATTTAGCTCGTTTTGTACAAGAAGCAAACCTGCAACCAACAACAAGAAGTTTACTAACACACACAAAAGAATTACGACGTTGATAAGATTAAATTACCGTCGTTGATAGGATTGCAACGCATGGGAAACCAAGCACATAATTAAAGAAGTTGACGCTACTCATTACATGGATAGGAAAATGAATGAAAACAAACTGTATTACCCTCACCATTAATATCAAGACATGGAGAGGAAAATGGATAAAAAATCATTTGGGTGTTTAAACCCTGCGCATCAATATGAAAATACCAATATAATTCGCTCATTAAAATTAGCCAGCCATTAGAGATCTCCCAACTGTAAATTCATGTGGGAAAACTAAATGTTAAAGGGAAAAAGAAAGATACAGGGAGATTCAAAATCTGGAATCATGGAGTTACCATCTCATCCTAAACCCTGCGAGGCAAAGGGACTGCCTTTCGATCATGTTTCCAGCAACTCATTCCGGAGAAAATCGTATGGGATTGAACGATTTATGTAGCGCAGAGTTCTGAAAGATCACTTTTTAATTATGGGTTTCAAAATATTTTGTATTTGGATTTATTAGGGAGAACGACATCTGTCACTCTTGGACGATTTAGTTGTCGCAATAGATTTTGGTTTGCCAGAAGTATGGAAGCATTGTAATAGAGGTACGCTAGCATTTTCAAGGCATTTTAAGTGTTGTAATAGTTTTTGGTTTTCCAGAGGTATGGCAGCATTGTAATAGAGGTACGATAGCATTGCCAAGGCATTGTAAGTGTTGTTGAGAATAACGTTAGTTGGGTGGAAGTGATATAACCAATATAAATATAGAAGCAGAGAGGGTAGGGAACCAATATAAAATAGATAGGTGTAATGCATATAAAGTAGACTGGCCTTGTATGCCATAGTATTTCTCTTTTCTTTATAGTCTTTGTATTTTTTGCTGCTAGTAATTTTGGATAGCCATTTATTGGTAAATCCTTCCTACCAATGAAGATTTGGTTTACCGAACATGATGGAGGATTAAACCAAAACATATAGTTTAAACGGTCATAACATAAACTTGAAAGAAAACTACCACTTAAATAACTATGAAGGAAATTGAATGAATGGTACCACCCAATAAAGCCCTTGGCTAACTCTTTCCACATCCTTCATCTATCAACACAACTCGTAAGGATCCTTTTGGAAGGGTGGGTCTTCGATTAACTTGGCCACTAAGGTCCTAATCAACACTTTAAGGTCTTGTCTAAATAAAAACTCATTTTAAGCTATGGTCTAAAAATGATTTCTTTGGTCTAGTGGTGAGCTATGGTCTAAAAAGGATTTCTTTGGTCCAGTGGTGATATGAAAGGCTTGAGAGTTTGACAAATCATAATTGATTGATTGAATTGAAGAGTGAGATTCATTAAGAATTTTTTTAAGCACTCACCTGTGGATTTGGTTGTTGTCTTTGCTATGCATGTTAGTATAAAGGTATTGGTTCTCAATGCACATTAAAGTGGTGAATATTTGGCACAAATTAAACTTGGGAAGTAATGTTGTGGTATAAACACACTGGTATTCTTTGTCACACACTTGTGGTGTTGTGACCTAGTTACATAGGCATAAATTTCAATCATATGATATGCATTACACAACATAGTACAGTGACTCTTGTTGTAGACATAACGTATTGATGTAGTTGAGGAGCTCAAGAATTTGCATGGAATGCCAATAGTTAAGACAAATCATCTTCCTTGTTTGTCTATTCCAATTTGGAATTTTTTGTACTTTGTTCATTATACACAATATTGAATAGACTAGAAGACTTTGAAATGTTTGTGTCCTGATGATAAATGGCATATCATGAGATTGTGAATACTTGGTTAGTTGGTTACAAGGTATGGACAAATTCAAGTTGTCCATACCTTGTAACACATTGTCACAAACTTAATGGGAATTTGGAGTTGCTTAGTTGTCAATATAAACATGCTAATGTTTGTGTGAATGAATATATTATCTTTTTTATCAATTCACTAATTAAATTGAACAAGATAGTGAATAAGAAATATAGTTATGGGCGTATGTCATGATCCCTACTCATTGGTTGGCTCAACAAGAACAACTATTTGTGTCTTAGAGGTTCTCTTAGGAAAGTGCAACATAGAGTTTTCCATATTAGTTGATTACAACTATGAAGTAGAGATCAACATAGTTCCACTAAATGTGTGGGGGGTTATTTTCACTTATCCATACATGTGTTAGTGGGATGCAAAAAGCTCCGAGGGTTGGCTCAAGTGGTTTGGCTTGCAATGTTGAAGTCATATTATCCAAAGAGGTCACAAAGTCAAATCCGCCTTAGTCTCTCAAGTTTAGGCATACATGTATTCCAACAAAATTTATTCTAGGCGTCATTCACGAAATGTGAGAGAATGCTTGAAGAGCTTCCCAAATAAAGTTTTCTATGGAAAAATGTTATTGATATGTGTTCTACTAACTATGAAAGAACCAATACTAACTACTAAAAATTTCCAAGCATGTGTGGTGATGACGTAAAAGGACCCAACCATCTTAGCACTAGCTTTTGGCATCGAAGCTCATAAACCGATCAATGCCTCATAATAGTTTTCCTTTATCATTTTGTGACCCCAAAAGGATATGATCACAGCTTCATCCAGACCATATGATTGAGTAATTATCTTTCAGCCTTCTGGGTCTTGGAATCCTTCCAGTGAATAAGCATCAACTTGTTTATTCTCTTCAGATACCAAACTCCTATGTCTCCTCCTGAAAAAAGGTCTCCATCGAGAAGCTTTGCAATACTAATTGGAAAAAATATTGTAGTAACTTACCACCAGTAAAGCACTGCCTAGAACTACAACAATGGCTATTAGGGCAAGACTGGGTGGTGGTGGTGTAGTTGTGCTTGGTGGGTCCTTTACTTATGGATGCATCTAGTGAGGCTCCCCATCCAAACTCATATCTACCTGCTGAAACTTCCCTCCAGGGTCTTGGAATCCTTCCAGTGAATAAGCATCGACTTGTATATTCTCTTCAGATACCAAACTCCTACATCTCCTCCTGAAAAAAAGGTCTCCATCGAGAAGCTTTGCAATACTAATTGGAAAAAATCTTGTAGTAACTTACCACCAGTAAAGCACTGGTGGGTAAAATCTTGGCATAGTTGTGCTTGGTGGGTCCTTTACTTATGGATGCATCTGGTGAGGCTCCCCATCCAAAATCATATCTACCTACTGAAATTTCATTTCTGGGTCTTGGAATCCTTCCAGTGAATAAGCATTGACTTGTATATTCTCTTCATATACCAAACTCCTATGTCTCCTCCTGAAAAAAGGTCTCCATCGAGAAGCTTTGCAATACTAATTGGAAAAAATCTTGTAGTAACTTACCACTAGTAAAGCACTGCCTAGAACTACAACAATGGCTATCAAGGTAGGACTGGGTGGTGGTGGCGTAGTTGTGCTTGGTGGGTCCTTTACTTATGGATGCATCTGGTGAGGCTCCCCATCCAAACTCATATCTACCTGCTGAAATTTCCCTTGGATGGGATTGCTCCGGAGGAAAACCCATGCCGAATTTCTTTAACATATCTACTTCAAACCTATAAATTTGTTGAAAATACATAGATGTAATTATTTACTATGTTCGTGGAGAATGAAGGATAATAAACCCACTACAAAATCATAAATAACGCCACTACAAATTCAGAGTGAATTGATGTAACTACACAAAATTGATGATAAAACTACAAATCACCTCAGAGAAAGTGTATTCATGGTGTGCTAAGATCTGCAAAATGATGGAATAACCTACCCATTAGGGAAATGAAACACCGAAAAGAACTTCGGTATGTTTAAAATGAATGAAAGTTATGTGTATGTAGATTATGTAAGTTTATGTGTATATTAAACATGTAGAAATTATAGTGCAAATACTAAAGCAATAAATAGGAACCCATTTAATAAATAAAAACCAATGTAATATATGGCAAGTGAAATGAAATGTCCATTAATTTTGTCATAAGTGAAATTTTACATATGTAATATAATTATTGTTATCAAGTTTGACTCTGGAAAGCAACATTGGTATTTTAATTTGATATGGGGAGTGTAGAGATTGAGGGATGCAATTTTAAGTGTGAAAGGAATAGAGAATGAAGGTGCGCCTCTTATTTTTGTGAAGTGTGACATATGAAGTGTATTTCATGTTTGCATAGTGGTTGAAAGAGAACGATGGTGTAATTCACATTCCTTCTAAAGTTGTAGTGGGTGACATTGCCGTGGAGGTCAATCCTTGACGTTCAATGTTACCAATATCAATGGTCGACCTTGTTAATGTCAATCATTGGGATTTATGCATAGTCAATGCCCAAGCCATCAAAATAATAAACATAAAAATATCAGATCAAAACAACAAAATAAAACAAAAAAATAAGCAAATTTCCATACTTTAGCTATGTTATCACACCCACCAGACATGAGCTTCTGAATGGGCTCTGATGGCTGCCCCACAAAGGAACCAGGAGCGGAAGTGGGTGCCCATGAAATATATGTAACGTTCACCTGGTGGGCTTGATCTATCTTCGTTTTATCCCAGGATTTGTCCTCGTGACCTGTGAAGACAGTTACTTTCTATACTTTAGTTGTGTTATCACACCCACTAGACACGAGATTCTAAATGGAATCTGATGGCTACCCCACAAAGGAACCAGAAGCGAAAGTGGGTTCCCATGAAACCGCTATAACGCCCACCTGGTGGGCTTGATCTATCTTCATTTTATCCTAGGATCCATCCTCGTGAACTATGAAGACAGTTATGGAGTCGTTAGAGGAACCATAGGCCAGGCAGGGACCTAGTTTTTGGGGTGCCCATGAGTTCAAATTCACGGAGGCCTTGTGCTCTTTGAAGACTTGAACCTGTGACCATTGGTTATCTTGCTGACCCTATTGCCAAATGATTATGCGCTGGTCATATGAGCAGGAAGTGAGAATGGATCCAAAATTTGGGTGAGCCCAGGTGGCTTGCTAGACAGGACCTTTGTGACCAGTAGGCACGGCCAAAAGAGTTGGGGTATCATATGAGTTTAGGCTGAAAAAATTGGTTTTCACATTTGAAAACCCAAATCCGTGAGCTAGTCATTGCAATGGAAAACACGGGGAAGCCAATGCAGCTTAATGGAAAACACATGGAAGCCAATGTAGCTTAGACATATCTATATTCCAATAGAGATGTCGAACCAACAAAAGGAAACTTGAACGGACAAGTCACTGTGTAAGCCTCACAAAATTCAACGGTTAACAAGCATGATGTCCGTGGAGACAGTAATGAAACTAATAATTATTTGGAGGTTTGAGTTATTTGGAACCTGGATGGTTGAGTTGTAATCAATCATTTGTGATTATATGTCAGAGCAAATGCACTACAAAAATGGAAATGGTGGAGATAAATAGGCATATCACTGTGAATCCACAACGTAAAACAGGATGGAGCCATCGAAGGAAGGGAATTTTGCAGTGCATGGAAAGCACAATAAAATTACAACGACGAACCTGGCTTGTTTAACCAGATGTTCCTGCAATTTTATAGCTTTATCGACAACTCTTTCTCCCAAATTCAAATTTGGTGGTTTTGGGTGCGCGGGTGATTTGAAGGTTTGTCAGGATTTAAAAAACCAATAGGATAGGGATTTGAAAAAACATTTTCCACCAATGAGCTCTGTCAATGGATCCATCCGTATCTTGGACATAGGTTCCAGGAAAAAATTCAAATTTAAATGAAATCAGGTACCATGTGATATCATCACTTTGAGTTGAATATACCAATTCGAACTATTAATATCTTTGGGCCTAGATTTGCAGATTGCTACATCATAACCTACATATCACTTACAATCTGAGGCAATATGGTTGTTGTTGCAGTAGTTTCTTAGCCATTTCCAGGCACTTAATTGTTTGATCCAGCAGGTCCAACTCTTTAGGATAAGTGCAGGATATGCCTCCCTATGAGTCCTTCTCTTG
Source organism: Pseudotsuga menziesii (assembly GCA_001517045.1). Taxonomy (NCBI): domain Eukaryota; kingdom Viridiplantae; phylum Streptophyta; class Pinopsida; order Pinales; family Pinaceae; genus Pseudotsuga; species Pseudotsuga menziesii. The sequence continues at coordinate 69,845 of LPNX010199425.1, read as the reverse complement.
TAAGTTCAAGACAATATTTCCTTATGTTGGAGTCCATGGTTTCAAGTTGAGTCGAGAAACCTTCGTCCTCCATGAATATAGCGACCATATTCCCATTGCTGCTGTAATTTTCCCTCTGTATCCAATATTCAATAGTGGGTTGGGTTGTAGCATTTGGATCTTGAGAGACAAGGAAAAAAGGACAAGAGGGTACAACATAAACCAACCAAGGTCATGAGCGAGGAATCACTTGGCAGGTCTTCCATAACAATTGGTACTTGTATGCAACATCTAGCAAGTTCAAGTTTATTGGGCAGAGAGTCGAGCTAAGCCGCAAGTTCGACGATTGAGAGTTATTGTGTCAAACTCATTTGCATATCATTTTTCTTTTAAAATTACAAACCTCAATTCTTTGTAAGTATGTTGGTTTAATCTGATGACCAAATTTAATATTGCCGAGATATATATTTTTGACTACTAAGATGTATATAAATTAAAATATATATTGTAGAGAACAAATGGTTGATAAAATTTATATTGTTATAATTTAAAAGAAAATCTATATCACTATCTCCTTTAGTAGCTATTTTCTTTTATAGACGTAAAAATATGATACGATAATATCTAATGATCGACTAATTTTATATTGTGAAAAGAAAAATAAACATTTGAAAAAAGTAACAACTTTTTTAATAAAAAATTTGAGTGCATATAATTACTCATTAAAGTGGTCATGAATATTTTAAACTATTTTATCACACATGCTATTAAATGAGGTTTAGTTATTCATAAATGTGACTTATGTAATCTCGAGTTTAAAAGAGAATGCATAAACTATAAATTTAAAATTATAAGATACTTATATATGGCTATCACAAAATAATTAAGATAAAGAATAAGCCACTTTGTTAATTTATATCACCCTAAGATATCTGAAGACTCACAATGCTATAAAAAGTTTTCTTCAATGTTTCATTTTCCCGCTTTAGGAGTAATATATATATAAATCAATATTTATTTTATTTAAAAAATAATAATATTATAATTTATAATGTAAGTATTATCATTTATCATACTTTGAAGACTTCCATATAACATAAATGCCTTATGTGTAGGCCAAACTCACTCATTCTCTTTAGAAATTCATCTTATGATTATGATAGATGAATATTTTTTTTTTAACAAGAACGGATAAGGGTGTTTATATTAAAAAAGAAGAAGAAAGCTACATCAACAGATTTATGGATTGATTCCATTGGACTTCAAGAACCATAATATCATGCTCTTCCCTTACATGTTGATTTTTATCACAAAATAATCCACATCTACAATGGCTACAAATTCTTACAAATTTTCTAAGAATGAGACTACAAAAATTGAACATATCAGAGGGAAGGTTACAACTCCTTTATCGAGGTGTCCAACAATGATCAGGATTGTTGCTATTGCAATTCATGAACCCATAGTCAAGCTACACTCCTTTGTTTTCCATTTGATCTGCTGAAAGATTGTTTGAACAGAGGATATGAAAAAAGTGGACAGCATTAAATTCACCAATAAGATTGTTGAAAATATGGTGCAGCTTGTTGGAAGGCCTTTTATAATTTCTATCTAGCTTTCTTTCCTCTCTAATGACTAGTAACGAATCACCAAACACTACTAGATCTTGGATTTCAAGAGTGATAGCAATTTCCAGCCCTTTCAATAATTCTAGCCACTCCGCTTGATTGTTAGTGCTCCTCCCAAGTCCCTAAGAAAAATATTTCTATTTGTTCCCCCTTGGATCAAAAATTACTCCACCCGCACCTAAAAATCCCAGATTCCCTTTGAAGACCCCATCAAAGAACAGAGAGTGACAATCCAACTTTATCCACCAATTTTTGAAAATTTTAGGGCTCTTTCGAATCTGCCAGTTTAGAGAGAAAGATTTATTAGCATCTTTCGAGATAGGCATGATAGGGTGAAGAAGATCTCTCGTCCAAGTTTTTTCGAAGGAGTTTAACGGCTCAAGTTGTAAATGCCGCAATCCATTGGATAGAAGAGATTCTATCCATAATGTTTTGGCAGAGGAGGAGACTATGAAAGGAGGATTATTTAGGTTTTCAAATATACCTTTATTTTTGGCTATCCATATCTTCCAGCAGACATATTTTGGGAGTGCCACCCAAGCTTCGGAGAAGACTGGGTTTTTAAATAAATTGCCTTGGTAATAGTCTTTCCAACAGGCAAAGAAATCTTTCAGATTGGTAGGGAAAGTAATATAGCTCTTGAAGAGATAAACACCATACCTCATTAGCAAATGGGCACTCCAGAAAGAGATGTTTCTGCGTTTCTTCCGTGCTTTTGCACAAAATGCACCGTGATGAACCTTCAATTCCCTTCTCTTTTAGGTTCTCGACTGTCAGGATTTTTTGATGAGTTAATAGCCAGCAAAAAAAATTATTTTGGGTAGCCTGTCACTGCTCCATACTTTTTTCCAGATTCCATCTTTCCTGCTATTATTTTGAATTGTAATGTACCTAACATTTACTGTGTATGTACCAATTTTCCCCCAGCTTCTATAGTATGAAAGCTTGACGTGAATCGGAATCGATCCTTAGAGGAGCAATTGCAGCAGGGAATAATCCAACCTTAATCGATTTGGCATTTCCAGGTGCCTCCAACCGGCCCATCTACCACTGGTGTGCCAACTTGAAATGTCATAAATCGTGGAAAGGTTTTGGCTGTCCATCCATTTCTTTAGATCTACCAGATTGGAACGCTGCTGAGTGTTGCCCACCTTTTCCTCCCAAATTCAAACTTCCTTGCCGTTGCTGGTTTCCCAGTTCAACTCGTCTTGGATGATGAACGTTGCTTTATGGCAAAGCTTCTAAATTGGGGACTCGTTTTGGTGAGATGGTATGAAATCTAAACATCTGGCTCTATTTCCAATCAGATACTTCTTTCTCGATGCATCTTTCCACCAGTATTTGTCTATGGAGATCAATTACTAGATGATTTTGGCTCCCAACGCTAGATTCATATTTTCCAAGTCTTTGACTCCAGCTCCTCCACTTTATTTTGGTCTACAAACCGTGTCCCAACTGATAAGATGCATATTTTTATTTCCATTTTGTTTTCCTCCCTGCTAGAGGAATCTTCTTAGCTCTTTTCCAATCTCCTATACAATCAAACTTGGGGAAAGTGAAATGGAACAAATGAAGACAGGGAACGCTGCTAGAACAACGTTTAAGAGGGTCAATTTCCCTGCTAGGTTGAGCCAGATTGCTCCCAGAGAATGGATTTTATTTTTGATTTTTTCCACCAGCTCTTTCCATTCTGAATTTTTCTTTTTCCCTTTGTGAATCGGGACTCCTAGATATCTAAAGGAGTTCCAATTTGAGCAACCTTCATATCCTAGCATCCTGGTGATCCTGGCCATCGTTCTAGCAGGACAATTCCAACCATAGATTTTGGTTTTAACAGCATTCACTTTCCCATCTGATGCTTTGACAAAGGTGGAGATGATTTTTCTGAATCTTTCAGCAATTACAAAGGAGGCTCCACCTAAAAGAACAGTATCATCTGCAAATTGTGCATGATTCACATTTTTGACACCTCTAGCAATTTTAAGACCTCTGAGTTCTCCATTGTTTTGGATATCTTGTAGATCGAGCCTCCTCTTTTTTCCTATCTTGATTTCGTTGTATTGAAGTCTCCAGCTATAATAACTTCTTTCCCATGCAGTTCTTCCTTTAAAGAAAGTAAAGAATCCCAAAAATCCATTTTTCTCTATAATGGGTAGGCCCATATACATTGCAAATGTAAATCACTTCCAGATTGCTTTTATTTTGCATTTCTACTAAAATCCAGTGCATGTTTCCTTTTGTTGCTCTGATGTCAAATTTATCTGCTCTGCAGAAAGTTGCTACTCCACCTGAAGAACCTCTAGAACTGATGGCCTTCCCAACACTGTATTTCCAGAAGAGAGATGACCTACTCATAACCTCGTCTTCTAGAATCTTAGTCTCTTGGACCAGCAGAATGTCTGGTTTCTCAGAATTTATGATGTTTTTCAAAGCTTCCACCTTGATTGATCCTCTTAGACCTCTGCAGTTCCAAGATATTAGTTTCATTATTTCTTGGATGTGTGAGACCCTGCTCGAGGTCTGAAGTCTATGGCTCCTGAAGATTTGACATTTTGAAGTAGGTTGGTATCTTCTATGATGAGTTTCCTTACTAGCTCTATTTCTCTTTCTACCTCTTGCTCTTGCTGTTGATTTTTAGATCTTCTTCCTCTGGTGGCTTGGGATGGCCTTAACCCCATTGTTTCTTGGGTTCCTTGAGATGAGGATTGACCTGGGGAAGCTAGATTTGGGTTGATCCTGCTCTGCTTAACCATTTCTGCCCATGTCCCCCCAGGGGAAGGCGATATTTCATATGTTTTTCTCATTTTTTCTTCATATGTTGCCACCATCTCTGCCCAAGTTCCTCCCAAGGAGTTAGGAACCTTCTCGGAGACATCTTCTATCACTATTGGGGAGGTTGCTATGGGGGGTTGGGTCCTACTTCCTTCTATTCCATCTTCCTTGTTCTGAGCTTCTAGATTTGGTATTTCCCTGTCTTCTGTTTGGAGAGCATCGAATTGGTTGCTAATGAGGGTTCCTGTGGTTTTGATAAGTTTCTCTTGAGTTTTTCCTGTCCTTTTTCGAGGTTACTAGAAGAGGTAGGTGTTTTTTTCCCCCCTCTTTGCTTGTTTCCAGTCTTCTTCCAGTTTTTTTCCAGCTTCTTTGTGTGCAGACATAGGGCAGTTCTTTACGAAGTGTCCATATTCATGATATTTCCTGCATTTGAATGACAGTTGTTCGTAATCTACCTTCTGGTATAATTTCCATTCATCCATGCATAGACTAACTCCTTCCAGTAATCATTTCTCCAAGTCTACCTCTACACAGATTCTGGTACATGCGAATAGAGAACCTTTTGGTTCGGCTTTGTCTATGTATCTGCCTAATGAATTCTTGATTGGCTGCAGGGCTTCATCATTCCAGCAATGAAGGGGTAAATGGGGTAGTCGGACCCATACCGACACTCCTGAGGGAACATCCTTTTCTGGATCAAATGAAAGAGTCCATCGATTGAAATATAGTCCTCGGGGACCCATAAAATAAAGGCCACTTCGGAATATAAGATCTTTGTCTTCTTTGTTTTAGAACAGGAAGGTGTAAAATCCTTTGCTGCAGAAGCAGTGTTGCAAACCCCCGATGATGAGAGGCATCCAGTTTTTGGAGATCCATATATCCATGGATTTCGGGGAAGGCCAGATGCCTGAGAACTGCCCAATCAGATCTCGCTCGCTTAGAGCTAAATATTTCATTCGTGAAGCTGCCAACATGATTTGAAATCTTGGCACTGCTACTCTCTTCACAAAGTTGGAAACTGGGGTTAACCCCGTAGGAATAATCAGAGTGGAAGCGACCAGAGCTTGAAAGACAAGATCTAGATTAATACGAGGCTCATCTGGAGGTGGATCTGGCGGTTGAGAAGCCATGCAGCCATCCAGGGAGCACGAGGTGAGAGCTGCAAAGTAGTTGGGCTGATTGTAGGGATGGCTTGACCCATGCTCGACCTCGACCCTCATGAAACCCTACAGCCAACTCTCTGGCAATCCTCGATCTGACTAGACCTACTCTTCCAGCGATCGGCTCCTTAATCGAAAATATTTAAAGAGGTGATCGATGAATATTTTAATAATATGATTAAAATTCATTAATTATCAAAATTCATATTACAATTGTGATAATGGATATCCTAAGGAATGTCTTTTCAAAATTATGGTTTTCCTCCTTAAACCTTTTCCACATTGGAAAATGGCACTTCACGAACAAGACAATCCTCTAATGTCAAAACCTCAAGATGGTTCAACTATGTGATACCAGATACTCTATTCATGTATAAAATATGGACAAGGATATCAACTGTTTCAACTCTCCAATCAAGTCGGGAAAAATTTCAATATCAAGCAATGGATATTGAAACTCTCTAAGTTTGTTAGGTTACATAGTGAAGGCGACAGGATTACCAGCAAAGGGCAATTTAATTCCAGAAATTTCAAATTCATGTTGAGATCTCCAATATCGCTTGGCAATGCTTTCAAATTTCCACATCCCAAAAGTAGCTTAACCAGGGAACGACGATGTGTGACTTGGGAGGAAATAATTCTATTTTGTGACACCCATTAAAATTTAAGCTTTCAAGCGTCCTGATATTTCTAAGGGTTTCTCCAGAGAGGTTTAACTCTCCGCAATAGATCAAATTGAGATGTTTCAGTCAAATCAAGTAACTAAAGGAGTTTGACATCATTTTCAACCTCTCACACCCACTCAGATTAACATGTTGAAGTTTTGTTAAATTTCCAAAGGAAAAAGCGTTTGCAAATAACAACAATCTGACAAGTCAATATGTTGGAGGTTTGTTAACTTCCCCAAATAGTCTACCAACGACATCATCTCATATGCACTGAGTTTCAAATTCAAGTGTTTCAATGAGTGGAGATGAAAGAACTCTTCTGGAAATAAGCTTCCGCTAAAGTCTACCATTTCAATCATTTCCAGGTGTTTCAACTCCCATATGGACCTTGGTAACTGTAAAAGTTGGCAGCGAATACTCAACTGCCCCCAACTCTATAGGTGGCTGCATTGCACACGAAAAACTTTATTATAATTATTTAAAAACCATACCCCTACCTGAGCATATATTTATTTAAAAAGAAATAATATATAAATAAAAACCTTTACATGTACCTCACTTTTAGTATCCCACAAAGTTTCCAAGCTCGAGCATCTTCCGCCAAAGCTCGTCCATCTTTCGCCAAAGCTCGTCCATCTTCTGCCAAGTTCTAGAACTCTTAGATTCCTTCTTGGAATCCAATACGGTAAGCAAGAGTACCGAGATATGCTCTCAATGCTAAGCCATAAAAGATCTGTTTTTCTCAATACCTCGAATAGGCTTTGTAGACGACCACCTGGAGCAGACACCAACTGCTATCCACTCATCTCAACGATACGATTGATAGACTCCATGGGAGTTTGTAACAATTCGCCATTGTTTTTGTCCTGGATCTCTTTGATGTGTGGTCGATGATCGGAAAAAAATAAATGGTTCGCACACATTCATCCATATCAACCCTCCCTCCCACTCGGACTCACATGGTGACGCACAGTCCCCGATAGCGAATCTTGACACATTCCTCACACTCTTCCTCCGTTGCAAATTGCACCATGGGAATTCGCTACTGTCGGAGCTTGGAATTATCACTACACGACTTTGCTTTCTCGATTTATCTCCTCCAAGTTTGGAGTGAGGAGCGTGGCCTCTAGATTTAGCAGGGGAGTGAGAAGATCTCAGATAATGATGGAGAAGAGGACACGAGGTATATTCAGCTTGAAAATTTTGTAGGTCGTTTGCAGGACACGTTTCAGTGTCAAGTACGATTAATCATCTGTAAATTTTTATTAACTTCCCTCACCAAACTGAAGAGTCTTCCACAAGCTTCTTGTGTATTAATTAGTATTATATAGATATTTTTACTCTTCCATAATTCGCTGTAATCAACCTTAAAGAAGTTGTTTCTGTGAAGCCTACAGGTTCTGCCTTGTGTGATCCGAAGTCTATTAAGCCAAATGAGGAGCATAAGAAGCTTCGAGTCACGAAGATACAAGATTTTAGGACCTTGACAACAAAAGAATTTGGTTAAGAACTTGTGTCCATAGCGAAGTTCCTCATGTTGTGTTCTGTAACTCAAGTCGGTTAAGCGAAAGGAGGAGCATATCAAAGTCAAAGGTTAGAGTCGCGAGGCCGTAAGATTTTCACAGGCTTAGTAGCGAAATATCTCGATAAGATCAAGAAATTATGTCCAAAGCGAAGCTCTTCGAACCATAAGTCCTTAATATTTTCACAGACAAGGCAGCGTAAGAGCTTGAGAATATCAAGAACTTATGTCTTTAGCAAAGCTTCTCGTCCTGCATTTTTCTATTGAAGTCGGTTTATTGAAAGGAGCAACAGACAGAAGTTAAGGCCATCAGATTTGCAAGATCTCGGCAAAGGAAGTGCTTGTGAAAACAAGAATTTGTGTCTGAAGCAAAGATCGTCAATCATTTTTGTAAGGCTATGGTTTATTTGGTTGAGAGTCATTGGCCCAATTCCTAATCGTGTTGTCAATCATACTCAGCCCATCCTTTGATCGAAAAGACAAGAGACACCGACCAATGGAGGTCACAAAGTCAAATCCACCTTAGTCCCTCAACTTATGTATGTCAACAAAATTTATTCTAAAATGTGAGAGAGTGCTTGAATAGTTTCCCCAATAAATTTTTATATGGAAAAATGTTATTGATATGTGTTCTACTTGCTATGAAACCAATACTAACTACTAAAAATTTCCAAGCATGTGTGGTGATGACGTAAAAAGACCCAACCATCTTAGCATTAGCTTTTAGCATTGAATCTCACCGATCAATGCCTCATAATAGTTTTCCTTTATCATTTGTGACCCTAAAAGGAAGAGAAATTGACACAAATAAATATTTGAGATTATTTATTTAGAATATGTTATTAATTTATTACTCATGATTATTAATGTAACTTGACGAATGATTTCTCAATGTATTAGTGATGTTCATGGATGTGAAAAAGTGGAATTTAAACTAGCTAAATGAATCACAAGAAAATGTTTGAATATTGTATTTGAAGGTTAGGTATTTCAAGAGGATGTGTTTTTCATCCTTTACTATAGAGATTATTTAGTGTCAAGGTGTTTTAGGTCTTTATGTTTCACTATGAAGCTCGTGAAATTTTTTTCTTTTTCTTATTATATTTTTTTTCACTCTCAACAATTTAAAAAAGAGTAAAGATAATTGTAAATCTTTATTTTAGTAAATCAACTTTCTCTTATTCTTAATGTTTGTATAATTCTATCTTTTCTCTTTAAACTTAGTTATGATAGTGCTTTTAATAATACTCTTAAAGGTGCCCCTCTACTATATCCACTAATTTGACCAATTACTTGACATGAAATGTTACTAAGATATTTCAATTTACCATACTCCAAACAAAACTTACCAAGAAAATTACCCATCATAATACAATTTTGGCTCAAATAAGCTTTATGTCATTTTCAAAACCACATGTATTGTACTTTATGAACTAGTCATTTATAGTCTCCTTGTCTTTTTAAGCATGCAAGGATGCTTTAGCTATCCAACATGATGATCTATCGTTTTGTTTTTGGATATAGTGTGTGGAGTATTTAATACTTGAAATATTCACTATGGTTCATGTTTCACTAATGTCATTTATGATTAATTTCATATGAATTTGAGTATTTCATTTTTCTATGAGATAGAGTGTTGTGAAGTGCCTCCAATTAGGTAGAGCAGTAGCCACTAAAGAAAAAATTATACAATAAGACTTATTTCCTTTTACACCTTGTACTTAAATAGCCTATTACGTTTACATATAATTTGCATAAATATGTGTTTACACTTTTGTAAATTGATGTTTCTTATGTTCAATCTATAACTCTATAATGTTCCTTTCCATTTCTTACATATTCTAAAAGCAAACAAAAAGGAATTTTTGAATAAAAATTGTTAGCTCATGAATCCACTTAGAGCCTTTTCCATGTCATTAGAAATCATGCACATGTTAAATTTGATCTTCAATATTTTTACATATTTGTCATACTTTATTCATTTAATTTCTTCACACCTACTTATTTTTTTCTCCATGTATTATCTTCACACCTAAATATTTAGTATTGCACATTTGTTTTCCTTGCACTCTTTTATTTTGCTTTTATTTACCATTTTTTTTTGCAAGGTTATTTACCATTGTTTTTATTTATCATTATGCAAATAACCTTACCATATTGTTTCGTGTGTTGCAAGGTTATTACTCATAAACACCTTTGACATATAAAATTGCCAACTAAATTAGCAATCGTGGAACCAATCAAATGATATATTTAAAAAAGAAGTATGAAATCGTTTCAATCTCTTATTATACTATATTTCTAATTATTTTATAAATTATTCTTATGAATTATACTAGATTTCTATTTAATTTATAAATTATCCTTATCAATGAAAGATAAAATTGACCATCACTTTTACAATATCTAATTAATTTTCTTTTATTTAACATTTAATTTTTTTTTAATTTTAATAAATTGTAATACAATATCTAATTAATTTTCTTTTATTTAAGATTTAAATTTTTTAAATTTCAATAAATTGTAATACAGTATCTATATATTAAAAATAAGATTACTAACTATATTAAAAATGAATACATTTTAGTAGTTGAATATAAAGTAATAAAATATTTTATATTTCCATTTTAGTAGTGGAAACTTTGCCCTCATTGAATCTTATAGGTCCAATTTTGGTCAAAGAGCCAAACAAACACTAACCTTGGGTTTTACCAATAAAATTGTGTCTTGGAATATTGAATATTCAACACCAAAGCAAAGAAAAAAGTATCAAGATAGTCCATATTTGTGGCCCATGAGCTCTGATCTTTAAAAATGGTCAAAAGTGAATCATCATAACTAGCTTTCTTAGATTAGCTTTGTAGCTAAATAGATATCCAAGAGTTTCAATGACTAGTACATAGAGGGTTGGTGTCAATGGGAAGTCGTACCTAACAAAGTGAAATAGGCCAATGGCTTCGAATTTGCCATGATTGATAGAAAGACCAGTAGAGGCATCAACCAAAATACTTTCCACACTACAAATAAAGTAATGCCCAAACCTTAGTGCTTTAAGCATGGCCAAAACAAAAGACTTCTCAACTATATCATAAGCTTTCTCAAAGTCAGATTTAATGTACAACACATGTAGGCCAAATGATATATCCAACTCCATACCCTCCCATACATTAATGATGTCGAAAATGTAATCCATGAGATGTAGAACAATTGGTGGTGGGTGACGGTTAAGACACCCCTAAGAGAAAAGGTCGTCAGTTCAAAACCCTGCGGATACCAAAAATCCTACCATGTTAAGGGTTGGTGCGGTCCAGGCCGAGTGTGATCCCAGGATGATTTTGACGGCTTAGATTCCCCTGGTTCATGGTAACTTAGCTAGTGGCAAACCCGCCAGTCAGTGTTGATGTATTTGTAACTTCAGAATGTATTCACTTGTATATCTTATATTGTACCCCGATGTTCCTATCGGGAGAATCATTTATATTTCATTGTACCCCGATGTTCCTATCGGGAGAGTCATTAATATAATAAAGTCATGTAAAGTCATTGAGGTTGACCCTCCGTTGTAAGTCGAGGCAATAGTCACCACAATTGAGTTAAGGTTAACCCTCCTTGTTGATCAGGGGGGCAAAGTCCCCACAGTTGAGGGGCACTAGGGTTATTAGACTCTCCTAGAGATGTCAACCCTGGTAAGTAATTGTCAAGTCGAAAATTAGTATAAATAGAGAGTGAGACTCTCTATTTTTCACACACACTCACTCAATTGGGGCACATGAGTGAGAGAGGAAGTGCTCACACAATGAGAGAGAGAACAGTTGTTGGAGATCATCTTACTATCTTTGGGTTTTACTGCTGCCATTTGGTGCTCATTCTATCTTTGAGGAAGTTGCGGGGTTTTCTCCTTTATGGTTTCCCTGAGGAAAATATTTGTGTCTCTTGTCTCTTGTGATTGATTGTTGTGCATGTTAATCTCTCAGATAAGATCCTAAGATCATATTGTCAAATTGATAAAAATCTAACATGGTATCAGAGCTAACCTGAGAAGAAGACGCTGTGCAGCTGCTGAAGCTAGGGATTCTTACTTTTTGGGTCTCTCTCCACAATCCATCAGCAAAAGGAGGCTAGGATAACTCTCCATTGAAGGGCGCATCTTTCTATCGAAGCAAAATTTGATTCTGGGCATTTTCAAATTTTGTTGCGGGAAATTAGGGCTTGTTACAAAAGATGAATTTTTGAGTGAGCCCAGCATAGGATTTCTCTCCTCCTCAAAATTGAAATTTAGAGACCAAGGTCGATATTTTTGGTTGGGTAAAACTCCAGGAAAGTCAAAACCCTAGTTTGACCCCAGGCCTTAAAAACCCTAAAATACTAAAACTGGTAGTTTTGGTACATTCGATATATCTCAATATTGAAGAAGTCTCAGGGCTCGAAACTTTCACAGGCTAAAGATAAAACCATGCTGTACCCTGTATAAAAATTTCAGCCTCGGATTCGCTATATTCTGGGAGATATGTTTCCTCTAAATCAGGGTTCCAGCCTCTTCCAGGATTCATCCCTAAATAGGACAACTAGGGAGAATTGCAATATCTCGGGCTACAAAGATTCAAATGAAATTTTGCAAGATGTTCTAGATAGGGTTCGGAATGTCATTTCCATGGTAAAAGTTTCATACCCCGAAGGTGAAACAATGACACGTGGAATTCCATACAACTTCACTATGCTAAATAAGTGGAAAGGTTCCAGTTCCAGAGGAGATAAGGCTAAAATCCTTACACAAGAAGAAATTGGACACCTACATAAGTGGAAAGGTTCCAGTTCTAGAGGAAATAAGGCTAAAAGTCTTACATAAGAAGAAATTGGTCAAGGCCAAGAATATCATTGCTGATTCAATCAAGGATCACCTTATACCACAAGTGTCTTCCCTAAAGACACCTAAAGAGATGTTTTTATTCCTTGACCAAGCTATTTGAAGGGAAGAACATAAATCGGAAGATGACTTTAAGAAACCAATTGAAGAATGTGAAGATCCAGAATGGAGAGACCATATAGTCATACTTTAAAAGGGTCTCTCAAATCAAAGAACAACTTGAAGGAGTGGATGAAGAAGTAGAGAATGCAGACGTTGTGATAACCACCTTGAATGGTCTCCCAGGATCATGGGATTCATTCATTCGAGGAATGTGTGCCAAAAGGAAGTGATTACTTTCAGCACAATCTGGGAAGAAGAAGAAGCTCGAATCATAATAAGAGAAAAGAAGATGGGAGCAATTGAAGATCAAGCTCTCACAGTTCAAAGAAGATTGCTCAAGTAATGAGGAATACGAAGAACTCAATTCTTGAAGAATCTCTTATCCATCTTGAGCATTTGGATAAGAAATGATGCTATTATGAATAAAGAAGGCGATAAAGCTGAAAGAAGGAGTCTACCCACGAAACAAATAAAGATAAGTATTCAATTGTCATTTCATGATATTGTTTTGTTATGCATGATAGAATGTTTGCATTAATGACATTATACTACTAATATGCATGTGATGGGTTAGTAGCTCATGGTGCCATACAACTCTCCATTGCTACTTATCTAGAATGAAACCTCTTTGCTGACATATTGGATCAGTGCACAATCTCAATGATGTCTTGGTAGATATGGAAGGAATATAGAAAGTTTCCGTGAGATATGGATAAATGTTGTATTGGCTAAAATAGTTGCATGATTATATCTTTATGCATAATAATTTACCATTATGAATCTGCATTATGAAATGTTTCTAATCATACAACTGGTGCATCTGACTTATAGGAAAGATTGTGTACAATCGCCTACAAGAAAAGAAGGATGAGACTTGTTCCAAAGAACAAGTGACGACAGTTCAAGAAATAATCCAAGATGAAGAATAATATGAAGACAGTTTCAAAGAAAGAAAGAGGCCTCAAAGACACTCCAGTCATGTGACACTGTTGAGCGACATCATTGATGCAGAGCCTTTCGGCTATGAAGAAGTAGCCAGGAAGAAAGGGAAGGAGAATACCAGTTCAAGAAGAATGATGTCTAGGATGCAATATTGAGACCTAAAGGGAAGTCCGTAATGTCTTCCATATGGATCTGCAAGATCCAGCATGCAATGGATGGCAACATCGCGGGATACAAGGAAAGATTCATAGCACAAGGCTTCTCACAGAAATAAGGAATAAACTACGAAGAGACATTTGCAGCCATTGGAAGTTAAGACACATGATAAGCAGACTCATGTGTGCAAATTAAATAAGGCCTTGTACGAGCTTAGAAGACACCCATGGGATAACACATACATGAGGAGCTTGAATATCACCTAGAGTGATGAAGATCTCAACCTTTGCTACAAGGTTGAAGATGAAAGCCTATAGAGGATGACAATCTCACAGATGGGTGCGAGAAGAACTTTTGAAAAGGTTCAAGATAGAGGATATTGGTATATAGTGACCCTAGATGGATACATAGAATAATAGTAGCAGAGGAAGCTACTTGTCACTCCAGTATAGAATACATAGAGTACGAAAGACAGAGGGAGTATGATGCTCCGCTTCAGAGGGAGTGATTGCAGAAGATCTTGAGGTTCAACATGGTACAACAGGATGGACAGATTACTGATGACTCTAGGCTTTACCTTTGCTTCAAGGTTGAAGGAGGAAGACCAGTGATGCTCTTGTTATATGTCGATGACTTGCTCCTGACAGGAAAAGACGAACTCATTAAAGTTTCAAGAAGGAGACTTGCTGCCGAGTTCGAGATAAAAGACTTGGATATGATGCACTACTTTCTAGGCATAGAGGTATGGCAGAATGTGGATGGAATCTCCTTGGAACAAGGGAAGTATGTAGTAGAGATCCTAAAGAGATTCAGGATGATGGACTGCAAGGCCATGACCACACCTATGGCATCGAACTTGAATCTATTGAGTGTTGATTCATCAGAGTCGGTTGATGCCACGATGTATCATCAGATGATTTGTTCCTTGATGTACCTGACGAATACGAGACCAGATATTTGCTTTGTTGTGAACACATTGAGACATGTTCACCTGATGGTTGTAAAGCATGCAGTGAGGTACCTGAAGGGTATAGCTAAGTATGGGCTCAAGTATGATACGAATAAGAAGATTAACCTGGAGGGTTATAAGGATTCGTATTGGGTAGACAGTTCCATTGATAGGAAGAGCACTTTGGGGTGCTTCTTTAGTATGAGATCAGGTATGATCTCTTGGTTTAGCAAGAAGGAGTCCTGTATGGAATTGAGAAAAGCCGAGAAAGGAGCAGTGAAGCTCTAGTATGTGATCTAGATCGAGATCTCTCTTAAGAGGGAGTTTTAGCATAACCGGTGAGACAGGTTGTCTGAACATAAAATCCTGGCGAAGCTCGTAGGTGGCTTAGATGTAAATGGTCCTCTAGGTTGTCCTCGGATGTAATCAGTCCTGGAGAAGCTCGCAGGTTATCCTTGGACATAATCAGCCCTGATGTGATTCTATGCTAGAAATGGCCAGAGTAAAGTTTGAGTACTTCAAGGAGAAGCTTGGTGTTCTCCAGATCGAGGTTCCTTCCAAGGGGAAGTGATGTGTCCGTGAGCCCTTCTGACATGGTGGTAGGATTGGTTCCTCCCATGGTCAGATGCAAGTGTTATGCCCTTCTGACATGGTGGAAGGATTGGTTCCTCCCATGGTCAGATGTAAGTGTTGTGCCTCTCTGACATGGTGGCAGGATTGGTTCCTCCCATGGCTAAATGTAAGTGCTGTGACCTTCTGACATGGTGAGAGGATTGGTTCCTTCCATGGTCATATGTAAGAGCTGTGTCTTTCTGACATGATGATAGGATTGGTTCCTTCCATGGTCATATATATGTGATGATACCACATCCAGTATGAAAAAGGACTAGCTCTGTGACGACACATCCAGTATGAAAAAGGACTGGCTCTGTGTAGATGCCACATCCAGTATGAAAAAGGACTGGCTCTGTGATGACACATCCAGTATGAAAAAGGACTGGCTCTATGTAGATACCACATCCAGTATGAAAAAGGACTGGCTCTGTATTGGTGCCGCATCCAGCATGAAAAAGGGTTGGCTATGTGATGATACATCCAGCATGAAAAAGGGCTAGCTCTGTCGAGGACTACATTCAGTATGAAAAAGGATTGGCTCTATAGATGTGCATCCAACATGAAAAAGGGCTGGCTCTGTCGATGAAGACCTACATAGAGGCTAGGACTACACCCAACATGAAAAAGGGTTGGCTCTGTAGAACTTCCTGTGATGAGAATAATGAAGAGATAGCACCGTTTGATTGAGATAGCGGAAGCAATGATGATGATGATGATGATCTAGTGATGATCCAGCTTTGATGATGATCCAGCTTTAATGATGATCCAGTGATGATCCATCTTTGACGATGATCCAGTAATGATCCAGCTTTGATGATGATCCAGATAAGAATACTTGTACTAATGAATTGTGTCAAGAGAATACCTTCATAGTTAAAAGGGAGTGATGATATATTTGTAACTTCGGAATGTATTCACTTGTATATCTTATATTGTACCCTGATGTTCCTATCGGGAGAATCACTTATATTTAATTGTACCTCGATGTTCCTATCGGGAGAGTCATTAATATAATAAAGTCATGTAAAGTCATTGAGGTTGACCCTCCATTGTAAGTCGGGGCAATAGTCCCCATGATTGAGTTGAGGTTAACCCTCCTTGTTGATCAGGGGGGAAAATTCCCCACAGTTGAGGGGCACTAGGGTTATTAGACTCTTCTAGAGATGTCAGCCCTGGTAAGTAATTGTCAAGTTGGAAATTAGTATAAATAGAGAGTGAGACTCTCTATTTGTCGCACACACTCACTCAATTGGGGCACATGAGTGAGAGAGGAAGTGCTCACACAAGTGAGAGAGAGAACATCTATTGGAGATCATCTTACTGTCTTTGGGTTTTACTGCTACCATTTGGTGCTCATTCTATCTCTGAGGAAGTTGTGGGGTTTTCTCCTTTATGGTTTCCCCGAGGAAAATCTTTGTGTAGGCTTTTATCTTGTGATTGATTGTTGTGCATGTTATTCTCTCAGATAAGATCCTAAGATCATATTGTCAAATTGATAAAAATCTAACAGTCAAGGGGGTTCTTCCACTTGCCAACAAAAAAATATGATGTTGAAAATGTAACATCTTTTGATGAAGCATGTCTATTCAGGCCAAAAATATTTGGTAGCAAGTACATGATCCTCAAAGCTAGTGACTTGGCCAGAATTTTTTATCACATGTTAAGTAGAGCAATGGGCCTCTATTTGGTAAAGAGCTCGAGGTCACCAATCTCAAGGACTAATTTAATGAGTCCCTGATTTAACGAGTCCCTAGGAATTGGATACACAAGCTTATTGGTAAAATTTGAGTCTAGACTGTAGGTCCCTTTCAGATATATAGAACAAAACCCTAGGGTTGCGACTGGCTACCCTTCGAATCTGGGCAGGGGTGATCAAACCACATTCATTTAATAGCTCCAAATGTCCTTCCAAATTCTCGCTCGATTTACGAAGCAAGCCCTTATTATATTTTAATACTTTTGAAACATCTTTCTCTGTCATACCACATTTGCTGGTGAGAAAATATGTGATAACGCCGCTGTATGGTGGATTTTGGGATGGGGTTGTTGTTTCGATGCAGAATTTTATGATTTCTATTTGAGGTTTTGCATTAATCGCAAGAAGCAAAACTGGGAGTTTGTTGGTTATCAATATTTTCCGTATGAGTTGAATAACCATTATCTTTACAAGGATGAAATAGCAGATCTAAGTGTATCAATGCTGAGATAAAGAAGCCCAAAATATTTTTAAAAAAATACCTGGAAGCTGCCGGAGGATTGAGATAGTGAGTGACTGGATTGTTGAGAGGCCAAAATTCGAAGCGGCTGCACGCCTGAGTGACTGGATGAATATCGCCGTAGATAGTTGATAGGCCAAAACGTCGTGGAAGATGATCAATGAGCAGAGTGTTCTGAGGGTTTATGGTTAAGGGGTCACAGCGACAACAAAGACTGGAAGTTTGAATGGGATTTAATAGTATAAATAAGCAACGTTTTGAGACAAATTTTAATTGGAATCAAATCTAAATGTTCACATTATATATTTTATGTTTAAGAGGGTTAAAGATGCAGCTTTTAGGATTTTGAGAAGTTTAAGTTTTTTTTTTAGGTCAATGGGGAGTTTGGCATTTTAAATTTTTTTTTGTGATAATAATTATGCAAATTCTTCTTCTAACTTAGTCTTATTATTTGTACTTTGTCTTCTAATAACCTTAAAGTTTGAATAACTGGCATCGTTTTGGAAGATTAAACCCTCAACTCCTCTCAAGGGAGGATTCCCCTAAGAAGCTCCATCAAAGTAGCCCCAACCTCCTCTTTTATCTACTTCTGCCTATATATCCTTCTGGCATTATGATCCTCTATGACTTGTGGAAAAAGATCTAAAATAGCCATAGCATTTGTGGTACATATCCTATGAGGGATGAAAATATCCTAAAAAATTGTCATGTTCCTAAAAACCATATACCCCAAGTTAATATAACTAGAGGAAGAGCATGGTAAGTATTATATGCATCTATTTGTGCCTAGGTATGAAGAACTCCTTCAAGGTCAACCCCTCCCCAAACTGATTGAATGTGAGCAATCTCATAGGGAATCCCCACACCTTAGATGTGAATGAGCACAATATGAACAAGTGATAAATGTTGTCTGCAATATTCCCACATAATGGGCACCTGCTGGCTCCCTCCCACAAAGTCTTTTGTAAATGATCCCACACAGGCACCTTATTAATAAAATCCAACCAAAAAATAAATTCTTTTTAAGTGGCCATTTAAATTTTCAAAGACCTTTAAACCACCAAAGAGGATCATTGAAGTCTTCCACTTCATGGATGACCATGTAACCTAGGTTAGGGGTATAGGTGCACCATTGCCATTTTTAAACCATACCATAACATATTATTTTGCTAACAATCAAACATGGTAAGATTGTAAAGCTTTGATGTAAACATTCCAAAGAATCTTGTCATCATTAACAAAGCAATTAAAAGTCTCAGCGGGTAATCATTCCTACTTCATGAAAGAAGTAAGCCTTAGGTCACCAATTTGGTCCAAATGGACAATGCCTTTCTCCCTTAATGATTTTACCATTCTCTGAGGCAACATGTCTACTCCTATACTACCCTACTAGGGATCCTATCCCACCCTAACATTTCTCCGCAAACCCACTCTCCAAACTAACTAGTTTGCAACAACATCAAATGCCAGTAATAGAGCCTCCCAATAGACAACATCAAATGCCAGTAATAAACAACCATTCTATTGATGGCTCTGATAAATTTATAAAGGAAACTGTAGTTTTCCTTTATTGAAAATCATACCAGTAGCTCTAGAGAAAAAAGTGAAGAGATATTTTAACTTGGAAGCTTCCCTCTTTAAGTCATTGTAGAAAACCAATATGTCATTTGGAAAATGGAAAATGGACGACCAGGTCCAGAATGTGAATTGGAAAATGGATTTCACCTAAGATTGTATATGATTTAATACACATGAGGAACTCTTGACTCTTATTTTGGTCTAGGTGCTCCATGTACCCTTGCTGGTGATCACTATATGTGAATTTGAGGTTTTGTTTTAGGTAAAACTAGATTCTACATTGTACATTTTTGTTGTAACATTGATGATTTGAGCTACATTACCTTCATGCAACTTATTTTAATATTGATGTTTTGATATTTATCTCTTACATTGTCTCTTTTTTGTATGTGGCAGGAAATGACGCTGGAATTTGAGAAAGTTAGGCTTGGGAGCTATCTCTTCACATAGATAGTGTCCTAACATTAAAGGATAAATAACTAATTTGACAACACTTTCACTAAGCACGAATGGGTTCATTCAAGTACATGAAACCATGTTGGTGTTTAGCACGAATATCTTCACAAATTTTTATGGATTGTTTATTGCTTTTGTTTGAAGCATTTTGTCGATTCTTGAAGTTTATGTGTGTTTTTGTTGAATATTGTGTTAGTCGCTTGAATGCTTCTAGTTCTCATTTGATGCTTGATTTAACACCGTTGTAGCTTGAATCAAGGTTGGTTTTAGTCGAATTCCATTGATTTAGGGTTTGGGAAAAGATGTTTTTATTACCTTTTAGTTGCATGAATTAATTGTCTTCACTTTTTCAATTATTTTATGTTGAATGTATATTTTCTTTGTAAATACTTAACATTATTTAGAAAAATAAATGAGCTCTACATAGCTAAGCGAAGAGAAAAATGGTTTATGCACTAGGTTCCTATGCATTAATCGTAGGATACCTATTGGCACGAGACCAACATTCATCTAATGCAGTAATCAGTTGGCATAATTACAATGCGTAATTGTATTAGCCTCCACGACCACAATTGGATAGTGGAGGCCAAGATCAGGCATAATATTAATGTCTGATTCTATCAATTTGTTGGTTTGTCAAGATTCAGGTCCCCACATGTCCGTTGGACCATTAAGGGACGAGATAACAAGTGAATTCTCGGGTCCCCACTTTTCTTGAATCTAGTCAGTGTAGTTATGTTTCACTTGCACCTTCCAGTTGTGACTCATGAGTCTACGTGTTCTATTATTGATGATGTGATTCATGTTATTTGACTAATGTTGTTGTTCCTCTAGTTTGAAGTAGGTTGAAAAGTATTTGTGGTAGCAAGATCGTTATATGTTAATTTGAGGTTGCATTTAAGGTAAAAATAGATTATATATTTTGTGTTCTTCATTGTAACATTGATGAATGGGACTGCATTTCCTTATGTTAGTTATTTAATATTGATGTTTTAATATTCAACTATTACATTGTCTTTCTTGTTTGTGACAGAAAATTAAGTTGGAATTTGACGAAGTTGGGGCCTATCTTTTCACATAGATAGTGTCCTGGCATTAAAGGATAAATAAATAATTTAACAAGACTTCCGCTAAGCAAGAATGGGCTCATTCTAGTACATGAAAATATGTTAATGTATAGCTTTGTAACTTGGAAAATTGTTATTGTTTGCTTACTGTTTATGTTTGTAGTATTTTGTCGATTATGGAAGTTTGGGTTTATTTTGGTTAAAGATTGTGTTAGTCCCTTAAATGCTTCTAGTTCTTATTTGATGCTTTATTGAACCCTTTGTTGTAGCTTCATTGGTTTCATTTGATTTCCTTTGATTCAACGGTTTGAGGAATGATGTTTTTATTTCTTACCTAGCTAATGCATTTCTTCATTTTCTTTTATCTTCCAGATTTTGTTGGACTCCTTCTTAACCATATATGAGACAATTCCTTTAATTGAGGGATTTCTTGGCTTCCTACAGTCTTGATATTTGTGACCTAATACATCACAGCTATAGCATTTTATAGTATAATAGAATCTCGCAATATGTCTAGCATGATTGCATCTCCAACATCTTAACAAGTTCTGGGAATTTCCAAGATGTTATCTTGCATAGAATTTGCAGTCCAAATCTTTGTGTTAATCCCTTGAATGCTTCTAGTTCTCATTTGATGCTTGATTTAAAACTTTGTTGTAGCTTGAATCAAGATTGGGTTTAGTTGATTTCCATTGATTCAGGGTTTGAGAAAAGATGTTTTTATTACATTTTAGTTGCATTAATTAATTGTCTTCACTTTTTCGATTCCTTTATGTTGATTGTATATTTTCTTTGTAAATACTTATTGTTATTCAGAAAAATAAAAGAGCTCTATATAGTTAAGCGAAGAGAAAAATGGTCTATGCACTAGGTTCCTATGCATTGATCATAGGATACCTATTGGCACAAGACCAATATTAATATAATGCAAGAATCAATTGGCATAATTACAATACATAATTGATTTAGCCTCCATGACTACAATTGGCTAGTGGAGTCCAAGATCGGGCATAATATATGATTCTATCAGTTTATAGTGACTGTGTTACCCATCTTAGACAACCTGTGACTGTTTGGAACCCTCTTGTGCAGTCTGTGACTGTGTTTGACCTCCCTCTAGCTAGATGTGATTGTTCTTGGTCTCCTCCTAGCTAGTTGTGACTGTATTTGACCTTCTCTAGCAAGTCATGACTGTTTTGGGAGCCCCTATGGGCTGGAAGCGACTGTGTTGGCCTCCTCCTAGCTAGTTGTGACTGTGATCTACCCTTCCTAGTTGGTCATGACTATTTTTGACGTCCTCTTAGCAAGACGTGACTTTTTTGCAGCCCTCTAGGGATGGTTCATGGATTGTAACAGTCATTTCAACTAGGTTGTCGAGTGTATAAGCCCTCTATGGATTACCTTGGGAATGTGGTGGCTCTTCCTAGTTGGTATGTGTCTGTTTGAATCCTCTAGGGTTGGTCTATGTCATATGACTATGTTAAGTTTGCTAGAAGGTGCCTAGCTGTGTTTGGGACTAAGTATATCTGCTGCTATGGTCTTCACTCTTGGTGACTGGGATATCTTGTTACTAATGTATGTTCCTGAACTAATCCAACTGCACTCTAACCATCTCTCTCTCAAGGTATGTTTTTTGGCATCTTGTCCTTACAGTGACAAGAGATGATTACAAAGACGTCTAAGTTTAAGGCTGATCCAAACCAGATCTAAACTAGTAGTGTGTCTGTTTATTAATTATTGTTCATTAGTTTATTGTATTATTGCTATTATTTATGTTATGTACATAGAAATTGTTAAATCATATCAAGGACCAACTTTAACATAGTGACCATTGGAGTGTTAATGTTGAAAAAGATGAAAAATATGTTTTGTATTTATTACAACAGTATTGTTCTATGAATGGATATGAATGGCAATCTGAGCTACGAATGGAAATCTTCACCCCAAGAACCCCTCTGATAGTGTTAAATGTTCATCTCTACCATGTCCATGTTGAGCATATCCTAAAATCATTGCATTCCATGACACCGTATTTCGCTCTGGCACTTAGTCAAACACTTTGCATGTATCCTCCAAACACCCACATTTACAATACATGTCTACAAGATCAACTTGGCTTTGCTTGGATATGAAGGCATCATTAAGGCCATTGCCATTTGGTATTGAGACCAAAACTTGAAATATAACAAATGAACTCTATGTTTGAAGAAGCCTTGAACTCATATTTAACAAGCAGAGTGCCATTCAATGTGTTTTATAAATCAGTGAAAGATTCACCATTTTTTTTTCAAAATTTTATAATTCAGTAAAATATTCGATAAGTTTTTACACTATTTTATTATTCAGTGAAATATTCGCCAATATTTTACAATATCTTATAATTTGGTGAAATATTCACCAAGATTTTACAACATCAAATTGCCTTCAAATTTTCCTATATATCGGGAAGATTCACCCATTTTTATACATATAAATTTTTTTGGGGAGGAGGGGGGGGGGAGTTCTTAAAATCATCCTTGAAGTAATAATAATTTGTTAACATGATTTCAAGGCACCCACATCCAATATTACAACTTTGGGGACTCTTATGCACATGAAACAGTTTACCCATGCTGCATACAAAGAGGGATACATAGAAGATGAGGACTTCAAGGAGGTGTTTAAATGGCTACATGGTCAATTTTATGTAGAAGAAGGTGATATTAAAGTTGATTGTCATATCCATAATGGGTTATTATACAAGTTATACAAGATTTGTATTCCTAAAGGTGACGATTATATCTTATCAGAGAGTTGCACACCTCCAAAGTTGCGGGGCATTTTGGTGTTGGGAAGCCAATTGCTAACTTATAAATGTATGTGTATTGGCTCATAATGCAAGAAGATGTAGCATAGTATATTAGAGGATGCATACTTTGATGTACCATTAAGCCCAATAATAGAAATCAAGGTCTATACCATCCCTT
Source organism: Pseudotsuga menziesii (assembly GCA_001517045.1). Lineage (NCBI taxonomy): Eukaryota > Viridiplantae > Streptophyta > Pinopsida > Pinales > Pinaceae > Pseudotsuga > Pseudotsuga menziesii. Next base: position 46,205 of record LPNX010199425.1, on the reverse strand, counting down.
AGTTGTAACCACTCGACCTTGGGAAATCATTTCCATGGATTTTGTGGGTAGGTTAACAACCACTAGGGAGGGATATGACGATTTATTTGTTGTAGTTGACAGATTCAACAAGATATACATTCTTATGCCTTGTAAAAATACCATCAAAGGACAAGATGCAATGCACATGTTCTTTGAGAATGTCTGGGTATACTTTGGGATACTAAGGAGCATCATCTCAAACAAGGATACCAGATTTCTCAATGCCTTTTAGATAACACTTTAGGAGAAGATTGACACTAAGTTGAAGAGATATATAACATTCCTTCCACATACACATGGGAAGATAGAAGTAGTAAATATGAGTTTGATGCGTCTTTTGAGGGGTTACAAGCATAAGCATCAGAAGACTTGGGATGGAAATCTTATATAAATTAAGCAATACTATAATAGAGAAATCCACACTTCCATTGGTAGGTCCCATTTGGATATATTAACCCCTTCACCTCTAGATGTTGTATATGGGAAATAAGGGGGAGTGAAGAAAGACACCACATGTGAAGCTTTAAGAGCAAAAAAAGTCATTGATAAGATCATGCACAACCATTTTCAAGTATAGAAGACATTGACGATGTCATGGGAAAAGTACAAGACCAAACATGACCAACACAAAGTTCAGAAATCATTCAAAGTGGGGGATAGAATTTGGTTACAACTGAACAAGGAAAGTCTTCAGATTCCTGGTAAGAAGATCAAGACTCTACGGTATGGCCCTTTTGAGGTATTGGAGAAGGTCGGAGATAACGCCTAGAAACTCGGTCTACCCCCATACATGTGCATTTACTCAGTAGTGAATGTGTAAAATTTAGAACTATATAATCCTTCCATGTTAGATCATGAGGAGGAGGAGGTCATACCTACCATAGAGGACTTAACACCTAGTGCTTAAGTATAGTTACTAAAAGACATAGTTTTGCACGAAAAGAAGTCTTAAACTACTAGACAGGGGCACCATGACCTCTCATAGATTGGGTTAAAAGGAGAACTTATAGGAAAGGATAAATGGTATCCCATGGAGAAGGTAGCGAAAAATTTTCCTCACCTCATTTAGGAAGAAATTTTGGGGACAAAAATCCTTCCAAAATGGGGAGGATGTAATAACCTCAGTTTTAACAGTGGATATATTTAAACAAAATTATGTAAATGATGTAAATAATGTAAATATGCTACTATGGATTCCTAGTGTGGAGCTCAAGGCTCAACTAATGAATGGATAATCATGTATAATGTAAATATTTTTTTTTGGACTTTGTGTTTGGCTTATCATGTCAATAAGAAATGTATGTAAATATTATGTACATAAATAATATAATGGTCCAAGAATGGCTATGTAAAGAGCACCAAAGGAGCTATGATTCCACCAGAGGGGAAGAGGAAAGGGAGGCCCATGGGAGACCAAACCCTTGCTGCCAAATGCCAACTTTAGAACTCACCCAAATTCTGTGATATGCCTTGAATAAGCCAATTATCTTATTTTTTACTATTTTAAAATCATTGAATGCATGTGTGGGGTTGGTGGGAAAAGTCACCTCATGCAGTTATTGAAGCATGGGACTGACTGCACTTTTGTGATAGTTTTGTCAGCTACCAGAAGTTAGTCTATAGCTTCCAGGAGTCCTTTCTTCTACTATCAGAAGTTATGGTAGTTGTCTTGTCACCATTTTCTCATACATGTTCGAGTCAACCCTCATTCTCACACAGTCTCGCACAAATATACACTACCCAAAGCTATGTATTGTTGTTCATGACTGTGAATAACCTAGAAAATTCAAATTTAGAGAAAAACCTGCAGATTTGGAAGGAAAAATGATGGTTGTAGGTGACTAGAGAGACTGGGAAATATAGGGAACCTTTCCCATTGAGTTCTGTTGCTCAAAGATGTTGGAGAAGCCAAAAATTGAGGCTATAGGTGGTTCTCTAACAACATTTAGCAGGTTGTCCTTCTTCTATGCACACACTAGAAGAACTTGACAAGATGGATCACCAAAGAGATCCATGGATTGGTGAAGGGGATGCTTGATCCAAGAACGGTGTTGTGTGGGGAAGGTATTGTGGAAGCCAAGGTTGTGAAAGCTATTTGAGATCATTGTAGAGCTTTGCATGAGCATTGGCTAAGCAGAGAGAGAAGATCAGATTGTGGGCTAAGAAAGAGAATCCTGTAAGTGTTTTCTTCTCCCATGTGGCCTCATAGCCCAGCTTGGGGGTGGCCTCTCAATAGAAAGAGTATATGTTAGACAAAGTTCCTACGCTTGGGTGGAAAATCGCTCTTATGCAACCATTTGCTTGGATCAACATTATTTAAGATAAGTATTCTTGTGTAATTGAATTTGAAATGTATTTAATTGATGCTTGTATATGCATGGTAATTGTGTGTGGATTGATTCATTTTCTATTGTGTATGTCTGTTTATGTTCTGCAAACGTATTTTATTTGTTATGGAATTTGTAATTTGGATTTGGGACGAATTTGGAGGCCCAAAATTTAGTTATTGTCCCCTCTTATAGTTGAATTGATAGAAGGGGGCGTTACAAAGTTATTATCTAAAATGGATCAATATATAATTTCTCATTTATTTTGGTGTTTTTTTAATGGAAAAATTGGTTGAATTGGTTTGTAGGACCCATTTTAGGGGTAGGTCTTATTTTACAAATTTGGGGTCCAAAAGCTTTTGAGGTCCATTTGAGGGATTAAAATATTATTTGGGGGATCAAAATTTTATGTGCATATCTCACACCCCACACATTGTTCTGCACTTTGAGACCTTTCCAACTTTGCAAGAATCACCTCAATCAAAATCCATATGAGGAATTTATGCCTCCCATAAGTTGACCTATCTATTAGACCACCATACTATTGAGTGGATTTCACACTCGCTCTCACTCCCCAAACATGTGGAGTTAGTCACATGTATACTTTCAAGAACATTTTAGAGGGTCCAAAACCCCAACCCTAATCAGAATTTGAAAAATGTACAAACCCTAAATCTAACCCTAGACATCTATTAGGCTATGTTAAATACCAAGCTATTAGGAGGAGATGGTGTTCCATTCTCATGATTTTATTGTATCATTCCACAACTAAGTAATAGTAAGGGAACACATATTAAAGGATAGCAAAGGAAGTAGGAAAACTTGTAGTGGTTGTGCAGACCACAATGTCAAAGGTAACTCCACTTTGAACACTACTTTCTTTGTATTTGCATTACATATTGGAGAAAAAAAAGAGCAAGGCACAGTCCTCACTTCTAGCTGGGTTTTCCCCATAGTGGGTTTTTCCAGGATATATCTTGTGTTCTTTTGTGGTTGTGTTGTTTTTCTCTAGTTATTTTCCTTTCAACTCTAGGTTATTTATCATTCTGTGGAATTAGTCTAACACAATGGATATCCACGACAAATTATAGATCACTAACAAAGAGGTTATTTGCACACTAACGACCCTCTACGACTATTCTACAAACCTATTCCTAGGTTTTCCCACTTAAGAGCCTATGGAAGAAGGATGAGAAGGTGCATGTTCAAGGGCATGCTTTGGGCTAGGACCACATGACTCAATGTAGGGGGTACCATGCTAATAGTCTAGAAGTTGTCATAGGTGCTCCATCTCCAAGTACGCCTTATCAAAGTGCACCTCAATATGCAAGGATAGGCTAGCACAAATCATACTCCCATCATACCAAGGAAACCTTGATGTGATAAAATAATCAAATAGACCAACATTCCTCTTTTTCCATAGCTAAAATAAAACTTCAACCCCAATAAGCAACCAAACATAACAAAAACCTACATCCTGAGGTCATTGATCACCAAGCAAGACAACCCTTCAATTAGTAAAGAAGCAAGGATGTTTTTTTAGCATACAGACTTTGCCCATGCCATGGTAGATTTGTCTAATGGGCATAACCAAAACACATGCTTTAGGGTTTCAAAGCATTTGCAATGAGGACATTGTGGAATTTGAATTCCTAGGTAAGTTAATATTTTATATAAGGGGAGAAATCCCCATGGAAATACATTAGATGAAGGATTATTTTACATTCTAAAACAAGTTTTCAAATACCATGAAACTTGAAAAGCCAAGTTTTATGTTTTTGAATTCAATCTCCAAAGCTTGTTTAGTCAACCTTCTAAGGATGGCTTTGAACAAAGCCACTTATAGCCCATGGACGACTTGTATTTCATGAAAGTTGTAGCATTAACCCACTTCCAATCTCTCCAAGAAGCTCTCATCGCAGGGCGGTTGAGCTTCATACCAAGTGGTCAAGATTCAAACACTATATAGACTCCAAAAAATATTTATATGAGTAGGCTAGGTTGAACATAAGATTGAAATCAAGCAAGGAATCTAGGTTTGAGTTTTAGTATTGACCAAATCATTCACCATGCAAATCCCTTTCGATATATCCCACGAGCCAAGAATATTTTGACAAGAAAATAATTAAATACCATTATAGATAGTGGGAGTTGATTAAAAGGTTGGATTGAAGAATTGGCTCATTCCAATTTAGAAATGGATTAATGATCTCCCATTCCTTTCAAATGCTTTTAATCATAGAATAATCTTGTATTCAGACTATAATAGGGGTGACTAGTAAAGTCTCCAAGGGAAGCCCCTTATAGGGAAATTTCCCATACGAACCCCCTTGGTCAACCCAAAACCCGAGAAGGACCTTCCACGCCTTCCTTCAATCATCATATTTAATGATCTAATTGGCACATAAGGCCTAGGCTTGAGCTAAGTTTTAATAATAGTGAGGTCCCCATATTCCCTTGACATACAAAAAGTCTCCTAATGAACTGAAAGAAAACCCTTGCATTTATCTATCTTAGCCCAAAGAAAGAAGCAAACGGATTTTTCCATCCAAGAATAGGCCACAAGTGAAGACACTCAACAAAAGGAGTAGTGTATTAAATTGAGCACATAGATTTGTGGACCAACACACAACTCACAAGATAGAGCATACAATTTACTCAACAATTGAAGAATGAAACAGTGTAAAAATGGCTTGCAACTGTGAATGCTTTCATTAATCAAAAGTAATTAGATAATTATTTACAATGAAGTACAATGGCTAAATAGCCTCATGCAATTTGAATCCATGTGAGGAAATTCGAATTGGTTTGACTCTACTTGACTAAATGGTTAACTGACTTTGTCTAAATCATTATCGAAGTTCATCGAAGTTTTAAATCACAACTCAAGTGTCTAGTTCAATGTTAACTAGTCTAACTGACTGAGATAGGTGAGTAAATGCGCCTCACCTGCATGCAGCCATGCAATCCTAGCACTAACTGGGTAGAACTGAATGTAGGGAACTAGAACTGAATGTAACTGACTCCTAATTGAGCTTGACTAGTCATCAACTAAACTCAACTGATAGAGGTTGGTATCGGGACTCTCAGTGGCTCCTAATTTGTAGGGATTGATCTAGGAGGCTGCTAAATAGATGCATGCAAGTGCAATCAGTGGCAGTTGGCCTCAATTAGTGTTCCCCACACTTTAGTATCTGGTAGATGTGCCCCAATTAGGACAAGTGGACCCAATGGTGCTAGTGACTAAAAATATACTGAAAGGACTCTCGATTTAGACATGACTCCTGATTTAGACATATGACCAAATTGGACAAGGGAGGATTATAATCCTAACACCCCCCCTGAATGCTAGCTTGAACAATTTGTGGGCCTTGGTAACTGAGACCATAGGTCGCCCGTTACAGCAAGTAAAGTAAACTAACTGCTCAATACAAGGAGCTGGGGAAAAAACCACATGGGAAAAAATCCCCCCCTCTAACTAAGCAGATAAAATTAGGATTCAAGTTTGAAAAACTTGAAAATATGTTACTGCGATCTCTATGATGTAGCGAAGCAGCATGCATGATGTTTTGTGCACAGGTATCCTAGGGCCTAGCATGTAGACTTTTCCATGTTCTCCCAAAATGATGATGGAATGAAGGAGGAATGTAACCTTTGCCTCTTGCTAGATGAAAAGGTGTATGATCCACTCTATTCTTCTAAATGCAGTGTGACTGAGCCCGTTCCATGTAGCGTCTTATAGGAAGTTTGTTGCATCTTTCTGAAGGAGGTAAGATTGCATGACATAGTGCAAGGTTCTTAGTCTTCTGAGTGTCGGATGGAATTCCAGTCATCTTCCTAGCTTCCAGTTTGGAAGTAGGGACCGGATCTGGATCTGAATCACCCCGAATCTCAATCTCATAAACTGATACAACTGGATCTGCAATACTAGTGGAAACTGCAAAAGAAGTAGATGAAATGTTTTTACCTTCCCTTGCAAGTGGCTGCTGAGAGTGCACTGGTTCTGAAAATGGCATGAAGTGTGAGAACTCATATGCCTTGGAGGCATGATTTGCAACACCCTTCGCTATGATGTTCCCAGTAGAGATATATGTAATCTCCACTGAGTCAGGACCAAATGTAGGCTAGCTTTGGAGAGCCAATATGAGTCATCTGGTATACTGATAACATATTTGTAGCTAAGGAGGGCACATAAAGCACATCTTTGAACTTTCCATGTTCAAGCTTGATAGAACCCTTCCCTTTGGATCGAATCTGACTGTTATTACCCATCTGAATACTAGAACCATCAAAACACTGCAAGGAAGAGAATGATTCTCTGGATGCAACCATATGATTGGAAGCTCCAGAATCAATGAGGAAGGCATGTGTTGTTGAGCAGCTAGCCTTCAGTGCATGGCATGTCTCTTCATGTTCTTCAGTTTCTTCTCTATGGCCAGAATTCCTTGCGCTAGCAGGTACAGTAATGTTATGTTTCTTCAGAAGAAGAGCCATATCATCAATTGTTCTTCTCATGGAAGAGCTTTTTGGATGAAATCCCCTTCCACAGTTAGAACAAAGTGTCTTTCCTTTTCCATTCTTCTTGCTTCTCTTCGAACCTGAAGGCTCATTTGACAGCTCTTTCTCCACAAAAGGCTCGTCCTTTTGCTTCCCTTTATTATTCACTACCTAAGGTCCTCCTGCAACCAGTGCTTGATCTCTGGAAGATCGAATGATCCCCATTTGGATCAATTTGTCATTCTCCCGAGAGAGAGATTCAATGAAGGAGTTAAGAGTAGGCATCCTCCAATTTGGAGTAGTGAGCTTCACTGAATGAAATGTTGATCCAAAGACTGAGTAGTCTGCACCAAGTTTTGAGAGAATGACAAGGATGAGTTGATCATCTTCCTTCTCAACCTTGCACAGCTTCAACTGGAACACTAGATGCTTGAATTTGGTGAAGAAGTCATTTAGTGATTCAAAATTTGCCAAATGAAGAGAAATCAGCTCATTCTCGAGCTGATAGATCCTCAGATCATCCTGCTTATCAAATAAGGAAGCAAGCTTATCTCAAACCTGCTTGGGAGTCTTCAATCCATTGATGTGGAAGAGAAGATCTCGAGAGATTGAGAGGCACAAGCATCCATATGCTTCATCAAGCCTATTCCAGTACTTTTCTTTGTCAACATAATGAACTAGCTCTGCCTCTGTCTCCATTTTGAGTCTGAAGAGTCTTTTGGAGCGTAGCTGCATCTCCATGTCCTCCTTCCATTGGTGGTAGTTGAAAGGAGTGAGAAGCTCCATTGGAGGATCCATTTAGAATGAAAAGAAGAGGACTGAGCTGCTGTAGTGAGCGGCAGTGAAGGAGACTGACTTGCTTGTAGCGAATGCAGTGAAGGAGACTGATAAACCTGTAAATCACACAATCAAACAGACAAAGTAAGGTCGACAATCTGCACTTTTGGAATTTCCTTCACGCCCAGCTTAGTTGATCAAGCAAGCTTGATCAATAATTCCTTTGCTTGGGATATTAAGTGGTAATGCTTCGCTTCTGGTGCAGTACTGGAAGGAGCAATATTGCTTAATTTTTATTTTTTATTTTTTATCCAAGTATGAATATGTAGTAGGAGAAGTGCCTTGTCCTGTCGAGGCTCTGATATTATATTAAATTGAGCACATAGATCTTTGAACCAACACACAACTCATAAGATAGATCATACAATTTACTCAGCAATTGAAGAATGAAACAGTGCAAAAATGGCTTGCAACTGTGAATGCTTTCATTAATCAAAAGTAATTAGATAATTAATTACAATGAAGTACAATGGCTAAATAGCCTCATTTAATTCGAATCTATGTGAGGAAATTCGAATTGGTTTGAATCTACTGGACTGAATGGTTAACTGACCTTGTCTAAATCATTATCGGAGTTCATCGGAGTTCTAAATCACAACTCAAGTGTCTAATTCAGGGTTAACTAGTCTAACTGACTGAGGTAGGTGAGTAAATGTGCCTCACCTGCATGCAGCGATGCAATCCTAGCACTAACTGAATAGAACTGAATGTAGGGAATTAGAATTGAATGTAATTGACTCCTAACTGAGCTTGACTAGTCACCAACTAAACTCAATTGATGGAGGTTGGTATCATCACTCCTAGTGGCTCCTAATTTGTAAGGATTGATCTAGGAGGCTCCTAAACTGATGCATGCAAGTGCAATCAATGGCAGTTGGCCTCAATTAGTGCTCCCCACACTTTAGTAACTGGTAGATGTTCCCCAATTAGGCCAAGTGGACCCAATGGTGCTAGTGACTAAAAATAGACTGAAAGGACTCCCGATTTAGACATGACTCTTGATTTAGACATATGACCAAATTGGACAAGGGAGGATTATAATCCTAACATAGTACACATTAGCAGCTACCAAAATTTAATTGTAGATCTAGAATTTGGGAGCCATTGCCAACAACTTGGCAATCCGTTTCTTGATCTTCTCTTCAATTGATAGAAAAACCAGCAGATGCATAAACCAAAATACTTTCCACACTACAAATAAAGTAATGCCCAAACCTTAGTGCTTTAAGCATGGCCAAAATAAAAGACTTCTAAACTATATCATAAGCTTTCTCAAAGTCAGATTTAATGAACAACACATATAGGCCAAATGATATAGCCAACTCCATACCCTCCTAGACATTAATGATGTTGAAATTGTAACGTCCTTTGATGAAGCATGTCTATTCAGGCCAAAAATATTTGGTAGCAAGTACATGATCCTCAAAGCCAGTGACTTGGCCAGAATTTTGTATCACATGCTAAGCAAAGTAATGGGCCTCTAGTTGGGAAAGAGCTCGAGGTCACCAATCTCAAGGACTAATTTAATGAGTCCCTAGGAATTGGATACAAGAGCTTATTGGTAAAATTTAAGTTAATCCAACCCCACAATGACCAAGTATATTTGTAAATTCACATGGAAATCCATCCAATCCAGGGGTTTTTCCCTCTACCGTCTTATGCAAGGGGACATTCAACTCATCAAGTGACATGGTCACATCACAAGTTCACCACTAATCTCTTGAAGCTATGCAAGGAGTAAGGTCAAGGCACTTCTGAATAATTGCTCGTCTTTCTTTCATTGGATATTACGGTTGAAAGACTATTATGTAGTGCTCAACAAACTTGAATTCAATGGCTTCAGCATTTTCTATGCTAACATGAGCTATCTTGAGCACTAGGTTGTGTTCACTCACCTCTTCGAAGGCTATAACATTGAAGAAAGCTTTAGTGGGCCAGTCACTTGTTTTGGATCCATGCATGAATTTGGGCATCTTTTGCTCAAACATCATCCAATAAGAGCATACACGATAAAATTTTCACATACATTTGTTTGTCTTTGTCATATGAGGACCAAAGTAACTCTTACTACAACCCTTATAGTGCTTCTTGCATGGCTTTGTTACATTACTCTAGGTATTTCATAGTTGTAGGCATTGAGAAAGGCCACGATTAGTAATTTCAATGTATATTGCTTTTATTTTTGAAGTCCTTTTGCACAACTAGAAAACACCTTTTAAATGCATAATTAAACTTTTGATGTCGTCATGAGAAAGACAAATGGATTTATCGATTTATTTGAAACAAACCACCTTTGGTTGTCTCTTACATCTATGCAGGTGAATTGTTACTTTACTTAAGTTTAGAGTTGCCTCTAAGCACATACTTCTCTCATTGTAAAACATATACAAACTTACCCCCTCATTGAATGGTGAATGCTGTGAATTACAATTAAGGATGTGATTTGTCATAAATGTGTAGCCCCAACTCTTATTAATAGTCGTAGATTATTCTTCCTATATTTGAATATCATTGATTTTTGTTTTTACTTCTTTAGTTGTTATTTATCATCTTGGTATACACTTTCTGCTAATGATACATAAGGTTGGAAGCAAATGTTGAAATTTTTTATTGCTTAGTCTTTAGAATGGATAGCATTATTATTGAATAGATAGTTGTTGGGTCTCCACCACTTCATTAGAACATTTTTCAATGGATAAGTTCATAGAATTCAATGAAGAATAATAAGAGGTGTGTAGTTACAAAATAAGATGATTATGAACAACACTATTATATTGATCATTTTTAAATTATTAATATTATTTACTAACAATAAATATAAATGGAAAAATTATTGTTAAAGTATTTTGAATACTATTTTTGTTAAGCTTTTAAATTAAAGTTTTTGTTTTCAAATTTTATTTTAAAGTCTTTTGAATCATTTTTTTCATACTTTGATTGAATTAAGTTAACTCATGATGAGCTTCACTAGTTTCACTACCTTTTGATACGACAAATTTATAAAAAGCAAGTTAAACTTAGTTACTTCACTAGCCAATGGTTTAATAAGAAACAAACTAAACTCACTTCAACTTATAACCAAACAATTTAAAAAAAAAAAAACTTATTTTGAGTGAACTTTGTTGCCATGTTTTCTTAAACAAAGCTTTTCAACATCTATTTGCTAAACAATTCAACAATTTTTTACTTTTTATTTTATTATTATTATGTTAGTACCCACTAAGTTTCCAATCGGTGATAGAGTTACTCAAAGAATGTCATTCACTGTTTATACACCCAGTAGCACCAAGACAATTCAACAATTAATCAAACTTTAATTTTATAAAAAAAATTACATTAATACATTAAAATGTTTACAATTCAATATTTACTTAAAAAAAATTACATTAATACATTTCAATGTTTACAATTCAATGTTTACTAGGCCTATTCAATTCCATCATACATCTACTTTCTTGTGTTTTTTTGAAGATGGATGAAAAGCTTCATTATCATTACAATGATGCATTTCAATGTTTACACTTTTTACTTCAAATTGTTTAAATATCATTTATGTCCAAATATATTAACCAAAATACAAAACATCATAAATATTAAATAAAAAATACGCTCTTGTTTTAAAACCCAAATAAAGAAAACAGAATAACATTGAAGTTGCTAAAAAAACCGCTCTTGTTTTAAAAGAAATGTTAAGTTGCCTCTGGTTAAGAAAGTCATAAAACTGTTATAAACTTGAAAACAAAATAACATTAAAGTTGCTCACATAAATAAAAACAGAATGACATTGAAGTTGTTGCATATAAAAGGAACCTCAAAAATAAAAACAAAATACAAAAGTTGCTCACAAAGGAACTTCAAAAATAAAAACATAAAACAAAAGTTGCTCACACGTTAACCTTTTTGACTGGAACAAACTCAACAGAAAACAAAAGTTGCTCACAACAGAAAACAGAAAACAAACTCAGTAGATGCCTCCTTGTCAATTATCAACACTTCCAGCTTTCCCTTCGTAGTAAATATCCCGCAGAGCTGAGGAGAATTCGGAATTCCGATCAGCATAGTTTTGCAAAAACATTTTTCCTGAAAAACTAGCAATCATACTTGGGGAAATCCTCTTTTTTAACATTTTCATGTTCTTCAATGCCACTAGTACTCTATATCGAGGAATTATCCACTTCTCCAAGCTGAATGTCAACAAAATTGGATACCTAACAAAATCATCCAATGAAAATTCCCCTGATTTGACCAGGAAATCGACCTTCCGCTTCAATTTTTCATCTGAAAGTCCCAGAATAGACGGCATCCGACTGGATATTTCAGAAATTTGTTTATTAGAGAAACCTAAAAGGCCCAAATATCGCAGTTTTAGATCTATCTTTTCTATTCCCATTCCAAATGTCCCACGCAATGCATTTCGAAATATATTTGATCCCTTCTGAAACCCCAAACTCTCGGCCACTTTAAATGACTCAATAACGGTTTTCTCTGCAGACGTGAGCAAACGGGGCTGCGATATCACTAACTTTGATAACGCTTCTCCCTCAACACCCAATCTTTGCAAGACTGAAATTGCAGATCTAAGGTTATCCTCCCTGTGATTTAAAATAGCTGCATCCGCAATAACGAGTTTGCATATATCATCTTTATTCAGGAAAGACCTAAGGAGGCTGAGCCTAGACTGTAGCTCCCTTTCGGATATATAGAACAAAACCCTAGGGTTGCGACTGATCGCCCTTCGAATCTGGGCAGGGGTGGTCAACCCACATTCATTTAATAGCTCCAAACGTCCTTCCAAATTCTCCCTTGATTTACGAAGCAAGCCCTTACTATATTTTAAGACTTTTGAAACATCTTTCTCTGTCATACCACATTTGCTGGTGAGGAAATCTGTGATAACGCCACTGTATTGTGGATTTTGGGATGGGGTTGTTGTTTCGGTGCAGAATTTGGCGATTTCTATTTGAGGTTTTGCATTAATCGCAAGCAGCGAAATTGGGATTGATACACGAATGGATGACTGTGGGACTTTGCTGGTTATCAATCTTTTCCATATGAGCTGAATAGCCATTATCTTTACAAGGCTGAAATAGCAGATCTAAGCGTATCAATGCTGAGATAAATACCTGGAAGCGGCCGGAGGAGTGAGTGAGTGACTGGAATGTTGAGAGGCCAAAATTCGACGCGGCCGCACGCCTGAATGACGGGATGAATATCGCCTTAGATAGTTGAGAGGCCAAAATGTCGGCGATCAGTGAGCAGAGTGTTCTGAGGATTTAAAAGCCTCTCTGAGGGTTTAGGGTTAACGGGTAGCAGTCACAACAGAGACAGAAGTTTGAATTGGCTTTAATAGTATAAATAAGCAATTTTTTTTCACAAATTTTAATTGGAATCAGTAACTTTGTTGTTAGATGGTTTGGTAAAATGGAGCTTTTATGATTTTTAGAAGTTTAACCCATTGGAGTTTTGGATTTAAAAATAAATAAATTTGTGAACCTTAAACTTTGACCAACTGACATCATTTTGGAAGATTAAATCTCTAACTCTTTTCAAGGGAGGATTCCCTTGAGAAGCTCTATCAAAGTAGCCCCAACCTCCTATTTTATCTATGACTTTTGCCTATATCCTTATGTCATTATGATCCTATGTGACTTGTGGAAAGTGATCTGAAATAACCATAGCATTTGTGGCACAGATTTTATGAGGGATGAGAATATCCTAAAAAATTGTCGTGTTCCTAAAAACCATATACCCCAAGATAATATAACTAGAGGAAGAGCATGGTAAGTATTATATGCATCTATTTGTGCCCATGTATGAAGAACTCCTTCAAGGTCAAGCCCTCCCCAAACCGATTGAATGTGAGCAATCTCAGAGGGCATTCCCCACACCTTAGATGTGAATGAGCACAATATGAACAAGTGATAAATGTTGTCTGCAATATTCCCACATAATGGGCACCTGCTAGGTCCCTCCCACAAAGTCTTTTGTAAATGATCCCACACAGGCACCTTATTAATTAAAGCCAACCAAAAAAATAATTTATTTTTAAGTGGCCATTTAAATTTTCAAAGACCTTTAAACCACCAAAGAGGATCATTGAAGTCTTCCACTTCATGGATGACAATGTAACTCAGGTTAGGGGTATAGATGCACCATTTCCATTCCTAAACCATACCATAACATATTATTTTGCTAACAATCAAACATGGTTAGATTGTAAAGATTTGATGTAAACATTCCAAAGAATCTTTCATCATTGACAAAGCCATTAAAAGTATCAACGGGTAACCATTCCTACTTCATGAAAGAAGTAAGCCTTAGGTCACTAATTTGGTCCAAATGGACAATGCCTTTCTCCCTTAACGATTTTATCATTCTCTAAGGCAACATGTTTGCTCCTATACTACCCTACTAGGGATCCTATCTCACCCTAACTTTTCTTCCCGAACCCACTCTCCAAACTAACCAGATTGTAACAACATCAAATGCCACTAATAGAGCCTTCCAATAGACAACATCAAATGCCACTAATAAACAACCATTCATTGATGCCTCTGATAAATTTATAAAGGAAACTGTATATTTCCTTTATTGAAAATCATACCAGTAGCTCTAGAGCAAAAAGTGAAGAGATATTTTAACTTGGAAGCCTCCCTCTTTGAGCCATTGTAGAAAACCAATATGTCATTTGGAAAATGGAAAATGGACGACCAGGTCCAGAATGTGAATTGGAAAATGGATTTCACCTAAGATTGTGTATGATCTAATACACATGAGGAACTCTTGAGTCTTATTTTGGTCTAAGTGTTCCATATACCCTTGCTGGTGTTCACTATATGTGAATTTGAGGTTTTGTTTTAGGTAAAAATAGATTCTACATTGTACATTTTTGTTGTAACATTGATGATTTGAGCTACATTACTTTCATGCAGCTTGTTTTAATATTGATGTTTTGATATTTATCTCACATTGTCTCTTTTTTGTATGTGACAAGAAATGACGCTGGAATTTGAGAAAGTTAGACCTGGGAGCTATCTCTTCACATAGATAGTGTTTTAACATTAAAGGATAAATAACTAATTTGACAACACTTTCGCTAAGCAAGAATGGGTTCATTCAAGTACATGAAACCATATTGGTGTTTAGCACGAATATCTTGACAAATTTTTATGGATTGTTTATTGCTTTTGTTTGAAGTATTTTGTCGATTTTTTAAGTTTATGTGTGTTTTGGTTGAATATTGTGTTAGTCCCTTGAATGCTTCTAGTTCTCATTTGATGCTTGATTTAACCCTTTGTTGTAGCTTGAATCAAGATTGGTTTTAGTCGATTTCCATTGATTCAGGGTTTGAGAAAAGATGTTTTTATTACCTTTTAGTTGCATGAATTAATTGTCTTCACTTTTTCGATTATTTTCTGTTGATTGTATATTTTCTTTGTAAATACTTAACGTTATTTAGAAAAATAAATGAGCTCTACATAGCTAAGCGAAGAGAAAAATGGTTTATGCACTAAGTTCCTATGCATTAATTGTAGGATACCTATTGGTACAATACCAACATTCATCTAATGCAATAATCAATTGGCATAATTACAATGCGTAATTGTATTAGCCTCCACGACCACAATTGGATAGTGGAGGCCAAGATCAAGCATAATATTAATGTTTGATTCTATCAGTTGGTTGGTTTGTCAAGATTCAGGTTCCCACACGTCCGTTGGACCATTAAGGGACGAGATAACAAGTGAAGTCTTGGGTCCCCACTTTTCTTGAATCTAGTCAGTGCAATTATGTTTCACTTACACCTTCCAATTGTGACTCATGAGTCTACGTGTTCTATTGTTGATGATGTGATTCATGTTATTTGACTAATGTTGTTGTTCCTCTATTTTTGAAGTAGGTTGAAAAGTATTTATGGAAGTAAGATCGTTATATGTCAATTTGAGGTTGCATTTAAGGTAAAAATAGATTCTATGTTTTGTGTTTTTCGTTGTAACATTGATGAGTGGGACTGCATTTCCTTACGTTAGTTATTTAATATTGATGTTTTAGTATTTAACTATTACATTGTCTTTCTTGTTTGTGACAGGAAATTAAGTTGGAATTTGACGAAGTTGGGGCCTATCTTTTCACATAGATAGTGTCATGGTATTAAAGGATAAATAAATAATTTAACAAGACTTCCGCTAAGCAAGAAGGGGCTCATTCTAGTACATGAAAATATGTTAATGTATAGCTTTGTAACTTGGAAAATTTCTATTGTTTGCTTACTGTTTATGTTTGTAGTATTTTGTTGATTATGGAAGTTTGGGTTTATTTTGGTTAAAGATTGTGTTAGTCCCTTGAATGCTTCTAGTTCTTATTTGATGCTTTATTGAACCCTTTGTTGTAGCTTCATTGGTTTCATTTGATTTCCTTTGATTCAACGGTTTGAGGAATGATGTTTTTATTTCTTACCCGGCTCATGCATTTCTTCATTTTCTTTTATCTTCCAGATTTCGTTGGACTCCTTCTTAGCCATATATGAGACAATTCCTTTAATTGAGAGATTTCTTGACTTTCTGCAGTCTTGATATTTGTGACCAAACACACCATAGCTATAACATTTTACAATATAACAGAATCTCGCAATATGTCTAGCATGATTGCATCTCCACCATCTTAACAAGTTATGGGAATTTCCAAGACGTTATCTTGCATAGAATTTGCAGTCCAAATCTTTGTGTTAATCCCTTGAATGCTTCTAGTTCTCATTTGATGCTTGATTTAACCCTTTGTAGTAGCTTGAATCAAGATTGGGTTTAGTTGATTTCCATTGATTCAGGGTTTGAGAAAAGGTGTTTTTATTACCTTTTAGTTGCATGAATTAATTGTCTTCACTTTTTCGATTCTTTTATGTTGATTGTATATTTTCTTTGTAAATACTTATTGTTATTCAAAAAAATAAAAGAGCTGTATATAGCTAAGCGAAGAGAAAAATGGTCTATGCACTAGGTTCCTATGCATTGATCGTAGGATACCTATTGGCACAAGACCAATATTAATATAATGCAAGAATCAATTGGCATAATTACAATGCATAATTGTATTAGCCTCCATGACCACAATTGGCTAGTGGAGTCCAAGATCGGGCATAATATCTGATTCTATCAGTTTATAATGACTGTGTTACCCATCTTAGACAACCTGTGACTGTTTGGAACCCTCTTATGTGGTCTGTGACTGTGTTTGACCTCCCTCTAGCTAGATGTGACTGTTCTTGGTCTCCTACTAGCTGGTTGTGACTGTATTTGACATTCTCTAGCAAGTCATGATTGTTTTGGGAGCCCCTGTGGGCTGGAAGCGACTGTGTTGGCCTCCTCCTAGCTGGTTGTGACTGTGATTTACCCTTCCTAGTTGGTCGTGACTATGTTTGACGTCCTCTTAGCAAGACGTGACTATTTTGTAGCCCTATAGGGTTGGGTTGTGGATTGTAACAGTCATTTCATCTAGGTTGTCGAGTCTATAAGCCCTCTATGGATTACCTTGGGAATGTGGTGGCTCTTCCTAGTTGGTATGTGTTTGTTTGCATCCTCTAGGGTTGGTCTATATCATATGACTGTGTTAAGTTTGCTAGAAGGTGCCTAACTGTGTTTGGGACTAAGTATATCTACTGCTAGGGTCTTCACTCTTTGTGACTGGGACATCTTGTTATTAATGTATGTGCCTGACCTAAGCCAACTGCACTCTAACCATCTCTCTCTCAAGTTATGTCTTTTGGCATATTGTCCTTACAGTGACAAGAGATGATTCCAAAGATGTCTAAGTTTAAGGCTGATCCAAACCAGATCTAAACTAGTAGTGTGTTTGTTTATTAATTATTGTTCATTAGTTTATTGTATTATTGCGATTATTTATGTTATGTACATTGTAATTGTTAAATCATCTCAAGGACCAACTTTAACATAGTGACCATTGGAGTGTTAAAGTTGAAAAAGATGAAAATTATGTTTTGTATTTATTACAACAGTATTGTTCTATGAATGGATATGAATGGTAATCTGACCTATGAATGGAAATCTTCACCCCAAGAACCCCTCTGATAGTGTTAAATGTTCATCTCTACCATGTCCATGTTGAGCATATCCTCAAATCATTGCGACCGTATTTTGCTCTAGCACTTGGTCAAACACTTTGCATGCATCCTCCAAACACCCACATTTACAATACATGTCTACAAAATCCACTTGGCTTTGCTTGGATATGAAGGCATCATTAAGGCCACTGCCATTTGGTATTGAGACCAAAACTTGAAATATAACAAATGAATTCAATGTTTGAAGAAGCCTTGAACTCATATTTAACAAGCAGAGTGCCATTCAATGTGTTTTATAAATCAGTGAAAGATTCACCAATTTTTTTCAAAATTTTATAATTCAGTAAAATATTAGCCAAGTTTTTACACTATTTTATTATTCAGTGAA
>LPNX010199425.1:0-27913 GCA_001517045.1 Pseudotsuga menziesii | reverse complement strand
TTCTTAAAATCATCCTTGAAGTATTAATAAGTTGTTAACATGATTTCAAGGGCGCCCACATCCAATATTACAACTTTGGGGACTCGTATGCACATGGAACAGTTTACCCATGCTGCATACAAAGAGGGATACATAGAAGATGAGGACTTCAAGGAGGTGTTTCAATAGCTACATGGTCAATTTCATGTAGAAGAAGGTGATAGTAAAGTTGATTGTCATCTCCATAATGGGTTATTCTACAAGTTATACAAGATTTGTATTCCTAAAGGTGACGATTATAGCTTATCAGAGAGTTGCACACCTCCAAAGTTGCAGGGCATTTTGGTGTTGGGAAGCCAGTTGCTAGCTTACAAAGGTATGTGTATTGGCTCAGAATGCAAGAAGATGTAGTATAGTATATTAGAGGATGCATACTTTCATGTACCATACCTTAGTTGTACCCACTCGACCTTGGGAAAGCATTTCCATGGATTTTGTGGGTATGTTAACAATGACTAGGGAGGGATATGACCATTTATCTGTGGTAGTTGACATATTCAACAAGATATACATTCTTATGCCTTGTAAAAATACCATCAAAGGACAAGATTCAATGCACATGTTCTTTGAGAACGTCTGGGTATACTTTGGGATACTAAGGAGCATCATCTCAAACAAGGATACCAGATTTCTCAGTGCCTTTTAGATAACACTTTGGGAGAAGATTGGCACTAAGTTGAAGAGATATATAACATTCCTTCCACATACACATGGGAAGATAGAAGTAGTAAATATGAGTTTGATGTGTCTTTTGAGGGGTTACAATCATAAGCATCAGAGGACTTGGGATGGAAATATTATATAAATCAAGCAATACTATAATAGAGAAATCCACACTTCCATTGGTAGGCCCCATTTGGATATATTCCCCTTCACCTCTAGATGTTGTATATGGGAAATAAGGGGGAGTGAAGAAAGACACCACATGTGAAGCTTTAAGAGCAGAAAAAATCATTTATAATATCAAGCACAACCATTTGCACAAGTATAGGAGACATTGACGATGTCATGGGAAAAGTACAAGACCAAACATGACCAACACAAAGTTTAGAAATCATTCAAAGTGGGGGATAGAATTTGGTTACAACTGAACAAGGAAAGTCTTCAAATTCCTGGTAAGAAGATCAAGGCTCTGCAGTATGGCCCTTTTGAGGTATTGGAGAAGTTCAGAGCTAACGCCTACAAACTCGGTCTACCCCCATACATGTGCATTTACTCAGTAGTGAATGTGGAAAATTTAGAACTCTATTATCCTTCCATGTTAGATCATGAGGAGGAGGAGGTCATACCTACCATAGAGGACTTAACACCTAGTGCTTAAGTATAGTTACTAAAAGACATAGTTTTGCACGAAAAGAAGTCTTAAACTACTAGACAGGGGCACCATGACCTCTCATAGATTGGGTTGAAAGGAGAACTTATAGGAAAGGATAAATGGTATCCCATGGAGAAGGTAGAGAAAATTTTTCCTCACCTCATTTAGCAAAAACTTTTGGGGACAAAAATCCTTCCAAAATGGGGAGGATGTAATAACCTCAGTTTTGACTTGGATATATTTAAACAAAATTATGTAAATGATGTAAATATGCTACTATGGATTCCTAGTGTGGAGATCAAGGCTCAACTAATGAATGGATAATCATGTATGATGTAAATATTTTTTTTTGGACTTTTTGTTTGGCTTATCATGTCAATTAGAAATGTATGTAAATATTATGTACATAAATAATATAATGGTCCAAGAATGGCTATGTAAAGAGCACCAAAGGGACTATGATTCCACCATAGGGGAAGAGGAAAGGGGGCCCATGGGAGACCAAATCCTTGCTGCCAAATTCCAACTTTAGAACTCACCCAAATTCTGTGATATGCCTTGAATAAGCCAATTATCTTATTTTTTACTATTTTCCGATCATTGAATGCAGGTGTGGGGTTGGTGGGAAAAGTCACCTCATGTAGTTATTGAAGCATGGGACTGACTGCACTTTTCTGACAGTTTTGTCAGCTACCAAAAGTTAGTCTGTAGCTTCCAGGAGTCCTTTCTTCTACTGTCAGAAGTTATGGCAGTTGTCTTGACACCATTTTCTCATACATGTTGGAGTCAACCCTCATTCTCACACACTCTCGCGCAAATATACACTACCCAAAGCTCTGTATTGTTGTTCATGACTGTGAATAACCTAGAAAATTGAAATTTAGAGAAAAACCTATAGATTTGGAAGGAAAATTGATGGTTGTAGGTGACTAGAGAGGTTGGGAAATATAGGGACCCTTTCCCATTGAGTTATGTTGCTCAAAGATGTTGGAGAAGCCACAAATTGAGGCTATAGGTGGTTCTCTAATGACATTTAGCAGGTTGTCCTTCTTCTATGCACACACTAGAAGAACTCGACAAGATGGATCGCCCAAGAGATCCATGGATTGGTGAAAGGAATGCTTGATCCAAGAAGGGTGTTGTGTGGGGAAGGTATTGTGGAAGCCAAGGTTGTGAAAGCTGTTTGAGATAATTGTAGAGATTTGTATGAGCATTTGGCTAAGCATAGAGAGAAGATCAGATTGTGGGCTAAGAAAAAGAATCCTGTAAGTGTTTTCTTCTCCCATGTGGCCTCATAGCCCAGCTTGGGGGTGGCCTCTCAATAGAAAGAGTATATGTTGGACAAAGTTCCTACGCTTGGGTGGAAAATCGCTCTTACGCAACCATTGCTTGGATCAACATTATTTAAGATAAGTATTATTGTGTATTTGAATTTGAAATGTATATAATTGATGCTTGTATATGCATGGTAATTATGTGTGGATCGATTCATTTTCTGTTGTGTATGTCTATTTATGTTCTACAAACGTATTTTATTTGTTATGGAATTTGTAATTTGGATTTGGGACGAATTTGGAGGCCCAAAATTTAGTTATTGTCCCCTCTCTTAATTGAATTGATAGAAGGGGACCTTACAAAGTTATGATCTAAAATGGATCAATATATAATTTCTCATTTATTTTGATGCTTTTTGTATGGAAAAATTGGTTGAATTGGTTTGTAGGACCCATTTTAGGTGTAGGTCTTATTTTACAAATTTGGGGTCCAAAATCTTTTGAGGTCAATTTGAGGGATTAAATTATTATTTGGGGGGTCAAAATTTTATGTGCATATCTCACACCCCACACGTTGTTCTGCACTTTGAAACCTTTCTAACTTTGCAAGAATCACCTCAATCAGAATCCATATGAGGAATTTATGCCTCCCACAAGTTGACCTATCCAATAGACCACCATACTGTTGAGTGGATTTCACACTCGCTCTCACTCCCCACACATGTGGAGTTAGTCACATGTATACTTTCAAGAACATTTTAGAGGGTCCAAAACCCCAACCCTAATCAGAATTTGAGAAATGTACAAACCCTAAATCTAACCCTAGACATCTATTAGGAGGAGATGGTGTTCCATTATCATGATTTTATTGTATCGTTCCACAACTAAGCAATAGTAAGGGAGCGGATATTAAAGGATAACAAAGGAAGTAGGAAAACTTGTAGTGGTCGTGCAGACCACAATGTCAAAGGTAACTCCACTTTGAGCACTACTTTCTTTGTATTTGCATTACACATTGGAGAAAAAAAAGAGCAAGGCATAGTCCTCACTTCTAGTTGGGTTTTTCCCCATAGTGGGTTTTTCCAGGATATATCTTGTGTTCTTTTGTGGTTGTGTTGTTTTTCTCTAGTTATTTTCCTTTCAACTCTAGGTTATTTATCATTCTGTGGAATTAGTCTAGCACACTGGATATCCACGATAATTTATGGATCACTAATAGAGAGGTTATTTGCACACTAATGACCCTCTACGACTATTCTACAAACCTATGCATAGGTTTTCCCACTTAAGAGCCTATGGAAGAAGGATGAGAAGGTACATGTTCAAGGGCATGCTTTGGGCTAGGACCACATGACTCAATGCAGGGGGTACCATGCTAATAGTCTAGAAGTTTTCATAGGTGCTCCATCTCCAAGTACGCCTTATCAAAGTGCACCTCAATATGCAAGGATAGGTTAGCACAAATCATACTCCCATCATACCAAGGAAACCTTGATGTGATAAAAGAATCAAATAGACCATCATTCCTCTTTTTCCATAGCTAAAATAAAACTTCAACCCCAATAAGCAACCAAACATAACAAAAACCTACATCCCGAGGTCATTGATCACCAAGCAAGACAACCCTTCAATTAGTAAAGAAGCAAGGAAGTTTTTTTAGCATAGAGACTTTGCCCATGCCAAGGTAGATTTGTCTAATGGGCATAACCAAAACACATGCTTTAGGGTTTAAAAGCATTTGCAATGAGGACATTGTGGAATTTGAATTCCTAGGTAAGTCAACATTTTATATAAGGGTAGAAATCCCCACGGAAATACATTACATGAAGGATTATTTTTACATTCTAAAACAAGTTTTCAAATACTATGAAACTTGAAAAGCCAAGTTTTATGTTTTTTACTTCAATCTCCAAAGCTTGTTTAGTCAACCTTCTAAGGATGGCTTTGAACAAAGCCACTTATAGCCCATGGATGACTTGTATTTCATGAAAGTTGTAGCCTTAACCCACTTCCAATATCTCCAAGAAGCTCTCATCGCGGGGTGTTTGAGCTTCATAGCAAGTGGTCAAGATTCAAACACTATATAGACTCCAAAAAATATTTATATGAGTAGGCCAGGTTGAACATAAGATTGAAATCAAGCAAGGAATCTAGGTTTGAGTTTGAGTATTGACCAAATCATTCACCATGCAAATCCCTTTCGATATATCCCACGAGGCAAGAATATTTTGACAAGAAAATAATTAAATATCATCATAGATAGTGGGAGTTGATTAAAAGGTTGGATTGAAGAGTTGGCTCGTTCCAATCTAGAAATGGATTAATGATGTCCCATGCCTTTCAAATGCTTTTAATCATATAAGAATCTTGTATTCTGACTACAATAGGGGTGACTAGTAAAGTCTCCAAGGGAAGCCCCTTATAGGGAAATTTCCCATAGGAACCCCCTTGGTCAACCCAAAACCTGAGAAGGACCTTCCAAGCCTTCCTTCCATCATCATATCTAATGATCTAATTGGCACATAAGGCCTAGGCTTGAGCTAAGTTTTAATAATAGTGAGGTCCCCATATTCCCTTGACATGCAAAAAGTCTCCTAATGAACTCAAAGAAAACCCTTGCATTTATCTATCTTAGCCCAAAGAAAGAAGCAAAGGGATTTAGAATAGGCCACAAGTGAAGACACCCAACAAAAGGAGTAGTGTATTAAATTAAGCACATAGATCTGTGGACCAACACACAACTCACAAGATAGATCATACAATTTAGTCAACAATTGAAGAATGAAACAGTGCAAAAATGGCTTGTAACTGTGAATGCTTTCATTAATCAAAAGTAATTAGATAATTAATTACAATGAAGTACAATGGCTAAATAACCTCATGCAATTTGAATCCATGTGAGGAAATTCGAATTGGTTTGACTCTACTTGACTGAATGGTTAACTGGCCTTGTCTAAATCATTATTGAAGTTCATCGAAGTTCTAAATCACAACTCAAGTGTCTAATTCGGTGTTAACTAGTCTAACTGACTGAGGTAGGTGAGTAAATGCGCCTCACCTGCATGCAACCATGCAATCCTAGCGCTAACTGAGTAGAACTGAATGTAAGGAACTAGAACTGAATGTAACTGACTCCTGACTGAGCTTGACTAGTCACCAACTAAACTCAACTGATGGAGGTTGGTATCGACGCTCTTAGTGGCCCCTAATTTTTAGGGATTGATCTAGGAGGCTCCTAAACTGATGCATGCAAGTGCAATAAGTGGCAGTTGGCCTCAATTAGTGTTCCCAACACTTTAGTAACTGGTACATGTGCCCCAATTAGGCCAAGTGGACCCAATGGTGCTAGTGACTAAAAATAGACTAAAAGGACTTCCGATTTAGACATGACTCCTGATTTAGACATATGACCAAATTGGACAAGGGAGGATTATAATCCTAACACCCCCCCTGAATTCTAACTTGAACAATTTGTGGGCCCTGGTAACTAAGACCATAGGTCACCCATTACAACAAGTAAAGTAAAGTAATTGCTCAATACAAGGAGCTGGGGAAAAAACCACATGGGAAAAATTCCCCCCCTCTAACTAAGCAGATAAAATCAGGATTCAAGTTTGAAAAACTTGAAAATATGTTGCTGCAATCTCTATGATGTAGTGAAGCAGCATGCATGATGTTCTGTGCACAGGTATCCTGGGGCCTAGCATGTAGACTCCTCCAAGGATTCTCCCAAAATGATGATGGAAGGAAGGAGGAATGTAACCTTCGCCTCTTGCTAGATGAAGAGGTGTATGATCCACTCTATTCTTTTGAATGTAGTGTGACTGAGCCCTTTCCATGTAGCATCTTACATGAAGTTTGTTGCATCTCTCTGAAGGAGGTAAGATTGCATGACATAGCGCAAGGTTCTTAGTCTTTTGAGTGTCGGATGAATTTCCAGTCATCTTCCTAGCTTCCAGCTTGGAAGTAGGGACCATTAGAGGAAATTTCAACTCAAAATGGGCCTCCTAAAATGAACTAATAAAATAATAGTTAAAATAATAAAATAATATTTATTAATTTTGGAGGAAGAAAAGAAAAAAACTACTTTTTGTTTGTATTTTTGACATATCTCCCCGTGTTTTTACTCAAATTTTGATTGGGAGAGCTCATTGGATGCGGAATTAAATTCCGCATCCAACGAGTATCCAGTCGGCATACTTTTGACGGACCCCGCTACCCCAAAAACAAGAAATACCTGAAAAAATGGAATGGTGATGTCATCATTTCGTTTTTTCAGGTATTTCTTTTTTTGGGGGTAGCGAGGTCCATCAAAAGTATGCCGAGTGGGTACTCGTTGGATGCGGAATTTAATTCCGCATCCAATGAGCTCTCCCGATCGATATTTGAGTAAAAACACAAGGAGATATGTAAAAAATACAAACAAAAAAAGTAGTTTTTTTTATGATTCCTATCCCCAAATTTATAGTAAAAAAGTGTTTAAGACCTATACGGTATTTCAAATTTAAAGCAATTTCATTGGCTAACACATGATGACATGGAATTTGAATAAAAGTTAAAAGGCCCATTTTGAGTTGAAATTTCCTCTAATGTGGATCTGGATCTGAATCACCCTGAATATCAATCTCATAAACTGATACAACTGGATCTGCAATACTAGTGGAAACTACAAAAGAAGTAGATGAAATGTTTTTACCCTCCCTTGGAAGTGGCTGCTGAGAGTGCACTGGTTCTGAAAATGGCATGAAGTGTGAGAACTCATATGCCTTGGAGGCATGATTTGCAGCACCCTTCGCTATGATGTTCCCGGTAGAGATATTTGTAATCTCCACTGAGTCAGGACCGAATGTAGGCTAGCTTTAGAGAGCCAGTATGAGTCATCCGGTACACTGATAACATATTTGTAGCTAAGGAGGGCACATAAAGCACATCTTTGAACTTTCCATGTTCAAGCTTGATAGAACCCTTCCCTTTGGATCGAATCTGATTGTTATTACTCATCTGAATACTAGAACCATCAAAAGACTGCAAGGAAGAGAATGATTCTCTGGATGCAACCATATGATTGGAAGCTCCAAAATCAATGAGGAAGGCATGTGCTCTTGAGCAATTAGCCTTCAGTGCATGGCATGTTTCTTCATGTTCTTCAGTTTCTTCTCTATAGTCAGCCTTCCTTGCGCTAGTAGGTATATTAATGTTATGTTTCTTCAGAAGAAGATCCATCTCATCAATTGTTCTTCTCATACAAGAGCTTTCTGGATGAAAGCCCCTTCCACAGTAAGAACAAAGTGTCTTTCCTTTGCCATTCTTCGTGCTTCTCTTCGAACCTGAAGGCTCATTTGACAGCTCTTTCTCCACAAAAGGCTCATCCTTTTGCTTCCCTTTATGATTCACTACCTTAGGCCATAGTGCAAACAGTGCTTGATCTCTAGAAGATCGAATGATCCCCATTTGGATCAACTTGTCATTCTCCCGAGAGAGAGATTCAATGAAGGAGTTAAGAGTAGGCATCCTCCAATTTGGAGTAGTGAGCTTCACTAAATGAAATGTTGATATAAAGACTGAGTAGTCTACACCAAGTTTTGAGAGAATGACAAGGATAAGTTGATCATCCTCCTTCTCAACCTTGCACAGCTTCCACTGGAAAAACTAGATGCTTGAATTTGGTGAAGAAGTCATTTAGTGAGTCGAAATTTGCTGGATGAAGAGAAATCAACTCATTTTCGAGCTGATAGATCCTCAGATCATCCTGATTATCAAATAGGGAAGCAAGCTTATCCCAAACCTGCTTGGGAGTCTTGAATCCATTGATGTGGAAGAGAAGATCTCGAGAGATTGAGATGCACAAGCATCCATATGCTTCATCAAGCCTATTCCAGTCTTTTTCTTTGTCAACATAATGAACTGGCTCTGCCTCTGTCTCCATTTTGACTCTGAAGAGTCTTTTGGAGCGTAGCTGCATCTCCATGTCCTCCTTCCACTGGTGGTAGTTAAAGGAGTGAGAAGCTCCATTGGAGGATCCATTTAGAATGAAAAGAAGAGGACTGAGCTGTTGTAGCGAATGCAGTGAAGGAGACTGAGCTGCTTGTAGCGAATGCAGTGAAGGAGATTGATAAACCTGTAAATCACACAATCAAACATACAAAGTAAGGTCGACAATCTACACTTTTGGAATTTCCTTCACACCCAACTTAGTTGATCAAGCAAGCTTGATCAACAATTCATTTGCTTGGGATATTAAGTGGTAAATTCTCCGCTTCTGGTGCAGTATTGAAAGGAGCAATTTTGCTCAAATTTTTTTATTATCCAAGTATGAATTTGTAGTAGGAGAAGTGCCTTGTCTTGTCGAGGCTCTGATATTATATTAAATTGAGCACATAGATCTTTGGACCACCACACAACTCATAAGATAGATCATACAATTTACTCAGCAATTGAAGAATGAAACAGTGCAAAAATGGCTTGCAACTGTGAATGCTTTCATTAATCAAAAGTAATTAGATAATTAGTTACAATGAAGTACAATGGCTAAATAGCCTCATTTAATTCGAATCCATGTGAAGAAATTCAAATTGGTTTGACTCTACTTGACTGAATGGTTAACTGACCTTGTCTAAATCATTATCGGAGTTCATCGCAGTTCATCAGAGTTCTAAATCACAACTCAAGTGTCTAATTCAGTGTTAACTAGTCTAACTGACTAAGGTAGGTGAGTAATGTTCCTCACTTGCATGCAGCCATGCAATCCTAGCACTACCTGAGTAGAACTGAATGTAGGGAATTAGAACTGAATGTAACTGACTCCTAACTGAGCTTGACTAGTCACCAACTGAACTCAATTGATGGAGGTTGGTATCAGCACTCCCAGTGGCTCATAATTTGTAGGGATTGATCTAGGAGGCTCCTAAACTGATGCATGCAAGTGCAATCAATGGCAGTTGGCCTCAATTAGTGTTCCCCATACTTTAGTAACTAGTAGATGTGCGCCAATTAGGCCAAGTGGACCCAATGGTGCTAGTGACTAAAAATAGACTAAAAGGACTCCCAATTTAAACATGACTCCTAATTTAGACATATGACCAAATTGGACAAGGGAGGATTATAGTCCTAACATAGTACACATGAGCAACTACCAAAATTTAATTGTAGATCTAGAATTTGGGAGCCATTTCCAACAACTTGGCAATCCATTTCTTGATCTTCTCTTCAATTGATAGAAAGACCAGCAGAGGCATCAACCAAAATACTTTCCACACTACAAATAAAGTAATGCCCAAACCTTAGTGCTTTAAGCATGGCCAAAATAAAAGACTTCTAAACAAGATCATAAGCTTTCTCAAAGTCGGATTTAATGAACAACACATATAGGGCCAAATGATATAGCCAACTCCATACCCTCCCAAACATTAATGATGTCAAAATTGTAACGTCCTTTGATGAAGCATGTCTATTCAGGCCAAAAATATTTGTTAGAAAGTACATGATCCTCAAAGCCAGTGACTTGGCCAGAATTTTGTATCACATGCTAAGCAAAGTAATTGGCCTCTAGTTGGTAAAGAGCTCAAGGTCACCAATCTCAAGGACTAATTTAATGAGTCCTCAGGAATTGGATACAAGAGCTCATTGGTAAAATTCGAGTGAATCCAACCCCACAATGACCAAGTATATTTGTAAATTCACACGGAAATCCATCCAATCCAAGGGTTTTTTCTCCAATACACGAAAAAATTTCCACATACATTTGTTTGTCTTTGTCATACGAGGACCAAAGTCACTCTTTCTACAACCCTTCTAGTGCTTCTTGCATGGCTTTGTTACATTACTCTAGGTATTTCATAGTCGTAGGCATTGAGAAAGGCCACGATGAGTAATTTTAATGTATATGGTTTTTATTTTTGAAGTCCTTTTGCACAACTAGAAAACAGCTTTTAATTGCATAATTAAACTTTTGATATCGTCATGAGAAAGACAAATGGATTTATTGATTTATTTGAAACAAACCACCTTTGGTTGTCTCTTACATTTATGTAGGCGAATTGTTACTTTACTTTAAGTTTAGAGTTGCCTCTAAGCACATACTTCTCTCATTGCAAAACATATACAAACTTATCCCCTCATTTGAATGGAGAATGCTGTGAATTACAATTAAGGATGTGATTTGTCGTAAATGTGTAGCCCAACTCTTATTAATAGTGGTAGACTATTCTTCCTATATTTGAATATCAATGATTTTTGTTTTTACCTCTTTAGTTGTTATTTGTCATCTTGGTATACACTTTCTGCTAATGATACATAAGGTTGGAAGCAAATGTTAAAAATTTTTATTGCTTAGTCTTTAGAATGGATATCATTATTATTGAATGGATAGTTGTTGGGTCTCCAGCACTTCATTAGAACATTTTTCAATGGATAAGTTCATAGAATTCAATGAAGAATAATAAGAGGTGTGTGGTCACAAAATAAGATGATTATGAACAACATTATTAATATTATTGACTATTATTATATATCATTTTTAATTTATTAATATTATTTACTAACAATAAATATAAATGGAAAAATTATTGTGAAAGTATTTTGAATACTCTTTTGTTAAGCTTTTAAATCAAAGTTTTTGTTTTCAAATTTTATTTAAAGTCTTTTGAATCATTTTTTTCATACTTTGATTGAATTAAGTTAACTCATGATGGGCTTGACTAGTTTCACTACCTTTTGATAAGACAAATTTATAAAAAGTAAGTTAAACTTAGTTACTTCACTAGCCAATGGTTTCATAAGAAACAAACTAAACTCACTTCAACTTATAACCAAGCAATTGTTAAAAAAAAGAAAAAAACTTATTTTTAGTGAATTTTGTTGTCATGTTTTTTTAAACAAAGTTTTTCCAACATCTATTTATAAAACAATTCAACATTTTTTTATTTAAGTTAGTACCCTCTAAGTTTCCAATAGGTGACAGAGTTAAAAAATGACATTCACTATTTATTCTACACCCGATGGCACCAAAACAATTCAACAATTAATCAAACTTTAATTATATAAAAAAATAACATTAATACATTTCAATGTTTACTAAAAAAAATTTACAATTTCATTAATGCATTTCAATGTTTACTAAACCTATTCATTCCATCATACATCAACTTTCTTGTGATTTTTTTATCAACTTTCTTGTGATTTTTTTTAAGATGGATGAAAAGCTTCATTATGATTACAATGATGCATTTCAATGTTTACAGTTTTACTTCAACATTTATGTCCAAATATATTAACCAAAATATAAAACATCATAAATATTAAATAAAAAAATCGCTCTTGTTTTAAAATCTAAATAAAGAAATGTTGTTTTAAAATCTAAATAAAGAAATGTTGGCAATTAGATTTTCACAGGCTTGGTAGTGAAAGATCTCGATAAGATCAAGAAATTATGTCCAAAGCAAATCTCTTCGAACCACAAATCCTTAATATTTTCACAGACAAGGCAGCGTAAGAGCTTGAGAATATCAAGAACTTATGTCTTTAGCAAAGCTTCTTGTCCTGCGTTTTTCTATTGAAGTTGGTTTATTGAAGGGAGTAGCAGACAGAAGTTAAGGCCGTCAGATTTGCAAGATCTCGGCAAAGGAAGTGCTTGTGAAAACAAGAATTTGTGTTTGAAGCAAAGATCGTCAATCATTTGTGTAAGGCTATGGTTTATTTGGTTGAGAGTCGCTGGCCCAAATCCTAATCGCGTTGTCAATCATACTTGGCCCATCCTTTGATCGAAAAGACAAGTGACATTGACCAATGGAGGTCACAGAGTCAAATCCGCCTGAGTCCCTCAAGTTTAGGCATACATGTATGTCAACAAAATTTATTCTAGGCCTTATTCACATTTAATGTGAGAGAGTACTTGAATAGTTTCCCCAATAAATTTTTCTATGGAAAAATGTTATTGATATGTGTTCTACTAACTATGAAACCAATACTAACTACTAAAAATTTCCAAGCATGTGTGGTGATGACGTAAAATGACCCAACCATCTTAGCATTAGCTTTTAGCATTGAAGCTCACCGATCAATGCCTCATAATAGTTTTCCTTTATTGTTTGTGACCCCAAAAGGAAGAGAAATTGACACAAATAAATATTAGAGATTATTTATTTAGAATATGTTATTAATTTATTACTCATGATTATTAATGCAACTTGACTAATGATTTCTCAATTTATTAGTGATGTTCATGGATTTGAAAAAGTGGAATTTAAACTAGCAAAATGAATCACAAGAAAATGTTTGAATATTGTATGTGAAGGTTAGGTATTTCAGGAGGATGTGTTTTTCATCCTTTACTATAGAGATTATTTAGTGTCAAGGTGTTTTAGGTCTTTATGTTTCACTATGAAGCTCGTGAAATTTTTTTCTTTTTCTTATTATATTTTTTTTCACTCTCAACAATTTAAAAAAGAGTAAAGATCACTGTAAATCTTTATTTTAGTAAATCAACTTTCTCTTATTCTTAATGTTTGTATAATTCTACCTTTTCTCTTTAAACTTAGTTATGATAGTGCTTTTAATAATACTCTTAAAGGTGCCCCTCTACTATATCCACTAATTTGACCAATTACTTGACATGAAATGTTACTAAGATATTTCAATTTACCATACTCCAAACAAAACTTACCAAGAAAATTACCCATCATAATACAATTTTGGCTCAAATAAGCTTTATGTCATTTTCAAAACCACATGTATTATACTTTATGAACTAGTCATTTATAGTCTCCTTGTCTTTTTAAGCATGCAAGGATGCTTTAGCTATCCAACATGATGATCTATCTTTTTGTTTTTGGATATAGTTTGTGGAGCATTTAATACTTGAAATATTCACTATGGTTCATGTTTCACTAATGTCATTTATGATTAATTTCATATGAATTTGAGTATTTCATTTTTCTATGAGATAGAGTGTTGTGAAGTGCCTCCAATTAGGTAGAGCGGTAGCCACTAAAGAAAAAATTATACAATAAGACTTATTTCCTTTTACACCTTGTACTTAAATAGCCTATTACGTTTACATATAATTTGCATAAATGTGTTTACACTTTTGTAAATTGATGTTTCTTATGTTCAATCTATAACTCTATAATGTTGCTTTCCATTTCTTACATATTCTAAAAGCAAACAAAAAGGAATTTTTGAATCAAAATTTTTAGCTCATGAATCCACTTAGAGCCTTTTCCATGTCATTAGAAATCATGCACATGTTAAATTTGTTCTTCAACATTTTTACATATTTGTCATACTTTATTCATTTAATTTCTTCACACCTACTTATTTTTTTCTCCATGTCATATCTTCACACCTAAATATTTAGTATTGCACATTTGTTTTCCTTGCACTCTTTCATTTTTCTTTTATTTACCATTTTTTTTGGAAGGTTATTTACCATTGTTTTTATTTATCATTATGCAAATAACCTTACCATATTGTTTCGTGTGTTGCAAGGTTATTACTCATAAACACCTTTGACATATAAAATTGCCAACTAAATTAGCAATCGTGGAACCAATCAAATGATATATTTAAAAAAGAAGTATGAAATCATTTCAATCTCTTATTATACTATATTTCTAATTATTTTATAAATTATTCTTATCAATTATACTAGATTTCTATTTAATTTATAAATTATCCTTATCAATGAAAGATAAAATTGACCATCACTTTTACAATATCTAATTAATTTTCTTTTATTTAACATTTAATTTTTTTTCAATTTCAATAAATCGTAATACAATATCTAATTAATTTTCTTTTATTTAAGATTTAAATTTTTTAAATTTCAATAAATTGTAATACAGTATCTATATATTAAAAATAAGATTACTAACTATCTTAAAAATGAATACATTTTAGTAGTTGAATATAAAGTAATAAAATATTTTATATTTCCATTTTAGTAGTGGAAACTTTGCCCTCATTGAATCTAGGTCCAATTTTGGTCAAAGAGCCAAACAAACACTAACCTTGGGTTTTACCAATAAAATTGTGTCTTGGAATATTGAATATTCAACACCAAAGCAAAGAAAAAAGTATCAAGATAGTCCATATTTGTGGCCCATGAGCTTTGATCTTTAAAAATGGTCAAAAGTGAATCATCATAACTAGCTTTCTTAGATTAGCTTTGTAGCTAAATAGATATCCAAGAGTTTCAATGACTAGTACATAGAGGGTTGGGGTCAATGGGAAGTTGTACCTAACAAAGTGAAATAGGCCAATGGCTTCGAATTTTCCATGATTGATAGAAAGACCAGTAGAGGCATCAACCAAAATACTTTCCACACTACAAATAAAGTAATGCCCAAACCTTGGTGCTTTAAGCATGGCCAAAACAAAAGACTTCTCAACTATATCATAAGCTTTCTCAAAGTCGGATTTAATGTACAACACATGTAGGCCAAATGATATATCCAACTCCATACCCTCCCATACATTAATGATGTCGAAAATGTAATCCATGAGATGTGGAACAATTGGTGGTGGGTGATGGTTAAGACACCCCTAAGAGAAAAGGTCGTCAGTTCAAAACCCTGCGGATACCAAAAATCCTACCATGTTAAGGGTTGGTACAGTCTAGGCCGGGTGTGATCCCAGGATGATTTTGATGGCTTAGATGCCCGTGGTTCATGGTAACTTAGCTAGTGGAAAACTCGCTAGTCTGTGTTGATGTATTTGTAACTTCAGAATGAATTCCCTTGTATATCTTAAATTGTACCCCAATGTTCCTATCGGGAGAATCATTTATATTTCATTGTACCTCAATGTTCCTATCGGGAGATTCATTAATATAATAAAGTCACGTAAAGTCATTGAGGTTGACCCTCCATTGTAAGTCGGGGCAATAGTCCCCACAATTGAGTTGAGGTTAAGCCTCCTTGTTGATCAAGGGGGCAAAGTCCCCATAGTTGAGGGGAACTAGGGTTATTAGACTCTCCTAGAGATGTCGGCCCTAGTAAGTAATTGTCAAGTTGGAAATTAATATAAATAGAGAGTGAGACTCTCTATTTGTCACACACACTCAATCAATTGGGGCACATGAGTGAGAGAGGAAGTGCTCACACAATGAGAGAGAGAACAATTGTTGGATATCATCTTACTATCTTTGGGTTTTACTGCTGCCATTTGGTGCTCATTCTATCTCTAAGGAAGCTGCGGGGTTTTCTCCTTTATGGTTTCCCCGAGGAAAATCTTTGTGTCTCTTGTCTCTTGTGATTGATTGCTGTGCATGTTATTCTCTCAGATAAGATCCTAAAATCATATTGTCAAATTGATAAAAATATAACATGGTATCAGAGCTAACCTAAGAAGAAGACGTTGTGCAGCTGCTGAAGCTAGGGATTCTTACTTTTTGGGTCTCTCTCCACAATCCATTAGCAAAAGGAGGCTAGGATAACTCTCCATTGAAGGGCGCATCTTTCTGTCGAAGCAGAATTTGATTCCGGGCATTTTCAATTTTTGTTGTGGGAAATTAGGGCTTGTTACAGAAGATGAATTTTTGAGTGAGCCCGGAATAGGATTTCTCTCCTCCTCAAAATTGAAATTTAGAGACCAAGATCGATATTTTTGGTTGGGTAAAACTCCAGGAAAGTCAAACCCTAGTTTGACTACGGGCTTGAAAAACCCTAAAATACTAAAACGGGTAGTTTTGGTACATTTTCTATATCTCAAGATTGAAGAAGTATCAGGGCTTGAAACGTTCATAGACAAAAGATAAAATCCTGTTGTACCTTGTATAAAAATTTCAGCCTCAGATTCACTATATTCTGGGAGATATGTTTCCTCCAAATCAGGGTTCCATCCTCTTCCAGGATTCATCCCTAAACAGGACAACTAGGGAGAATTGCAATATCTCGGGCTACAAAGATCCAAATGAAATTTCACAAGATGTTCCAGATAGGGTACGGACTTTAATTTCCATGGTAAAAGTTTCATACCCTGAAGGTGAAACAGTGACATGTGGAAGTCCATACAACTTCGCTATGCTAAACAATCCCAAAAAAAGTCACCTTGGGAAAACGCTCCTAAGTCCCAATTGGTGAAACCAATTCTCATAAAACCAATGGTGTTGGAAAGAGGATAGAATATTTTACCTCTGTGAACAATTTTAGACATAGAGGAGCAACACTTTTGGAGATACGACATCAACAGTATCAGGCGTTTCTGCAAAAGGAATTGGTAAACTAGGGCTTCCTGTTCCGGGAGCTTCCCTCCATTTTTTTCAGAAAAGGAGTACATTGGACAGCTCTCCTTGAAGAGGTCCATATTTCTATCTAATCATATCTGAAAGATTCCATGTTTTTAAAATTAGGGTTTCTTTGACAAACCATAGATCAACCATCTTCGGAACCAGGTCAAACACCTCAAATCAGTAAGATCTAATCTTTTGGTATTTACATTTGAGGTTCTCATTTCAAAATGACTAATCACACTAGCTTGATGACAAGCTTCGTGAAACTGACAAATTCTAAGCATGGAAGTATTGGATCTCACTGGTTCTTGAAGAAAATGAAATTGGACACCTACATAAGTGGAAAGGTTCCAGTTCCAGAGGATATGAGGCTAAAAGCTTACACAAGAAGAAATTGGTCAAGGCCAAGAAGATCATTGCTGATTCAATCAAGGATCACCTTATACCACAAGTGTCTTCCCTAAAGACACCTAAAGAGATGTTTTTATTCCTTGACCAAGCTATTTGAAGGGAAGAACATAAATCGAAAGATGACTTTAAGAAACCAGTTGAAGAATGTGAAGATCCAGAATGGAGAGACCATACAGTCATACTTTAAAAGGGTCTCTCAAATCAAAGAACAACTTGAAGGAGTGGATGAAGAAGTAGAGAATGTAGACGTTGTGATAACAAACTTGAATGGTCTCCCAGGATCATGGGATTCATTCATTCGAGGAATGTGTGCCAGAAGGAAGTGATTACTTTCAGCAGACTCTGGGAAGAAGAAGAAGCTAGACTCATAATAAGAGAAAAGAAGATGGGAACAATTGAAGATCAAGCTCTCACGGTTCAAAGAAGATTGCTCAAGCAATGAGGAATATGAAGAAATCAATTCTTGAAGAACCTCTTATCCATCTTGAGAATTTGGATAAGAAATGATGCTATTATGAATAAAGAAGATGATAAAGATGAAAGAAGGAGTCTACCCATGAAACAAATAAAGATAAGTATTCAATTGTCATTTCGTGATATTGTTTTGTTATGCATTTGTTTATGTTCAGTTGATGGGTTATGCATGATAGAATGTTTGCATTAATGACAGTATACTACTAATATGCATGTGATGGGTAAGTAGCTCATGGTTCCATACAACTCTTCATTGCTACTTATCTAGAATGAAACCTCTTTGCTGACATATTGGATTAGTGCACAAAGGATCAATGATGTCTTGGTAGATATGGAAGGCATCTAGAAAGTTTCCGTGAGATATGGATAAATGTTGTATTGACTAAAATAGTTGCATGATTATATCTTTATGCATAATAATTTATCATTATGAATCTGCATTATGAAATGTTTCTAATCATACAACTGGTGCATCTGACTTATAGGAAAGATCGTGTACAATCGCCTACAAGAAAAGAAGGATGAGACTTATTCCAAAGAATAAGTGACGACAGGTCAAGAAAGAATCCAAGATGAAGAATAAAATGACGACACTTTCAAAGAAAGAAAGAGGCCTCAGAGACACTCTAGTCATGTGACACTGTTGAGCGACATCATTGATGCATAACCTTCCAGCTATGAAGAAGTAGCCAAGAAGAAAGGGAAGGAGAATACCAGTTCAAGAAGAATGATGTCTAGGATGCAGTATCGAGACCTAAAGGGAAGTCCGTAATGTATTCCATATGGATCTACAAGATCCAGCATGCAGTGGATGGCAACATCGTGGGATACAAGGCAAGATTCGTAGCACGAGGCTTCTCACGGAAAGAAGGAATAAACTACGAAGAGACATTTGCAGCCATTGGAAGTTAAGACACATGACAAGTAGACTCATGTGTGCAAATTAAATAAGGCCTTGTACGAGCTCAGAAGACACCCATGGGATAACACATACATGAGGAGCTTGAATATCACCTAGAGTGATGAAGATCTCAACCTTTGCTACAAGGTTCAAGATGAAAGCCTATAGAGGATGACAAGCTCACAGATGGGTGCAAGAAGAACTTTTGAAAAGGTTCACGATAGAGGATATTGGTATCCAGTGACCCTAGATGGATACATAGAATAATAGTAGTATTGGAAGCTACTTGTCACTCCAGTACAAAATACATAGAGTATGAAAGACAGAGGGAGTATGATGCTCCGCTTCAGAGGGAGTGACTGTAGAAGATCCTGAGGTTCAACATGGTACGATAGAATGGACAGATTACTGATGACTCTAGGCTTTACCTTTGCTTCAAGGTTGAAGGAGGAAGACCAGTGATTCTCTTGTTATATGTCGATGACTTGTTCTTGATAGGAAAAGAGTAACTCATTAAAGTTGCAAGAAGGAGAGTTGCTGCCAAGTTCAAGATAAAGGACTTGGATATGATGCACTACTTTCTAGGCATAGAGGTGTGGCAGAATGCGAATGGAATCTTCCTGGAACAAGGGAAGTATGTAGTAGAGATCCTAAAGAGCTTCAAGATGATGGACTGCAAGGCCATGACCACACCTATGGCATCAAACCTGAAGCTATTGAGTGTTGATTCATCATAATCGGTTGATGCCACGATGTATCATCAGATGATTTGTTCCTTTATGTACCTGACAAATACGAGACCAGATATTTGATTTGCTGTGAACACATTGAGACATGTTCACCTGATGGTTGTAAAGCATGCAGTGAGGTACCTGAAGGGTACAGCTGAGTATGGGCTCAAATATGATACGAATAAGAAGATTAACCTAGAGGGTTATATGGATTCATATTGGGCAGACAGTTCCATTGATAGGAAGAGCACTTTGGGGTGCTGCTTTAGTATGAGATCAGGTATGATCTCTTGGTTTAGCAGGAAGGAGTCCTGCATGGCATTGAGAACAACCGAGAAAGGAGCAGTGAAGCTCCATTATGTGATCCAGATCGATATCTCTCGAAAGAGGGAGTTCTAGCATAGCCGGTGAGACAGGCTGTCTGAGCATAAAATCCTGGCGAAGCTCGTAGGTGGCTTAGACGTAAACGGTCCTATAGGTTGTCCTCAGATGTAATCGGTCCTGGAGAAGCTCATGGGTTATCCTTGGAAATAATCATCCCTGATGTGATTCTATGCTAGAAATGGCCAGAGTGAAGTTTGAGTACTTCAAGGAGAAGTTTGGTGTTATCTAGATCGAGGTTCCTTCCAAGGGGAAGTGATGAGTCTGTGAGCCCTTCTGACATGGTGGTAGGATTGGTTCCTCCCATGGTCAGATGCAAGTGCTGTGCCCTTCTGACATGGTGGCAGGATTGGTTCCTCCCATGGTCAGATGTAAGTGTTGCGCCTCTCTGACATGGCGGCAAGATTGGTTCCTCCCATGGTCAGATGTAAGTGTTGTGACCTTCTGACATGGTGAAAGGATTGGTTCCTTCCATGGTCATATGTAAGAGCTGTGTATTTCTGACATGATGACAGATTGGTTCCTTCCATGGTCAAATATATGTGATGATACCACATCTAGTATGAAAAAGGACTAGC
Organism: Pseudotsuga menziesii; assembly: GCA_001517045.1. NCBI lineage: Eukaryota > Viridiplantae > Streptophyta > Pinopsida > Pinales > Pinaceae > Pseudotsuga > Pseudotsuga menziesii. The sequence goes on along the minus strand of LPNX010199425.1, from coordinate 7,582 downwards.
TCTGTGATGACACATCCAGTATGAAAAAGGACTGGCTCTGTGTAGATGCCACATCTAGTATGAAAAAGGACTAGCTCTGTGATGACACATCCAGTATGAAAAAGGACTGGCTCTGTGTAGATGCCACATCTAGTATGAAAAAGGACTAGCTCTATGATGACACATCCAATATGAAAAAGGACTGGCTCTGTGTATATGCCACATCCAGTATGAAAAAGTATTGGCTCTATGATGACACATCCATTATGAAAAAGGACTGGCTCTGTGTTGGTACCACATCCAGCATGAAAAAGGGTTGGCTCTGTGATGATACATCCAGCATGAAAAAAAGCTAGCTCTGTAGAGGACTACATCCAGTATGAAAAAGGACTGGATCTGTAGATGTGCATCCAACATGAAAAAGGGTTGGCTCTGTCAATGAAGACCTACATAGAGGCTAGGCCTACACCTAGCATGAAAAAGGGTTGGCTCTGTAGAACTTCCTGTGACGAGAATAATGAAGAGATAACACCATTTGATTGAGATGGCGGAAGTAGTGATGATGATGATGATTATATAGTGATGATCCAGCTTTGATGACGATCCAGTGATGATCCAGCTTTAATGATGATCCAGTGATGATCTAGCTTTGATGATAATGATCCAGCTTTGATGATGATCCAGATAAGAAGACTTGTACTGATGAATTGTGTCAAGAGAATACCTTCATATTTAAAAGGGAATGTTGATGTATTTGTAACTTCGGAATGTATTCACTTGTATATCTTATATTGTACCCCAATGTTCCTATCAGGAGAATCACTTATATTTCATTGTACCCCCGATGTTCCTATCGGGAGAGTCATTAATATAATAAAGTCATGTAAAGTCATTGAGGTTGACCCTCCATTGTAAGTCGGGGAAATAGTCCCCATGATTGAGTTGAGGTTAACCCTCCTTGTTGATTAGAGGGGGAAATTCCCCACAGTTGAGGGGCACTAGGGTTATTAGAATCTTCTAGAGATGTCAGCCCTGGTAAGTAATTGTCAAGTCGAAAATTAGTATAAATAGAGAGTGAGACTCTCTATTTGTCGCACACACTCACTCAATTGGGGCACATGAGTGAGAGAGGAAGTGCCCACACAAGTGAGAGAGAGAACATTTGTTGGAGATCATCTTACTGTCTTTGGGTTTTACTACTGCCATTTGGTGCTCATTCTATCTCTGAGGAAGTTGCGGGGTTTTCTCCTTTATGATTTCCCTGAGGAAAATCTTTGTTTAGGATTTTCTCTTGTGATTGATTGTTGTGCATGTTATTCTCTCAGATAAGATCCTAAGATCATATTGTCAAATTGATAAAAATCTAACAGTCAGGGGGGTTCTTCCACTTGCCAACAAAAAAATATGATGTTGAAAATGTAACATCTTTTGATGAAGCATGTCTATTCAGGCCAAAAATATTTGGTAGGAAGTACATGATCCTCAAAGCTAGTGACTTGGCCATAATTTTTATCACATGTTAAGCAGAGTAATGGGCCTTTAGTTGGTAAAGAGCTCGAGGTCACCAATCTCAAGGACTAATTTAATGAGTCCCTGATTTAACAAGTCCCTATGAATTGGATACACTAGCTTATTGGTAAAATTTGAGTCTGGACTGTACGTCCCTTTCGGATATATAGAACAAAACCCTAGGGTTGTGACTGACCGCCCTTCGAATCTGGGCAGGGGTGATCAAACCACATTTATTTAATAACTCCAAACGTCCTTCCAAATTCTCGCTCGATTTATGAAGCAAGCCCTTATTATATTTTAATACTTTTGAAACATATTTCTCTGTCATACCACATTTGCTGGTGAGAAAATTTGTGATAACGCCACTATATGGTGGATTTTGGGATGGGGTTGCTGTTTCGGTGCAGAATTTTGCGATTTCTATTTGAGGTTTTGCATTAATTGCAAGAAGCAAAACTGGGAGTTTGTTGGTTATCAATCTTTTCCATATGAGTTAATAACCATTATCTTTGCAAGGATGAAATAGCAGATCTAAGCGTATCAATGCTAAGATAAATAAGCCCAAAAGATTTTTAAAAAAATACCTAGAAGCTGCCAGAGGATTGAGATAGTGAGTGACTAGATTGTTGAGAGGAAAAAATTTGAAGCGGCCGCACGCCTGAGTGGCTGGATGAATATCACCGTAGATAGTTGATAGGCCAAAACATCGTGGAAGATGATTAATGAGCAGAGTGTTCTGAGGGTTTAAGAGCTTCTCTGAGGGTTTAGGGTTAAGGGGTCATAGTGACAATAGAGACTGGAAGTTTGAAACAAATTTTAATTGGAATCAAATCTAAATGTTCACATTATATATTTTATGTTTAAGAGGGTTAAAGATGCAGCTTTTAGGATTTTGAGAAGTTTATTTTTTTTTTAGGTCAATGGGGAGTTTGGCATTTTTTTTAAATTTTTGTGATAATAATTATGCAAATTCTTCTTCTAACTTAGTCTTATTATTTGTACTTTGTCTTACAATAACCTTAAACTTTGAATAACTGGCATCATTTTGGAAGATTAAACTCTCAACTCCTCTCAAGGGAGGATTCCCCTGAGAAGCTCCATAAAAGTAGCCCCAACCTCCTCTTTTATCTACTTCTTCCTATATATCCTTCTAGCATTATGATCCTCTGTGACTTGTGGAAAAAGATCTGAAATAACCATAGCATTTGTGGCACATATCCTATGAGGGATGAAAATATCCTAAAAAATTGTTGTGTTCCTAAAAACCATATACCCCAAGATAATATAACTAGAGGAAGAGCATGGTAAGTATTATATGCATCTATTTGTGCCTAGGTATGAAGAACTCCTTCAAGGTCAACCCCTCCCCAAACCGATTGAATGTGAACAATCTCATAGGGAATCCCCACACCTTAGATGTGAATGAGCACAATATGAACAAGTGATAAATGTTGTCTGCAATATTCCCACATAATGGGAACCTGCTAGCTCCCTCCCACAAAGTCTTTTGTAAATGATCCCACATAGGCACCTTATTAATCAAATCCAACCAAATTTTATTTTTATTTTTAAGTGGCCATTTAAATTTTCAAAGACCTTTAAACCACCAAAGAGGATGATTGAATTCTTCCACTTCATGGATGACCATGTAACCCAGGTTAGGGGTATAGGTGCACCATTGCCATTCTTAAACCATACCATAACATATTATTTTGATAACAATCAAACATGGTTAGATTGTAAAGATTTGATGTAAACATTCCAAAGAATCTTTTCATCATTGACAAAGCCATGAAAAGTCTCAGCGGGTAACCATTCCTACTTCATGAAAGAAGTAAGCCTTAGGTCACCAATTTGGTCCAAATGGACAATGCCTTTCTCCCTTAACGATTTTACCATTCTCTGAGGCAACATGTCTACTCCTATACTACCCTACTAGGGATCCTATCCCACCCTAACATTTCTCCCCGAACCCACTCTCCAAACTAACCAGTTTGCAACAACATCAAATGCCAGTAATAGAGCCTTCCAATAGACAACATCAAATGTCAGTAATAAACAACCATTCTATTGATGCCTCTGATAAATTTATAAAGGAAACTGTAGATTTCCTTTATTGAAAATCATACCAGTAGCTCTAGAGAAAAAAGTGAAGAGATATTTTAACTTGGAAGCCTCCCTCTTTGAGCCATTGTAGAAAACCAATATGTCATTTGGAAAATGGAAAATGGACGACTAGGTCCAGAATGTGAATTGGAAAATGGATTTCACCTAAGATTTTATATGATCTAATACACATGAGGAAATCTTGAGTCTTATTTTGGTCTAGGTGCTCCATGTACCCTTGCTGGTGATCACTATATGTGAATTTGAGGTTTTGTTTTAGGTAAAACTAGATTCTACATTGTACATTTTTGTTGTAACATTGATGATCTGAGCTACATTACCTTCATGCAGCTTATTTTAATATTGATGTTTTGATATTTATATCTTACATTGTCTCTTTTTTGTATGTGACAGGAAATGACGCTAGAATTTGAGAAAGTTAGGCCTGGGAGCTATCTCTTCACATAGATAGTGTCCTAACATTAAAGGATAAATAACTAATTTGACAACACTTTCACTAAGCACGAATGGGTTCATTCAAGTACATGAAACCATGTTGGTGTTTAGCACGAATATCTTGACAAATTTTTATGGATTGTTTATTGCTTTTGTTTGAAGCATTTTGTCGATTTTTTAAGTTTATGTGTGTTTTGGTTGAATATTGTGTTAGTCCCTTGAATGCTTCTAGTTCTCATTTGATGCTTGATTTAGCACTTTGTTGTAGCTTGAATCAAGGTTGTTTTTAGTCGAATTCCATTGATTTAGGGTTTGAGAAAAGATGTTTTTATTACCTTTTAGTTGCATGAATTAATTGTCTTCACTTTTTCAATTATTTTATGTTGAATGTATATTTTCTTTGTAAATACTTAACGTTATTTGGAAAAATAAATGATCTCTACATAGGTAAGCGAAGAGAAAAATGATTTATGCACTAGGTTCCCATGCATTAATCATAGGATACCTATTGGCACGAGAACAACATTCATCTAACGCAATAATCAATTGGCATAATTACAATGCGTAATTGTATTAGCCTCCACGACCACAATTGGATAGTGGAGGCCAAGATCAGGCATAATATTAATGTTTGATTCTATCAGTTTGTTGGTTTGTCAAGATTCATGTCTCCACATGTCCGTTGGACAATTAAGGGATGAGATAACAAGTGAAGTATCGGGTCCCCACTTTTCTTAAATCTAGTCAGTGTAGTTATGTTTCACTCGCACCTTCCAGTTGTGACTCATGAGTCTACGTGTTCTATTGTTGATGATGCGATTCATGTTATTTGACTAAAGTTGTTGTTCCTCTATTTTTGAAGTAGGTTGAAAAGTATTTGTGGTAGCAAGATCGTTTTATGTCAATTTGAGGTTGCATTTAAGGTAAAAATAGATTATATATTTTGTGTTTTTCATTGTAACATTGATGAGTGGGACTGCATTTCCTTATGTTAGTTATTTAATATTGATGTTTTAATATTCAACTATTACATTGCCTTTCTTGTTTGTGACAGGAAATTAAGTTGGAATTTGACGAAGTTGGGGCCTATCTTTTCACATTGATAGTGTCCTAGTATTAAAGGATAAATAAATAATTTAACAAGACTTCCGCTAAGCAAGAATGGGCTCATTCTAGTACATGAAAATATGTTAATGTATAGCTTTGTAACTTGGAAAATTTTTATTGTTTGCTTACTGTTTATGTTTGTAGTATTTTGTCGATTATGGAAGTTTGGGTTTATTTTGGTTAAAGATTGTGTTAGTCTCTTAAATGCTTCTAGTTCTTATTTGATGCTTTATTGAACCCTTTGTTGTAGCTTCATTGGTTTCATTTGATTTCCTTTGATTCAACGGTTTGAGGAATGATGTTTTTATTTCTTACCCAGCTAATGCATTTCTTCATTTTCTTTTATCATCCAGATTTCGTTGGATTCCTTCTTAACCATATATGAGACAATTCCTTTAATTGAGGGATTTCTTGACTTCCTACAGTCTTGATATTTGTGACCTAATACATCACAGCTATAGCATTTTACAGTATAACAGAATCTCACAATATGTCTAGCATGATTGCATCTCCAACATCTTAACAAGTTCTGGGAATTTCCAAGACATTATCTTGCATAGAATTTGCAGTCCAAATCTTTGTGTTAATCCCTTGAATGTTTCTAGTTCTCATTTGATGCTTGATTCCTTTGTTGTAGCTTGAATCAAGATAGGGTTTAGTTGATTTCCATTGATTCAGGGTTTGAGAAAAGATGTTTTTATTACCTTTTAGTTGCATGAATTAATTGTCTTCACTTTTTCGATTATTTTATGTTGATTGTATATTTTCTTTGTAAATACCTATTGTTATTCAGAAAAATAAAAGAGCTCTACATAGTTAAGCGAAAAGAAAAATGGTCTATGCACTCGGTTCCTATGCATTGATCGCAGGATACCTATTGGCACAAGACCAATATTAATATAATGTAAGAATCAATTGGCATAATTACAATGCATAATTGTATTAGCCTCCATGACTACAATTGGCTAGTGGAGTCCAAAATCGGGCATAATATATGATTCTATTAGTTTATAGTGACTGTGTTACCCATCTTAGACAACCTGCAACTATTTGGAACCCTCTTGTGCGGTCTGTGACTATGTTTGACCTCCCTCTAGCTAGATGTGACTATTCTTGGTCTCCTCCTAGCTAGTTGTGACTGTATTTGACCTTCTCTAGCAAGTCATGACTATTTTGGGAGCCCCTATGGGATAGAAGCGACTGTGTTGGCCTTATCCTAAATGGTTGTGACTTTGATCTACCCTTCCTAGTTGGTCGTGACTATTTTGACGTCCTCTTAGCGAGACGTGACTATTTTGCAACCCTCTAGGGCTAGCTCATGGATTGTAACAGTCATTTCATCTAGGTTGTCGAGTGTATAAGCCCTCTAGGGATTACCTTGGGAATGTGGTGGCTCTTCCTAGTTGGTATGTGTCTGTTTGCATCCTCTAGGGTTGGTCTATGTCATATGACTGTGTTAAGTTTGCTAGAAGGTGCCTAGCTGTGTTTGGGACTAAGTATATCTGCTGCAAGGTCTTCACTCTTGGTGACTGGGATATCTTGTTATTAATGTATGTTCCTGACCTAATCCAACTACACTCTAACCATCTCTCTGTCAAGGTATGTGTTTTGGCATCTTGTCCTTATAGTGACAAGAGATGATTCCAAAGATGTCTAAGTTTAAGGCTGATCCAAACCAGATCTAAACTAGTAGTGTGTCTATTTATTAATTATTGTTCATTAGTTTATTGTATTATTGCTATTATTTATGTTATGTACATTGCAATTGTTAAATCATATCAAGGACCAACTTTAACATAGCGACCATTGGAGTGTTAAAGTTGAAAAAGATGAAAATTATGTTTTGTATTTATTACAACAGTATTGTTCTATGAATGGATATGAATGGAAATCTAGCTACGAATGGAAATCTTCACCCCAAGAACCGCTCTGATAGTGTTAAATGTTCATCTCTACCATGTCCATGTTGAGCATATCCTAAAATCATTGCATTCCATGAGACCGTATTTCGCTCTGGCACTTAGTCAAACACTTTGCATGCATCCTCCAAACACCCACATTTACAATACATGTCTACAAGATCCACTTGGCTTTGCTTGGATATGAAGGCATCATTAAGGCCATTGCCATTTGGTATTAAGACCAAAACTTGAAATATAACAAATGAAATCAACGTTTGAAGAAGCCTTGAACTCATATTTAACAAGCAGAGTGCCATTCAATGCGTTTTATAAATCAGTGAAAGATTCGCCATTTTTTTTCAAAATTTTATAATTCAGTAAAATATTCGCCAAGTTTTTACACTATTTTATTATTCAATGAAATATTCGCCAATATTTTACAATGTCTTATAATTTGGTGAAATATTCACCGAGATTTTACAACATCATATAATAAAATGAAATATTCACCAATATATATA
>LPNX010199417.1:173929-228695 GCA_001517045.1 Pseudotsuga menziesii | reverse complement strand
TGTCTTCATTAATTTTCCTGTCAGCGCTACAAGAATCTTTCTGTGCCCTTTTATCGCACTTTTACAGCTTTTAACCAAACTGTCGGATGTTTAGAGGATTGTTAGGGTCATTAACAAGTGTATTTTTGTTCTCTAAACATATCACTGAATCAACATTGAAAATAGACCTTCTTTACCCTTTTCAAAAAGAATCTAAGAGACTATAAAAAGCCAAATAAAGTTTAAAGAAAAAATGCTCACAAACTATTAAAAACTGATAAATCATCAATAAGCCCTTCAAAAAGACCAAAACTGAGAAGTAATCAAACCTATGATTTAAAGTGAAAATAATCAAACCAAAATTGAAGAAAACAAACCAAAATGGAGAGAAAAAATTACTGACATAACACCTTCCACAGGTTTGACAGGCTCATTGATTGACTCTGTTTCCTGGTTGAGAGTAGTGACTTTAGGTGTTTTATCTTCAACATTGGCATCTGCCTGTCTCTTGACATTCTTTTGTAACCTCTTAATCTTTGAAATTGTTGCATTGTCTTCAATTATAAAATCCATGTATTTTGTTACTGTAGGCGTGCATTCGGTTTTAAGAGCACTCTCTTCTATGTCAAAAAGCGAGACACCATCCCATGAAAACATGGTATCATTATCTTGTTTCTCTATGGTATGGTTTTTCTTTTCCTCTTTACCACTGTCCTTAGCCAATTTAGAGTCTAGAAACTGATTCATAACCAATTTTATTGAATTTAACCATTGAGGACACTTCTTTTCAGAATGAGGTTGTTGGTGAAAAGTGCATAAATTGTCCCCCCCCTACCTCTATTATATTCATTGATGCAAAATTTGGTGGAGGAATCTTCAATTGGTTGGTATCATCCCTTTTTTGGTAGTAGGGTTTGTAAATTCTCTGAACTTCCCTTTCTTTATCCAGATCTATTATTTGGTTGGATAGTTTCTGAATCATTTTCATCATTCCCTAAAAATTATGTGATTGTTCCTCTTTAGGTTTTGACAGCAATAAGGCTCTTCTCCTGATAGTTTTTTCCTTAGGTTGCTAGGGATAGTCTTCTATACTTTCCTTTTCAACCTCTACCCTTTCTGCTTCTTTGTAAGTCTCTACCAACGTAGTTCGAGCTTTCATTTTTGCAAACATGGCCAACTCAGGTCCTAGGGCTGAGGTATAATATTCAATTAGGACCTTGCCTAAGGGTCTGTCAGTTTCAGAAAAGTTCTTTAAGTATGTTGAAAACCTTTGAGTAAAATGATGCACCTTCTCGTCCTTCTCCTTTTTTAACAAACCAAGACCTTTCATTAGTGAGGCATGTGTCTTTTGGGCTGTGTATTTACTTCTGAAAATCCTTTCGAAGGTGTCCCAATCGGGAATAGAGTTTGCAGGCAAACTGAAATACCAGGATGCTGCTGCTCTTTTAAGGGTATGCAGGAATAGTCTACAGAGAACATCTTCGTACTCCCCAGCTCTTAACCCTTCTATTGCTAAATAGAAACTTTGCAAGTGGTCATCTACAGCAATCTTCTCATCGGGATCAAACTTAGGCAGCAGCTTTTCAAAAGCTTGAGGTAGGTTATGCAAAGGAGGTGTCAGGTTCAAAGGTGATCTAGCTCTCCAAGCCGGTAGTGGGTTAGGCTGATTCACATTAACACCAGCTATGAGAAAAGGTAAAAGAATAGGAGTCTCAGCAAAGAGCAACGTAAGGTGCAACCAGGATTACTTGCTTCAAAGGTAGAACCGAAACCTGTAAGTTCTTGGGTTAGGTCAAAAGCTTCCAAATATCTGCTGGTGGTGTAATCTTTGGGAAAATAGGTTTCCACGGCAGCCATGCACTGGTGGCCCTCCTTCTAGTGCCAGAAACTATTGAGGCCTATAAATTCGCAAGAAACAACAGTAAGGGATTCTCCCTAGTCAACGTTCCCAACTAGCCCGTGACTGTTTGGTGTAGGGAATCCATCCGGTTTGCGATCTGGCTACTTTAGGTCAAGTGACAAAACAAAGGTTTTACCGGTTGCGGCCCGGTCCACCGTGTATGTTTTTTTTTTTTGACTTAAAGTATGAGATGCACGTGCCTAATTAACAATGCAGGGTGATAAGGATGCAGGGAGTAGTCATAACGTGATGCGCAGGTTCTTACCTCTCGTCTTAGACTCACAAGCATCTAAATCACAAATGTAGCAATAAAATAAAACTAACTATCTATCTATCTATCCCTAGGGAGCCAAATTGTAACTTATTTATGAGTAATGTGTATTGTGCATGCATTATAAAGAGAAATTACAGATAGCTGATATTCCTCCCTACAACACATGAATGATTAAAGATATTTAGACAATCAGATAGCCAATTATTTATGAACAACATGCATTACTCATGGTGTTAATTCCACAGAATAAACCAAAAATCATTAAAACAACAACATAGGCTCTAAGAGTTAGAACGATCTCACAGTTAATGGACAAAAAAGATGAAAAAATGAAATAGTTCATCTTTCCGCAATCCACAGCATAACATTTGAAAGTCCCACCAATATTTCTCCGACAGGCAAACAATAATTCTTTATTGCAAACAAAAAATAGTTCTTCTTACAATATTGCCTTTCATGTCTAACTGGGATAAAGCCCCTTTGTTCCTCTAAGTCTTCTATATTTATACAAAAAGGATGAGACTATTGGGCTGCCCACAAATAAATTTTGGGCTTCCCAACTCTTCGCCTCCCAAAAATTTCACTTTCCTTAAGTGTTTACAAAATTCTTATATATTGAAAAAGTGAATTATTATTCACGGGGAGGGGCCTGCTTGAGCACTTAGGAATTTCTTCCACGCCAAAGCCTCAAAGGAAATGCCTTCAAACGTGCAAGGTTCCAAAAAAGGAATGTTTATCTCGAACTTCGCAGCTTGGTTCTTGATGGCCTCAATTCTGGGCGCACTTAAACGAAGCTGATCCTCCAATAGCTGCACACTGATGGAGAAATGATCTACTTCATTCTTTAAGATCTGGTCATCAAGGGCCCTAAGGTGCTGTACTTTTGCTTCCTCCTTTTGATACCTCTTCTACGAAATCTCCACAAATGAGTTGTGGTCTGGAAAAACATCTAGCCTATGCTCAGCTTCTGCTTGGCACCAGTTATAGGTAATTAGGAGCCTTCTGAAGAATTCTGCACATGCTCCTTTAGTCTTTATAAAAGTGTTTTTGAAATCTTTTGCTGTGTTTATGGCAAACTCTAATAAGTCGTAATCCTGCTTCAGGGCCTATTGATCTTTCGAAGGCAACTCTGCAGGAGTTTCTTCATTATTTTCCAGCCTTTCCATTCTTGCTGTCAGGACTTCCAGGACGTCCTGAGATCTATCAACAAAATAAGAGGAAGTCTCCAAAATTTCCTCTAATTGACCGTCTATTTGGAAAACTTTGCACCTCTCTTCTTCCATGGCGGTCTGCAGCTGAAGCATCTTGGCCTTTTGTGCCAGCACATGTTCTTTAAAAGGCTGGAGGTTAACCTGGTGCTCTTTTGCTTCCTCTAGAGCAGTCGTTAGAGAAGAAATCTACTCTTGAAGTTTCATCTCTTGTTCTTTAGCTTGCTTCTCACTTGCCTCCAAGGTGGTCTTTTGCAGCTCTAAGTCTTCTATCTTTCCCAGCAGCTGTTCCTTCTCCACCCTTAACTCTTGATACTCCTGCTGCATTTTCTCTAGACACTCTTGTGAAGTATCCATAGATCTTCTTTCTACTTGGGGAACCTGTAATTCAGCCTTTGAAGACTTCATCTCCCTTTGCACTTCCTCAAATTTTCTCTTCAGCTTGCTGTTTTCTTCTCTCTCCTTTCTTAATGTGTCCTTCAGCTGAGAAGAAGAATTTTTTGATTGCTCCAGGTCTGTCCTTATTTTTTCCACATTATCCTCCGAGGCGTGGATCAATGCAGCTCCAGCTCTAATGGTGAACCTAGGATCTCGGTCTGTTCCAAATACAACAGGCGTATCCGTTATCATCTTCCCGGATAGACCTCCTGTTTCAACCTTCCTTTCCATTCTCTTCACTATCCTGTTTGTCTCCTTGTCATAGAAAACAGTATTGAAATCAGGGATTTCTTCCCCTATCTTCTGTACAAAAGGGACCAGTTTAAGTGTGGGGACCATAAACTGTCCAGGTGTGCTGGCAGCTGGTACTTCTGGGTCCTGCACCTCAGGGTTTTCCATGTCCTGGGTCTGACCGCCAGTTATGTCAGAGGCTAACTGTTCTGTCTCCGTCTGAGTTAGCTTTAGCCTCTCTGCTTCCTGTTTCTGAAGCTCCTCATCAAGCTTCCTTTTCTTTTCTTCTTCTTCATTTCTGGCATCTTCTTCTGCCTTTTTGGCTGCTTCTTGGGCAGCTCCTCTTTTTTCTTCTTCTTCTCCCTGCAACCACCCTACAGCTTCTTGTGCCAACCTTTGGGCTTCCTCATTTTGTTTCCTTGATTCCTCATCGGCTTTAGCTTGTTCATCCTGCCCCTTCCCACCTTTGGTGGTGATATTCTTCTTGAACCTTCTCCTCAAAGCTGTTATGTTCAATGCACTGCAGAAGACATATTCTTCCCTATCCCAATGGTGGGTTTACTCTAAACGGATGTTGTTCTCTTTGCAGTGTTCAACCACTTTATTGCGGGAGTCATTTCTGTGGAAGGGCATCTCACCAAAATGAAAGCTTTCCAACTCTTCTGCAAACTCATCTGCTTTTTTCACTCTGGTGAACTTATAACTACCTAACTTGAAGGGAAAAGGTGGATAGGCAGCCTTCTTATGCTCAAATAAAAATCTCCCTATGCCATCCAGGAAGACTTGCCTAACTGCCTCCTTATGAATGATGTAGTCTTTGGCGTATTTGGGTAGTAGGGAGGGTGCTCTGGAACCTCCAAACATTCTGAAGTAGAGGCCATCCTCGGTGAAATAATAATCTGTATACTCCTCAATTACCTGCAATGCCTCTTCCGACATGCAGTCACATTCCTTCAGAAAAATGAGAGTATATAGTGGCATGATGAACTGTTCACAGACTTCCCGGTAATGACTGTGGTATTTGTGTGCCCACAGTGGCTTGTATGCAGAATAAACGGGATTCATCTCCCTATCCTAGATGCAACTTAGGCTGTAGAAAGGTTGATTGCACAATATACAATCGACGAGTATGGAACTCATGTAGAATTATGACCTCTTATGGGACACTCCTCCCAAAGCTCAGGCCATGCAGGCTGAAAGACTATTTGATACAATGTTGGCCTAGTTGAAAACGGTCCCCTGGGTTGCAACATAAAAAATAATTGGCATCCATTCCAATTTGAAGCTCCTGCCATGAGCTCTTCCAAATATTCTGTTAAGCATTAAGGCGATGAACCTGTACGGGGCCCTTAAGCTCGCTGTGTCATATTCTCCTGTTGGCCTGGTTCTGAAATGTTTTCCAGATAACAACATTCTTTTAAGGGTATCAACAAGGTCCATTCTAATGTTTTTCAACCAATCATCAGACAAAAATACTTGTGCTTCTGGCAGGTGGTAGGCCAGGGCTACATATCCTGGGCTATAGGCAGCATAGCCTTGTTTTTCCACATTCTCCAGGATCATAGTGGTTACATATTCCTGGGGCAGAATCCAACCAATCACTTCAGAGCATGGGAAGAGCTCTGTTCTTGTGGCAATCCTCATCAGTGAATATCTCTCTATATTGGCATATATGCCTTCTTCTTCCAAGCCCATATCAGGCACCTCTTGGCGCGTGATCAACTTGTATATCTCTCCCCACCGGTAGTCAGGCTCTACACTAGATATGCACTTGGTGTCCTCATAGATATATTTGGTTTTGGTAATAATTTCCACTTCAGGATCCTCTTCGACTATAGGGGCCTTCTTCTTTTGTCGCTTCGAAATTTTGAGTTCGGACTCTTCCTATTATACATGCAATTATCATCATCAGGCCCTTTCCAGCTAAGTTGCAAACATTGAGACACAATGTGCAGTTTTACACTTCATCTATGTCTAAAATGACAAAAGATTTGTTAAATGAAGAAAATATGTGCAAGCTACCACTGTTGTCTAATACCAAAACAGTTCTATCAACAAAATCGAATGGGAAGCAAATCTACATAAAAATGAAGAAAACTCGGGCTATCTACGGGCGCCATGATCATCACGCTGTGGGGAATGACAGTGGAAATTATTCAAGCTTTTTCAGCGGTGAGCTTTCAAGAAAAATATTTCTTGCGCGAATCTATGGTCAAGGGTTATGCTGTGTTATGCAACCCCCAACCGGCTCGGATTCAAAACCAACCGTGAAACGGGTCGCCGGAACAGCACGGTGAAACATGACTTGATCTAAAGGATACGAGCAACATGAGAGGGGGTAACCAGTCCAAGCGCCACAGGAAGACCATGAAAAACCTTCCCCTACCAAAACATCATCACATAGGGCAGATTGGTGCAGACAGCGTAACGACCGTCTGCACCAAACCCCCCATTCACTAAGTGCAGGGTTGCATAACAAAAATGCCATGGAAGGAAACTACCTTGTGGGCCAAAAAACGCTCCTACTGATAGCTACAATACAAGCCCCCCACTATATGCGCATGTAACTAGTGGGGCCAAGGGAAAAATAGCCGCAGAAAACCTAACCGTAGAAAAATAAAAAAAATCTCAAACGGAACGGGATAATGCAATGAGGATCCTATCTGGAAACGCTGCGTGAAAAATGGGAAGAAGGTGGTCAAGCTTCCACGGTTGAGCCACCTGGAAACATGGGTACACTGACAATGGGGTCCTTGCGAGCTCGAGAGAACAACAGCACACGAGAGTGACAGAGAGAGACAGTCGAAATAGCAAATAGAATACTAACCCAACCCCGTATATATATATATATATATATATATATATATATATATATATATAGTCAACCATCAGCAGCGAGAAATATCGGACGGCGGAACTCTAAGGATTGGAGGTCAAAAGGACATTTCTTCCGCAACGTCAGGTGGCAAAACCAACTAAGCTTTCCACGAGGATAACCGGAAGGAAAAATAAATGTGTCGGAGCTTACGAGATTAAACATTGGAGCGATAACGGAATAGGGAGTCACAACGGCGAAACTGTAAAGGACATCACAGTCTGCGATGGGCAAAAATCTTGATCAGAGGAAAATCGACTAAACGACCAGAAGGATAATGCTTTCAACAGCCGTAATGGCGGGAACACAAAGGACATCATGCCCCACCAATGCAAGGTCTGAATCGGAAGAGAAAACAACTAAAAGATCGGAAAGGTAGTTCTTTTTGCGGCCGCAACGGCGGAAACCCAGAACTTAGGGAGCGGCGAAAACAACCATGCGAAGTATGAAAAGTCAAAGCGATGATCGGGAAACTTCACAATCTTCCATCCGCAACTACGAAGAATGAAGTAAGAAATCGTTCTGATGTAAAACAAAAAATCAACCGATTAAAACAAACGCATTGGAGAAAAATGTCCAGACTGAAACTTATTATTTCTCCGCAACGGCGGGAGCGCCAGCAAAAAATCTTCCAATTCAAACACTTTAAAAACACTCAAAGGAAAAAAACCACAAGTGGATCATTTCAGGCATTAGAAACAGTCTTTCTGAAGAATCATTAGATCAAATCAAATAAGCAAATCAAACCGATATAAGCAAAAGGAGGGTCCCAAAAATTTTTCAATTTTGTGAAAATGTTGCAGCTGCAACAATTGGCGACTACCTGGTGAACCCCAGATTTCTGACTTAACTCCTCCCCAGTAAAAAGACTGTCTAGCTCAGAATTGAAATCTTCTAGATGTTTGTATTCCTAAGCCTGCCAACCCATACATTTAAATCATTGAAAAGAAGTTCACTCATTGGGAAAAAGTAACCTCAGAAATATTTACAAGTCTGAATAACTCTTTTGAGGCCTAATAAGTGAGATTTATTTTACCTGTCCTTAGGTAGTTTCTAGCTTGGACACCACAGGATTGTAACATATAGTAAACAGCACTATCCCTTTGTTCCTCATTCCCATGCCAAGTGCACTTTTGTGCCTTTTGAACTTTAGTTCTTTTGAGTCCTCCATCTGCCTGTCTTTCTGAATTTAATTCAGGCTCCTCTATCCATAGTGTCCTTTTGTGTGAGAGAAGAATTTACTTTTCATCTCACGGACGGAGAGGAACTTTTGGGAATTTGAAATTCATGCTTTTGATACTTTGCTTTGATATGTATTGTTTCTTTTAAGGAGTTTTGACTCTTGATATATTTTAGCTTATCTGAAATCATGGCATGGGATCATTTATATATGATATAATATTTACATTGCTTCCTTTCTGTGGGTCCTTTGCTGTCACTCCCTTGGACATTTTAGATGTGAAATGGATGGAGCCTCGAAATAGTATTCCAGACCTCTTAATTCTAAGTAATTTACCAGGGGTTAAGTAGGACTTCAATGAATGCATGGCCAGTTAGGAACACTGCTACTAGAAGACATACTATGTTTTAAAGAACAGTCTTTCGCTCAAGATTTTAGTTAATTAAGAACTCTGATTTCCCCATTGCAACCAAAACTTTTCCTCTTTATTCAAAACCAAAAGAACTAATAACAAATCATTAAACCAAAAGAAAACAACATCAAATTATTTATGTATAGAATCATTAAAACAAAAGAAACGAAAAAGTGCCCACTCCTGAAAATCTTTAATCCTAGGGAGTCAAGGGGTGGGATGGATTGTAGGCCAAAAACCTATCCATGGTCTAATTGTGCCATTTTTGAAATCGAAACCCTGTCCACTAGTCTATAGTCGTCTCTGTCAGCAGAAGAAATTGAAAGAGTTCAGGCTGAGCGTCAATTTTAGAACTGGCCTTTCCTAAAGTATGATATCTTAGCTTAAGCTCTATTAGATGGTTTCCTAGGACAGAATTAGCATATTCATTACCTTCACCCAGCTGAGTGATAGTATGTTTCATGTAAGGTTCCCTCAAAATTTTAATCTGATTTGGGGTGCCCGGGGTGCCCTTAAGAGGTAACCATAAATGAGACCAGTCTGAAGAAAAATAACCTTTTAACCTGGCAGACCAATCTCGGTTAAAAATAAGCCCATATCCATCCAGTATGTCAGCCACCATAATGTCAATAAATTGACATATCTTGTTATTTGCAGATAAGCGAATAAGAACATTCTTTATTTCTACCACTACTTTGACACCTGTTCTATCTAATTGCACTACTTCCCAGGATGTGGGCTCTGGCTGTCCATTAATCTTTTTGCAAACCTCAAGTGGCATAACATTCATCGATGACCCAGAATCTACTAAGCAATTATGCACATTATGATTAAGCATTTCTAGGGTCAAAAGAAAAGGTGGGGTTTTAGCTTTTTCTTCCCAATTGCCTTCTTCTCCTGGCTGATTTTATGTGGGTACCTCTTCTTGAGCCTCCTTAATTTTTTCAGTGTTTCCTTCATCAACACCTTCCACAGGTTTGACAGGCTCATTGATTGACTCTGTTTCCTGGTTGAGAGTAGTGACTTTAGGTGTTTTATCTTCAACATTGGCATCTGCCTGTCTCTTGACATTCTTTTGTAACCTCTTAATCTTTGAAATTGTTGCATTGTCTTCAATTATCAAATCCATGTCTTTTGTTGCTGTAGGCGTGCATTTGGTTTTAAGAGCACTCTGTTCTGTGTCAAAAAGCGAGACACCATCCCATGAAAACATGGTATCATTATCTTGTTTCTCTATGGTCTGGTTTTTCTTTTCCTCTTTACCACTGTCCTTAGCCAATTTAGAGTCTAGCAACTGATTCATAACCAATTTTATTGAATTTAACCATTGAGGACACTTCTTTTCAGAACGAGGTTGTTGGTGAAAAGTGCAGAAATTGTCCCCCCCCTACCTCTGTTATATTCATTGATGCAGAATTTGGTGGAGGAATCTTCAATTGGTTGATATCATCCCTTTTTTGGTAGTAGGGTTTGTAAATTCTCTGAACTTCCATTTCTTTCTCCAGATCTATTATTCGGTTGGATAGTTTCTGAATCATTTTCATCATTCCCTAAAAATTATGTGATTGTTCCTCTTTAGGTTTCGACAGCAATAAGGCTCTTCTCCCGACAGTTTTTTCCTTAGGTTGCTTGGGATAGTCTTCTATTCTTTCCTTTTCAGCCTTTACCCTTTCTGCTTCTTCATAAGTCTCTACCAACGTAGGTCGAGCTTTCATTTTGGCAAACATGGCCAACTCAGGTCCTAGGGCTGAGGTATAATATTCAATTAGGACCTTGCCTAAGGGTCTGTCAGTTTCAGAAAAGTTCTTTAAGTATGTTGAAAACCTTTGAGTAAAATGATGCACCTTCTCGTCCTTCTCCTTTTTTAACAAACCAAGACCTTCCATTAGTGAGGCATGTGTCTTTTGGGCTGCGTATTTACTTCTGAAAATCCTTTCGAAGGTGTCCCAATCGGGAATAGAGTTTGCAGGCAAACTGAAATACCAGGATGCTGCTGCTCCTTTAAGGGTATGCGGAAATAGTCTACAGACAACATCTTTGTACTCCCCAGCTCTTAACCCTTCTATTGCTAAATAGAAACTTTGCAAGTGGTCATCTATAGCAATCTTCTCATCGGGATCAAACTTAGGCAGCAGCTTTTCAAAACCTTGAGGTAGGTTATGCAAAGGAGGTGTCAGGTTCAAAGGTGATCTAGCTCTCCAAGCCGATAGTGGGTTGGGATGATTCACATTAAAACCAGCCATGAGAAAAGGTAAAAGAATAGGATTCTGAGCAAAGAGCAACGTAAGGTGCAACCAAGATTACTTGCTTCAAAGGTAGAACCGAAACCTGTAAGTTCTTGGGTTAGGTCAAAAGCTTCCAAATATCTGTTGGTGGGGTAATCTTTGGGAAAATAGGTTTCCACGGCAGCCATGCACTGGTGGCCCTCCTTCTAGTGCCAGAAACTATTGAGGCCTATAAATTCGCAAGAAACAACAGCAAGGGATTCTCCCCAGTCAACGTTCCCAACTAGCCCGTGACTGTTTGGTGTAGGGAATTCATCCGGTTTGCGATCTGGCTACTGTAGGTCAAGTGACAAAACAAAGGTTTTACCAGTTGCGGCCCTGTCCACCGTGTATGTTTTCGTATTTTGACTTAAATTATGAGATGCACGTGCCTAATTAACAATGCAGGGTGATAAGGATGCAGGGAGTAGTCACAACGTGATGCACAGTTTCTTACCTCTCATCTTAGACTCACAAGCATCTAAATCACAAATGTAGCAATAAAATAAAACTAACTATCTATCTATCTATCCCTAGGGAGCCAAATTGTAACTTATTTATGAGTAATGTGTATTGTGCATGCATTATAAAGAGAAATTACAGATAGTTGATATTCCTTCCTACAACACATGAATGATTAAAGATATTTAGACAATCAGATAGCCAATTGTTTATGAACAACATGCATTACTCATGGTGGTAATTCCACAGAATAAACCAGAAATCATTAAAACAAGAACATAGGCTCTAAGAGTTAGAACGATCTCACAGTTAATGGACAAAAAAGATGAAAAAATGAAATAGTTCATCTTTCCGCAATCCACAGCATAACATTTGAAAGTCCCACCAATATTTGTCCGACAGGCAAACAATAATTCTTTATTGCAAAAAAAAAATAGTTCTTCTTACAATATTTCCTTTCATGTCTAACTAGGATAAAGCCCCTTTGTTCCTCTAAGTCTTCTATATTTATACAAAAAGGATGAGACTGTTGGGCTGCCCACAAATGACTTTTGGGCTTCCCAACTCTTCGCCTCCCAAAAATTTCACTTTCCTTAAGTGTTTACAAAATTGTTATATATTGAAAAAGTGAATGATTATTCATGGGGATGGCCCTGCTTGAGCACTTAGGAATTTCTTCCATGCCAAAGCATCAAAGGAAATGCCTTCAAACATGCAAGGTTCCAAAAAAGGAATGTTTATCTCGAACTTCGCAGCCTGGTTCTTGATGGCCTCAATTCTGGGCGCACTTAAACGAAGCTGATCCTCCAATAGCTGCACACTGATGGCGAAATGATCTACTTCATTCTTTCAGATCTGGTCGTCAAGGGCCCTAAGGTGCTGTACTTTTGCTTCCTCCTTTTGATACCTCTTCTACGAAATATCCACAAATGAGTTGTGGTCTGGAAAAACATCTAGCCTAATCTCAGCTTCTGCTTGGCACCGATTATAGGTAATTAGGAGCCTTCTGAAGAATTCTGCGCATGCTCCTTTAGTCTTTCTAACAGCGTTTTTGAAATCTTTTGCTGTGTTTATGGAAAACTCTAATAAGTCGTAATCCTGCTTCAGGGCCTGTTGATCTTTCGAAGGCAACTCTGCAGGAGTTTCTTCATTATTTTCCAGCCTTGCCATTCTTACTGTCAGGACTTCCAGGACGTCTTGAGATCTATCAATAAAATAAGAGGAAGTCTCCAAAATTTCCTCTAATCGACCGTCTATTTGGAAAACTTTGCACCTCTCTTCTTCCATGGCGGTCTCCAGCTGAAGCATCTTGGCCTTTTGTGCCAGCACATGTTCTTTAAAATGCTGGAGGTTAACCTGGTGCTCTTTTGCTTCCTCTAGAGGAGTAGTTAGAGAAGAAATCTGCTCTTGAAGTTTCATCTCTTGTTCTTGAGCTTGCTTCTCACTTGCCTCCAAGGTGGTCTTTTGCAGCTCTAAGTCTTATATATTTCCCAGCGGCTGTTCCTTCTCCACCCTTAACTCTTGATACTCTTGCTGCATTTTCTCTAGACACTCTTGTGCAGTATCGATAGATCTTCTTTCTGCTTGGAGAACCTGTCATTCAGCCTTTGAAGACTTCATCTCCCTTTGCACTTCCTCAAATTTTTTCTTCAGCTTGTTGTTTTCTTCTCTCTCCTTTCTTAATGTGTCCTTCAGCTGAGAAGAAGACTTTTTGGATTGCTCCAGGTCTGTCATTATTTTTTCCACATTATCCTCTGAGGCGTGGATCAGTGCAGCTCTGGCTCTAATGGTGAACCTAGGATCTTGGTCTGTTCCAAATACAACGGGCATATCCGTTATCATCTTCCCAGATATACCTCCTGTTTCAACCTTCCTTTCCATTCTCTTCACTATCCTCTTTGTCTCCTTGTCATAGAAAACGGTATTGAAATCAGGGATTTCTTCCCCTACCTTCTGTACAAAAGGGACCAGTTTAAGTGTGGGGACCATAGACTGTCCAATTGTGCTGGCAGCCGGTACTTCTGGGTCCTGCACCTCAGGGTTTTCCATGTCCTGGGTCTGACCGCCAATTGTGACAGAGGCTGACTGTTCTGTCTTTGTCTGAGTCAGCATTTGCCTCTCTGCTTCCTATTTCTAAAGCTCCTCATCAAGCTTCCTTTTATTTTCTTCTTCCTCATTTCTTGCATCTTCTTCTACCTTTTTGGCTGCTTCTTGGGAAGCTCTTCTTTTTTATTCTTCTTCTCCCTGCAACCACCCTGCACCTTCTTGTGCCAACCTTTGGGCTTCCTCATTTCGTTTCCTTGCTTCCTCATCTACTTTAGCTTGTTCATCCTGCCCCTTCCCACCTTTGGTGGTGATCTTCTTCTTGAACCTTCTCCTCAAGGCTGTTATGTTCAATGCAATGTAGAAGACAGATTCTTCTCTATCCCAATGGTGGGTGTACTCAAAATGGACGTTGTTCTCTTTGCACTGTTCAGCCACTTTATTGCGGGAGTCATTTCTGTGGAAGGGCATCTCACCAAAATGAAACCTTTCCAACTCTTCTACAAACTCATCTGCTTTTTTCACTCTGGTGAACTTATAACTGCCTAACTTGAAGGGCAAAGGTGGATAGGCAGCCTTCTTATGCTCAAATAAAAATCTCCCTATGCCATCCAGGAAGACTTGCCTAACTGCCTCCTTATGAATGATGTAGTCTGTGGCGTATTTGGGCAGTAGGGAGGGTGATCTGGAACCTCCAAACATTCTGAAGTAGAAGCCATCCTCGGTCAAATAATAATCCGCATACTCCTCAATTACCTATAATTCCTCTTCTGACATGCAGTCACATTCCTTCATAAAAATGAGAGTATATAGTGGCATGATGAACTGTTCATAGACTTCCCGGTAATGACTGTGGTATTTGTGTACCCACAGTGGCTTGTATGTACAATAAACGAGCATCCTCTCCCTGTCCCAGATGCACCTCAGGCCGGGTAAAGGTTGATTGCACAATATACAATCGATGACTATGGAACTCATGTAGAATTCTAACCTCTTTTGGGACACTCCTCCCAAAGCTGAGGCCATGCAGGCTGAAAGACTGTTTGATACAATGTTGGCCCAGTTGAAAATGGTCCCCTAGGTTGCAACATAAAAAGTAATTGGCATCCATTCCAATTTGAAGCTCCTGCCATGAGCTCTTCCAAAAATTCTGTTAAGCATTAAGGCGATGAACCTATATGGGGCCCTTAAGCTCATTGTGTCATATTCTCCCATTGGCCTGGTTTTGAAATGTTTTCCAGATAACATCATTCTTTTAAGGGTCTCAACAAGGTCAATTCTAATGTTTTTCAACCAATCATCAGACAAAAATACTTGTGCTTCTGGCAGGTGGTAGGCCAGGGCTACATATCCTGGGATATAGGCAGCATAGCCTTGTTTGTCCACATTCGCCAAGATCATAGTGGTTACATCTGCCTGGGGCAGAATCCAACCAATCACTTCAAAGCATGGGAAGAGCTCTAGTCGTGTGGCAATCTTCATCAATGAAGATCTCTCTATATTGGCATATATGCCTTCTTATTCCAACCCCATATCAGGCAAGTCTCGGCACGTGATCAACCTGTATATCTCTCCCCACTGGTACTCAGGCTCTACACCAGATATGCACTTGGTGTCCTCATAAATGTATTCAGTTTTGGTAATAACTTCCACTTTAGGATCCTCTTTGACCACAGGGGCCTTCTTCTTTTGTCGCTTCGACATTTTGAGTTCGGACTCTTCCTGTTATACATGCAATTATCATCACCAGGTCCTTTCCAGCTAAGTTACAAACATTGAGAAACAATGTCTAGTGTTACACTTCATCTATGTCTAACATGACAAAAAATTAGTTAAATGAAGCAAATATGTGCAAGCTACCGCTACTGTCTAATACCAAAACAGTTCTATAAACAAAATCGAATGGGAAGCAAATCTACATAAAAATGAAGAAAACTTGGGCTATCTGCGGGCGCCATGATCATCGCGCTGTGGGGAATGACAGTGGAAATTATTCAAGCTTTTTCAGCGGTGAGATTTCAAGAAAAACATTGCCTGTGCGAATCTATGGTCAAAGGTTACTTTGTGTTATGCAACCCCCAACCGGCTCGGGTTCGAAACTGACCGTGAAACGGGTCGCCGAAATAGCGCGGTGAAACGTGACTTGGTCTAAAGGATATGAGCAACATGAGAGGGGGAAACCAGTCCAAGCGCCACAGGAAGACCATGAAAAACCTTCCCCTACCAAAACATCATCACACAGGGCAGATTGGTGCAGACAGCGTAACGACCATCTGCACCAAACCCCCCATTCACTAAGCACAGGGTCGCATAACAAAAAGGCCGCGGAGGGAAACTACCCTGTGGGCCAAAAACCGCTCCTACTGACAGCTACAATAGAATCCCCCCACTATATACACATGTAACTAACAGGGCCAAGGGAAAAATGGCTGCGAAAAACCTAACCGTAGAAAAATCAACAAAAGCTCGAATGGAATGGGATAATGCAATGAGGAGCCTACCTGGAAACGCTGCGTGAACGACGAGAAGAAGGTGTTCAAGCTTCCACGGTTGAGCCACCTGGAAACGTGGGTACACTGACAATGGGGTCCTTGTGAGCTCAAGATAACGACAGCACACGAGAGTGACAGAGAGTGATAGTCGAAATAGCAAATAGAATACTAACCCAACCCCGTATATATATATATATAGTCAACCTTCAGCGGTGGGAAATATCGGACGGCGGAACTCTAAGGATCGAAGGTCAAAAGGACATTTCTTCTGCAACGTCGGGTGGCAAAACCAACTAAGCTATCCGCGGGGATAACCGGGAGGAAAAATAAATGTGTCAGAGCTTACGAGATTAAACATCGGAGGGATAGTGGAATAGGGAGCCGCAACGACGAAACCGCAAAGGACATCATAGTCCGCGATGGGCAAAAATATTGATCAGAGGAAAATCGACTAAACGACTGAAAGGATAATGCTTTCAGTAGCCGCAATGGCGGGAACACAAAGGACATCACGCCTCGCCAATGCAAGGTCTGAATCGGAAGAGAAAACAACTAAAAGATCGGAAAGGTAGTTCTTTCTGCGGCCGCAACGGCGGAAACCCAAAAATTAAGGAGCGGTGAAAACAGCCATGCGGGGTCTGAAAAGTCAAAGTGATCATCGGGAGACTTCGCAATCTGCTATCCACAACTGTGGAGAATGAAGTAACAAATCGTTTCGATGTAAAACGAAAAATCATCCGATTAAAACAAATGCATCGGAGAAAAATGTCGAGGCTGAAACTTATTATTTCTCCGCAACGGCGGGAGCGCCAACAAAAATCTTCCAATTCAAACACTTGAAAAGCACTCAAAGGAAAAAAAACACAAGTGGATCATTTTAGGCATTAGAAATAGTCTTTCTGAAGAATCATTAGATCAAATCAAATAAGCAAATCAAACTGATATAAGTAAAAGGAGGGTCCCAAAATTTTTTGAATTTTGGGAAAATGTTGCAGCTGCAACAATTGGTGACTACCTGGTGAACCCCAGATTTCTAACTTAACTCCTCCCCAGTAAAAGAATATCTAGCTCAAAATTGAAATCTTCTAGATATTTATATCCTAAGCTGGCCAACCCATACATTTAAATCATTGAAAAGCAATTCACTCATTGGGAAAAAGTAACCTCAGAAATATTTAAAAGTCTGAATAACTCTTTTGAGGCCTAATAAGTGAGATTTATTTTACCCGTCCTTAGGTAGTTTCTATATTGGACACCACAGGATTGTAACATATAGTAAACAACACTATCCCTTTGTTCCTCATTCCCATGCCAAGTGCACTTTTGTGCCCTTTGAACTTTAGTTCTTTTGAGTCCTCCATTTTCCTGTCTCTCTGAATTTTATTCAGGCTCCTCTATCCATAGTGCCCTTTTGTGTGAGAGAAGAATTTACTTTTCATCTCACGGACGGAGAGGAATTTTTGGAAATTTGAAATTCATGCTTTTGATACTTTGCTTTGATATGTATTGTTTCTTTTAAGGAGTTTTGACTCTTGATAGCTTTTATCTTCTCTGAAATCATGGCATGGGATCATTTATATATGATATACTGTTTACCTTGCTTCCTTTCCGTGGGTCCTTTGCTATCACTCCCTTGGACATTTTAGATGTGAAATGGATGGAGCCTTGAAATAGTATTCCAGACCTCTTAATTTTGAGTAATTTACCAGGGGTTAGGTAGGACTTCAATGAATGCATGGCCAGTTAGGAACACTGCTACTAGAAGACATGCTATGTTTTAAATCACAGTCTTTCACTCAAGATTTCAGTTAATTAAGAACCCTGATTTTCCCATTGCAACCAAAAGTTTGCCTCTTTATTCAAAACAAAAAGAACTAATAACAAAGCATTAAACCAAAAGAAAACAGCATCAAATTATTTATGTACAGAATAATTAAAACAAAAGAAACGAAAAAGTGCCCACTCCTGAAAATATTTAATCCTAGGGAGTCAAGGGGTGGGCTGGATTGTAGGCCAAAAACCTATCCATGGTCTAATTGTGCCATTTTTGAAATTGAAACCATGTCCACTAGTCTACAGTCATCTCTGTGAGCCTGAGGAAATTGAAGGAGTTCAGGCGGAGCGTCAATTTTAGAACTGGCCTTTCCTAAAGTATGATATCTTAGCTTAAGCTCTGTTAGATGATTTCCTAGGACAGAATCAGCATATTCATTACCTTCTCCCAGCTGAGTGACAGTATGTTTCATGTAAGGTTCCCTCAAGATTTTAATCTAATTTGGGGTACCTTTAAGAGGTAACCATAAATGAGACCAGTCCGAAGCAAAATAACCTTTTAACCTGGCAGACCAATCTCGGTTAAGAATAATCCCATATCCATCCGATATGTCAGCCACCATAATGTCAATAAATTGACATATCTTGTTATTTGTAGATAAGCGAATAAGAACATTCTTTATTTCTCCCACCACTTTGACACTTGTTCTATCTAATTGCACTACTTCCCAGGCTGTGGGCTCTGGATGTCCATTAATATTTTTGCAAACCTCAAGTGGCATAACATTCACCGATGACCCAGAATCTACTAAGCAATTATGCACATTATGATTAAGCATTTCTAGGGTCAAAAGAAAAGGTGGGGTTTTATCTTTTTCTTCCAAATTGCCTTCTTCTCTCGGCTTATTTTCTATGGGCACCTCTTCTTTAGCCTCCTTAATTTTTTCAGTGTTTCCTTCATCAACACCTTCCACAGGTTTGACAGGCTCATTGATTAACTTTGTTTCCTGGTTGAGAGTAGTGACTTTAGGTGTTTTATCTTCAACATTGGCATCTTCCTGTCTCTTGGCATTCTTTTGCAACCTCTTAATCTTTGAAATTGTTGCATTGTCTTCAATTATCAAATCCATGTCTTTTGTTGCTGTAGGTGTGCATTCAGTTTTAAGAGCACTCTCTTCTATGTCAAAAAGCGAGACACCATCCCATGAAAACATGGTATCATTATCTTGTTTCTCTATGGTCTGGTTTTTCTTTTCCTCTTTACCACTGTCCTTAGTCAATTTGGAGTCTAGCAGCTGATTCATAACCAATGTTATTTAATTTAACCATTGAGGACACTTCTTTTCAGAATGAGGTTGTTGGTGAAAAGTGCAGAAATTGTCCCCCCCTACCTCTGTTATATTCATTGATGCAGAATTTGGTGGAGGAATCTTCAATTGGTTGCTATCCTCCCTTTATTGGTAGTAGGGTTTGTAAATTCTCTGAACTTCCCTTTCTTTACAAACCATTCTCTTCCATTCTCTTCACTATCCTCTTTGTCTCCTTGTCATAGAAAACAGTATTGAAATCAGGGATTTCTTCCCCAACCTTCTGTACAAAAGGGACCAGTTTAAGTGTGGGGACCATAGACTGTCCAGGTGTGCTAGAAGCCGGTACTTCTGGGTCTTGCACCTCAGGGTTTTCCATGTCCTGGGTCTGACCGCTAGTTGTGTCAGAGGCTGACTGTTTTGTCTCTGTCTGAGTCCGCTTTAGCCTCTCTGCTTCCTGTTTCTGAAGCTCCTCATCAAGCTTCCTTTTCTTTTCTTCTTCTTCATTTCTCGCATCTTCTTCTGCCTTTTTTGCTGCTTCTTCGGCAGCTCTTCTTTTTTCTTCTTCTTCTCCCTGCAACCACCCTGCAGCTTCTTGTGCCAACCTTTGGGCTTCCTCATTTCATTTCCTTCATTCCTCATCTGCTTTAGCTTGTTCATCCTGCCCCTTCCCACCTTTGGTTGTGATCTTCTTCTTGAACCTTCTCCTCAAGGCTGTTATGTTCAATGCATTGCAGAAGATAGATTCTTCTCTATCCCAATGGTGGGTGTACTCGAAATGGACGTTGTTCTCTTTGCAGTGTTCAGCCACTTTATTGCGGGAGTCATTTCTGTGGAAGGGAATCTCACCAAAATGAAACCTTTCCAACTCTTCTACAAACTCATTTTATTTTTTCACTCTGGTGAACTTATAACTACCTAACTTGAAGGGAAAAGGTGGATAGGTAGCCTTCTTATGCTGAAATAAAAAGCTCCCTGTGCCATCTAGGAAGACTTGCCTAACTGCCTCCTTATGAATGATATAGTCTGTGGCGTATTTGGGCAGTAGGAAGGGTGCTCTGGAACCTCCAAACATTCTGAAGTAGAGGCCATCCTTGGTTAAATAATAATCCCCATACTCCTCAATTACCTGCAATTCCTCTTCTGACATGCAGTCACATTCCTTCAAAAAAATGAGAGTATACAGTGGCATGATGAACTGTTCATAGACTTCCCGGTAATGACTGTGGTATTTGTGTGTCCATAGTGGATTGTCTGCAGAATAAATGGGCATCCTCTCCCTGTCCCAGATGCACCTCAGGCTGGGGAAAGGTTGATTGCAAAATATACAATGGACGAGTATGGAACTCATGTAGAATTCTGACCTCTTTTTGGACACTCCTCCCAAAGTTGAGGCCATGCAGGCTAAAAGACTGGTTGATACAATGTTGGACAAGTTGAAAATGGTCCCCTGGGTTGCAACATAAAAAATAATTGGCATCCATTCCAATTTGAAGCTCCTGCCATGAGCTCTTCCAAAAATTCTGTTAAGCATTAAGGCGATGAACCTGTATGGGGACCTTAAGCTCGTTGTGTCATATTATCCCATTGGCCTGGTTCTGAAATGTTTTCTAGATAACAGCATTCTTTTAAGGGTCTCAACAAGGTCCATTCTAATTTTTTTCAACCAATCATCAGACAAAAATACTTGTGCTTCTGGCAGGTGGTAGGCCAGGGCTACATATCCTAGGCTATAGGTAGCATAGCCCTGTTTGTCCACATTCTACAGGATCATAGTGGTTACGTCTACCTGGGGTAGAATCCAACCAATCACTTCAGAGCATGGGAAGAGCTCTGGTCTTGAGGCAATCCTCATTAGTGAAGATCTCTCTATATTGGCATATATGCCTTCTTCTTCCAAGCCCATATCAGGCACCTCTCGACGCGTGATCAACCTGTATATCTCTCCCCACTGGTACTCAGGCTCTACACCAGATATGCACTTGGTGTCCTCATAGATGTATTTGGTTTTGGTAATAAATTCCACTTCAGGATCCTCTTCGACCACATGGGCCTTCTTCTTTTGTCGCTTCGACATTTTGAGTTCGGATTCTTCCTATTATACATAAAATTATCATCATCAGGCCCTTTCCAGCTAAGTTGCAAACATTGAGACACAATGTACAGTGTTACACTTCATCTATGTCTAACATGACAAAAAATTAGTTAAATGAAGCAAATATGTGCAAGCTACCACTGCTGTCTAATACCAAAACAGTTCTATCAACAAAATCGAATGGGAAGGAAATCTACATAAAAATGAAGAAAAATCGGGCTATCTGCGGGCGCCATGATCATCGCGTTGTGGGGAATGACAGTGGAAATTATTCAATCTTTTTCAGCGGTGAGCTTTCAAGAAAATCATTGCCTGCGTGAATCTATGGTCAAAGATTACGCTATGTTATGCAACCCCCAACCGGCTCGGGTTCGAAACTGACCGTGAAATGGGTTGCCGGAACAGCGCGGTGAAACACGATTTGGTTTAAAGGATACAAGCAACATGAGAGGGGCAAACCATTCCAAGCGCCATATGAATACCATGAGAAACCTTCCCCTACCAAAACATCATCACACAGGGCAGATTGGTGCAGACAGCGTAACGGCTGTCTGCACCAAACCCCCCATTCACTAAGCGCAGGGTCGCATAACAAAAAGGCCGCAGAGGGAAACTACCCTGTGGGCCAAAAAATGCTCCTACTAATAGCTACAATACAAGCCCCCCACTATATACGCATGTAACTAATGGGGCCAAGGGAAAAATGGTCGCGAAAAACCTAACCGTAGAAAAATCAACAAAAGCTCGAACGGAACAGGATAATGCAACGAGGATCCTACTTGGCAACGCTGCGTGAACGACGGGAAGAAGGTGATCAAGCTTCCACTGTTAAGCCACCTGGAAATGCGGGTACACCGACAATGGGGTCCTTACGAGTTCGAGAGAACGACAGCACACGAGAGTGACAGAGAGCGACAGTCGAAATAGCAAATAGAATACTAACCCAACCCCATATATATATATACATATATATATATATATAGTCAACCATCAGCGACAGGAAATATCAGACGACGAAACTCTAAGGATCGGAGGTCAAAAGGACATTTCTTCCGCAACGTCGGGTGGCAAAACTAACTAAGCTGTCCATGGGGATAACCGGGAGGAAAAATAAATGCGTCAAAGCTTACGAGATTAAACATTGGAGTGATAGCGGAATAGGGAGCCGCAATGGCGAAACCGTAAAGGACATCACAGTCCGCGATGGGAAAAAATCTTGATCGAAGGAAAATCGACTAAACGACTGGAAGGATAATGCTTTCAGCAGCCACAACGGCGGGAACACAAAGGACATCATGCCCCGCCAATGCAAGGTTTGAATCGGAAGAGAAAACAACTAAAAGATCGGAAAGGTAGTTCTTTCTGCGGCCACAACGTCGGAAACCCAAAACTTAAGGAGTGACGAAAACAACCATGCAGGGTCTGAAAAGTCAAAGCGATGATCGGGAGACTTCGCAATCTACCATCTGCAACTGCGAAGAATGAAGTAACAAATCGTTCCAATGCAAAATGAAAAATCAGCCGATTAAAACAAACGCATCGGAGAAAAATGTCGAGGCTGAAACTTATTATTTCTCCGCAGTGGCAGGAGTGCCAACAAAAAATCTTCCGATTCAAACACTTGAAAAGCACTCAAAGGCAAAAAACCACAAGTGGATCATTTCAGGCATTAGAAACAGTCTTTCTGAAGAATCATTAGATCAAATCAAATAAGCAAATCAAACCGATATAAGCAAAAGGAGGGTCCTGAAATTTTTTGAATTTTGGGAAAATGTTGCAGCTGCAACAATGTTCTTCATTCTCAACCTTTATTCTAGTCTCTCCTCCTCTATACTAACTCTTGAGTAATCCCCATAAAAATAATTTGGATGTGATAAATCATCATGTACATGGTTTACCTCACTAATTCCATGTAAATGTTGAATTACTTGCGATTTCTTCTTAAATTGTCATTTTTTTCTATACACAACTTTTAATAAATAATGAAATTTTATTGTCCACTTGCATTTTCAAATGAAAAGAATAAATTATTTTTACATGTCAACATTGATGAGTTCAATTTCTCACAGCCCTTCAAAGTGAAATGACACCCTTCCTTTTAAATTTGATCTGATTCTCCATATCCTCCTTCTGGATAAAGGTAGATATGCGAATTATGAGAATCACTACGATCAATTTTCCTAAACTTGCAAGATAGATTCCTCATTAATTATTGAGCACTGACAAGTATTGCATAATAAAAAGACAAAATCAAAGGGTCACTCGCGAGTGTCCGTAGTGAGGACTGAGGAGTCAGGAGTTGACTCCCTTGGAAGTGTACTACATTCATTATCAACCATACATTCCTACATCAATCTGTTGCGGCTTGCAAATTATTGGTGGGTGCTGGCATTATAAACTTGCAGGATAGATTCCTCATTAGTTATTGAGCACCGAAAAGTATTGCATATGAAAAAGACAAAATCAAAGGGTGACTCCCTAGTGTCCGTAGTGAGGACTCAGGAGTCGACTCACTTGGAACTGTACTGCATTCATTATCAACCACACATTCCTACATCAATATGTCATGACTCGCAAATTATTGGTGGGTGCTCGCACTATTCACACATAGCTAACTATTCATGAAGATTGAAGTCAGCAGTCAATCAACCATTCAAATGGGACAATTACTAGTGGGTGCTCAGTGTTGGAATTATTACATTCAATTAATTTCCAGAAATGTTAAATACTGCACCAATTCGCACTTACCATTGTATCTCAAGATCAAGATTGACCATTCACATGGTACAATTATTGTTGGCCACCGAAAATATTGACCATTGACCATTCACTCGAGCAGTCTAACTGTATGGTTGCTCACGGGTCACTTGTACACAATGGCACAATTATTGGTGGGAGTGGAATTATTGGTGGGGACTTGGAGACAATGAAGTTTTGGTAAATGACAAAAAATATTTAGCATATTGCAGAGCATTTAAGTAGCTTAAGATTCGATGGTCATCAAGTCTGCTGCAGTAGCATCTTTGCCATTATAAAAAAAATGAATCTAAAAATATACATAAACCTAAAACAAGTAACCCTGAATAATTTACTATTTGAATGTGCAGAATTATTCCACCTACCAGGCGGGCGGGGGGTCGCTTTCCCAAATTAGGTATAGTTTCAGAAACTTCTTCGCTGAAGCCTTCCTTTATTATACTTGCCTCTTACTTGCTGAAGGAATTGGAGGGTAGCTGAGATGGCCTTCCTGGTCTCACGAGTTGGTCTGGTCCAAACATCCATTATAAGGTAGAGTTAGTATTAGTATGACTTGCCCTTGTTTTAAAATTAGTGAGATAGTGTTGTGACATGGCATATTATTTTAGAAAATTATTTAACAATGCATGAACTTCTTGTTTTCTATTGAATTATGTTGGCGTATTATTTTACAAAATGATTTAGTGATGTATAATTGCTTTTTTTTTGTGTTGAGTTGATTGTGAAAGTAATGCACATATAAGGCATTAATTTATTTTTAATTTGTCAAAATGTGTCTAATTTTAAAGTTATGAAATCGATGAACCTTAAGCATGAAATAAAAGCATTATTATTGGCTTGGACAGATTTCCTAAATTTGTGATAGTAAGTGACCTAAAAGCATGAAACTTGGGATCAAGACTTTTGATTTCAGGGTTCCACCCCCACCCCTCATGATTCTAGCAAATCCATGCAAGCCAATAATGAGAGTTTTATTTGGACTATAATGTTTGTAGAATGAGATGTTTACCACACATAAAACATCGATATATAATCAATGGTTGTGCACTATAAATCACATAGGATAATTTTACATTCACCATTGTGACCAAACCGTAAATCAAGGAAGCAACCACTCAATGACCTATATACTAGAGGCTTATTCATATTTATTCAAATCTATGCTTAAATTTTGGAAATTTGCAGGTTTGCAAATGAAAATAACCCAAATAAAAATAGCCCAAAAAAATTCCACATAGAGACATTGAATAATAAAATTGCATTGTTTCTTTTCTAAGAGGAAAAATGTCAATAGAGCTTTGAGGATTGGAGTGAAGTTAGGGTTTTTCATAAGATCATCCTTGTAGGGGAACCCATGGATTTCTTGGAAGAGAGTAATATCTCCACCTCTATGGCTTCATCCAAAGAAGGTAATAAGGGGTTCCAACAAACTGATAAAATTCACTAGACGCAAGGGGGATCCCAAATCCAGACCAAGGACACAATTTCAAAGGAAAAATCAAAGATAAATCTTAAAAGAGGATGCATAGAAAAGGACAGAGAGAATTTGTGCTATGAGGTCACCTCTTGTAGAATTAAGAATTATAGTTAGTTGATGAAGGATAATGCATCAATAGGCAATTTTGTAGGCATTTGGCTCTCAAGAAAGCCCTTGGCATGGTGGGTCAACTCAAGATGGAAGTTAAAAAGAGAAGTGGAGTTAAAGTAAGTTTCAAACGAATTATTCACTATAATCTTTAGAAATTGTGAAGAAAAGGAGAGGCTCTTATGAAATGGACCCTATTTCTTCAACTTAGCTACTCTCTAGCTAAGACAAAATCTAAAACTCTAGATAGATGATGGTACAAAATATATTGATGTATGGTTCGCGGGGAATTTGAACTGCTTAAACATAAGTTCAAATATTGCATATTAGGTGAGTACATTAGCGAATTCAAAGCTAAGCCACATGATAGTCACACAAAAATTGTCAAGCAAGTACTTTGATACCTAAAGGGAACTCTTGATTATGGTATTGAATATATTAATCATTTAATTATTAAGTTAATAAGTTATTTAAGAATTTGACGACAAAGGTAAAAGGTTGCTCAGTGGAAGAAGATAACAATGACTCCTCTAATAAAGTTGTATTAATACATCATATTATATTATGGTTTGAATGACACCTCTTTGTCTAAAAGAGAATGGAACCCTATGCCAATTATTAATTCATCAATCCATATCTCACCTGGTAGCCTCTGTATTATGGTTTAAATGACACCTCTTTATTATGCGTGCCGCAGTAGGTTATATTGTAACAGAAATAGCGTTGACTATGTATTAAATAATTAATAAAAAATTTCTCAAATTTGTCTTATATAAACTTTATAAAAATAAATTTACATTTTTATAGTATAATTTAATTATAATTATTTTCTATCTATTCCTTTACAAAACATGGGTTCTTATTTCGTAATGATTATTTGCAATCACCTCATTACTACACACATGTATTCACTTATAAAATATGGATTTGCTTATAAAACATGGGTTCTTATTTAGTAATGAATATAAACCAGTCACTAATTAAAACATGGATTTGCTTATAAAACGGGTTAATGAATACAAGCGAGTCACTAATTAGTATTGGAAATCACCTCACATTTACTACACACGTGGATTTGATATGATTTGGATATTGCATTTCATAAGGAGTTCTGGATTTAAATGGTTAAAAAAATATTTTATTTTAAGTATTTTATTTTCACATTTACTATTTACTATATACGTGGATTACATATGAATTGGATATTACATTTTATGAGGAGTCCTGGTTTGATATGATTTGGACATTGCATTTCATGAGGAGTCCTGAATTTAAATGAATACAAGAAATTTTTAATTTTAAGCATTTTAAAATAAGGTTTGCTTTAATTGTTTTCTAGCTATTAACTTTTAATATATTTATTGAGAATTTGAGATACTTCTATAATTATACTAAATACTAAATATCTAAAAACATATATAGTTACTAAAATTTTATAGCTAGCATGATCGACATTATTTTCTAATATTAAAGATTTGCAAATTACGCAAAAAAATTCCACCCCAACAATATTTTTGTCTTTAACAAAACAACATGTATGTCATCTAGATGGCTCATATTCAATTTTTATTTATTAAATAGGTGGTACCCATTATCTCTAGGGGATTGGATTGATAAACTTCAATACCAAAAAATATGATGTAATTTTCATTACTCAATTTAAAAATATATATATGATTTTTTTTAAGAACATTATTATATTAAGAGTATATTTAAGTGATTTTAAGCTTTTGACTACCCACATATGCATGACAACACAATTCCAAGTGTATATGTTGGCACTTGAAGAGGATGGTGATTATGTATATAAAAGTAAGGTTTACCCTCATCCATTAATTAATTATGATTAAAAAAAATCAAACATCATGTCTTTAAATTAGCACGAAACTTTTAATTACATTGAAATCTATTATTAGTTTAAAGTTGGAATTTTTTTTTAATAAATATTATAATTTAATATTTCATAGTATACTTTAGTATTCCTTGTGTCTAGCTTAGAAATAGCCCTTAAATGTTTACAAGCAGTCTTTACATAATTTGAAGTTGGAAAAATATTTTAATAAATCTTATTATAATTTAATACTCCATAGTATACTTGAGTACTAGGTATCTAGCTTAGAAATAATCCTTAAAGATTTACAAGTACTCTTTTCATAGTTAGTTAGTTTATTATTTATTATGTTTTTATTATTTAGTTATTGGAAATAGAGGTTAGTTTGATATTGACAAGAGTGTTATGTTACAGAGATTTTTAGGGTTTAAACATCTTGATATATTTTTTTTATTATATTTATTAACTTAGTTTTTATGAAGGAGGATTTTTATAGTTTTTATAATATCAAACTTTTTCATATAAAAAAATATTTACTTTCATATGTATATATAGGAAATTTGAACTTTCATCTTTATAATCAATACAATTAGGATTATATTTTTAGAATAATATTAATATTTTTTCATTAAGCAACTATTTACATGTTTACAATTATCAATAATTTTTTATTTGAAAATAATTATTTACAAGTTTTCAATAATTAATAACCTTATTTTTTACCATTCATTCAATTTTTTCATTTTTAAAAAAAGATTTTAATTTATTTATTTACATGGATTTATGTATTTTTAATAATTACTAATCTTCTTTTAATTCAATTGGCTCAATTTTTAGCACTTTAAAAATGTTTAATATGTGGAAAAAGTATGCATTACCTAAAATTATAGTTATCTCCGAAAATTAACTTTTCGCAATTGTATATTATTATCTGAAGATTCAAGTATATAATATGTTTTGCTACCTACTAGTGACATTATCATGGTTGAAATTAAACAACAAATAATAAGGCTACCCCAATTTTTTTACCCCAATTTTTTTTTGCATTTTACAATTTAGTTATCCCAGACACTAACTACTTGGTAGAACTAGTACAAAAAATTAGCAGGTGAAGTGACGTCCACCAGTTGCTGCGTGATTGTTAAGTGATTAATATATTTTGAGTGAAGACTATATATCTGTAGGAATCGTAGAAGTATGGACAAATGGAGAAATCTTTTGAGTGAAGAATGTTAAATCAATTGAACAGATGAGCTACCCAACCTATCACTTCCTGGTTCCCACCAAATTGGTGTTTATTCTTTTTTTGACCAATTCTCTTGGGGAATTATCAATCTTCTAACCTTCCATCCAGTGGT
Source organism: Pseudotsuga menziesii (assembly GCA_001517045.1). NCBI lineage: Eukaryota > Viridiplantae > Streptophyta > Pinopsida > Pinales > Pinaceae > Pseudotsuga > Pseudotsuga menziesii. The sequence goes on along the minus strand of LPNX010199417.1, from coordinate 200,231 downwards.
CGATTGACCGGACCCGTATTGAGTAAGTCGTAACTTCTCTGTAATTAATATCAATGCAGGGAACCCCACGGACATGGCATAAAAAAAAGTGAAGTCAGGAGCCCACCAATTATCAAATGACATGAGCTACCCACTATTTTGGAATTATCAATCTTCTCACCATCACGCTCGCATGTCACGACTATTCTACAATTATCCATCTTTTAACCATCAAGTGGAAGGGGCATATGGACTTTCGTGGAGACCCGCATGGCATGGTTGAAATATCATCAGTCCTGTTGCTATTTCAAATCAGGCATATGGACTTTTTGGACCACCTATCAAATACGCACCAATCTACCCCATTTCTGTGTACACTCTCAATGAACCATACAAATATATATGTTAAGATTGCCACCGTAACAAGAAGTAATGACTTTCTTCAACAATGTAAAATAAATAAATTCACGATGCACCTGCCCGTCTCACCCAATTGGCCTTTAGATTGCCATATTTATTTCCATGTTAAATTTCCCTTTCCTTTGCATATTCTTTTAAAAAGTTATTTGGCCTTATATGGATTTTTTTTATTAACTTTGTTGGCAGATACTAATTTAATTTATTTTATTAAAATAAGTAAAAGCATTTTTATTTAGAAAGTTATCTTGAACTTTAAACATAGATAAAGATAGATGTTCCTACCATAAAGACCTCTCATGTTATTAGTAAATGAATGAAGCATGTGATTAGAAGAATGAAACCAATGAAGACCCATACAAACATAATAAGAGGCACCTACTAAGGCAACAAAATAAGAATGAGTTTGAGAGGCCACCATAGAACTAAAAAGTGGCATCGGAGACACTGAGAGGCCTCCATAGAACCCAAAAGAGGCATCAGGTCGAGAGGAAGTATAAACATATCGAACGTACACAGAAGGGATAAATAACAAACAGGAACTGACGCATGGGACAAGTAAAAAAGAGGAATCGATAGACTAAACAGATAATATATAAAAACTAGTAAAACTACTAGTACTGAATGTAGGAAATCTAATTCTTAGGGTTAGGGTTAGGGTTAGAGTTAGGGTTAGTGTTAGTGTTAGGTATAGTATCTATTATTACTAGTAATTAGATTAAGAGTTACACGCAAATCAAAAGTGTTATTATGAGTCTAAGAGACAATTTAGGAGTATCATATATGATTGTTTAACACAAATAATTGTCCACACCATGATTATACATAATAATCCCACCACTATTTCATCTATTTTTACTTTCACAACTAAATTCCACCCAAATTGGTCCAAAACACCATTATTCATTCCCTCATAAATACAAGCAATGAGGGCATTTATTGCAACATAACCCCATTCTCTAATAAAAGGACAAAGAAACCCTAAAATGAGAATGGGAAAAAAACCATGGACAAATACCATGCATTATGAAAAACCATAGACCAATACCATGGACAAGAAAATCTTGGATCATCATATAAATACATTGTAAAGGTCTCCCCACAAACACTTTTTACTTTTGAACTTTTTGTCAATCATATTTTTTGTCACACCTTTTACACTGTTTACCTTTCTGTCACATCTTTCCAGATTGTATGTTGAGTTTACTCCATACACCCCTTAATCCATATTCCCCTTGACAACCATTGGTGGAGAAAATCGGAGAACGGTGGAAGCAGTCCGACCACATCCTCAAACGACTACAGTGGCCCACTTTATAAAGGTATGTTGCATTTGTTTTATTAAAATTAGAAAATCTAAAAATAATAGTTTTGTTTATTGTTTAAGACAAGGTTGAAAGCTTTTCCCTTGCACCATGAACTCTACCTTTAGATCCCTTTGATATAAGGTAGGTAGTTTTGCATGTAGCTGGAGAGAAATATCCACTACATATTATATTCATATGTGTTTGTGCTTAATGAGAAATGGGACCTCACACTTATATTTATGTAGTTGATTCTCATAGCGGTATCTGAGCACTATAGTTCTTAAGGAAAGTAGACAATTTCTAAGTAGACTTTCTTTAGTATGCTACCTAGCATCTTCTTTACCTCTCTCTGCCAAATGCTTCACTTGAACCTTGAGAGTTTCACTGAGTATTATTTTCTATGTTCTTTAGCTTTGCATGCATACATGCAAACCCTAATTTGTGTTCTCTTTAATTCATGTTCCCTCTCATTATGAGTATCTCCTCTAGTATCTCCACATTGCCCGTATGCCCTCCACTATTTACCATGCTTTCACTGTCTTTTTCAAATGGGGCATTCCTCAAAGTACTGATAATATGAATTTTTCCATGCCAATGGGATGCCACAACCTTCGTTTCTACTCCTTTTCCCAAATCTCTCATAATCCATTCATGTTGAATTTGGGGTTCCTCTTTCTCAACCCCAAACACAACATGGGTTTCATCTAAATTACTTTGAAATGTTTGTTGCAGATCAACAACCTTGTGGGCCACCATCTATAGCGATTTGAATGTTTCTACATGTCTCATGTTGAATTTTCACATGCTCAAGAACAAATTTGAAATCTAATGAAATGAGGTTTGCATGGCACCCTCATCATCTGAGAATCACAACCATTGTACCCATTTTTCCATTTAATTCGTTGTACTGTGATATCTAAATTACTAGACCTCTCACTCCTTTTGAAGACTAGTTATCCTTCACAACTCGCTCTCAAAACCCTATTTTGTGTTGGTTGTAAAACCCTAGTCGACATATAATATTCGTGACCTACTCTCATAATATAGTATTGACATGCATGGGGGATAACAGAGTGGGATAAAGGAGTTTTAGAGTTAAGTGGTGAAGTGTCCAAGAAGTAAATGAACAAAGAAAACAAAACATATCTTTATTTGGAAATACTACAAGGGAGTTTCTTGCTTCATTTCAAGCTTCCAAAGAATGAGGAGATCTATGAGGTGAAGAAAAATATGATAACAGTTTGATGAACTTTATTATCCCCAAGATTCCAATCCCCATATCAAGCCTTCACTCATAATATATTGTTGATTTAAGCCTAGTGTTGTCAATTCACATGATGAAAATGAGGTAACAAATGACACAAAACCAAATGAGAGTACTAAGGGTGTTGGGTGGCTCAGATGGTAGAAGAAGGAACTATACATGGTACATTTCCTCTATATTAGAATCATTGTAATTCTAGTTTTTTCCTTGTTCACATAAAAAATTTGAGCATCATGATGTGTAGCTTCGTGTTTTTTCCCATTAGATGTAGATATGCAAATTTTGAAGACTTTTTAACTGTTCAATATGGATAGACAAATATGTTTCGAACGAAGAAATAATTACAAATAAAATTTGGATTTTCACATGCAGTACCTCGATCTTCTTGATCCTTTGCAGCAGCACTTTGATCTTCTGCAATAGCCTTCTGATCTTCTTGATCCTTCTAGCAATACTTCGATCTTATTTGGATCCTTATGCAGTAATACTTCGATCCTTTTGATCCTTTTGCAGCAACACTTTGATCCTTTCGATCCTTTGCGACCATACTTCAATCTACCTGACCCTTTTCTGTTGTAATTTGATCTACTTGATCCTTCACCACCACGTTACCTACAGTACACATGATCTATTTGCGGTATGATCAATCCTGATCACTTTAGGACCTGAGTCCAAGGACGATGCAATCCTCGTGTTATCACTCTGGCAAACTCCTCTAGGTTGTAGCACGGGGATGCCTGGTAACTTAAAATGTTTTTGGGGTTTTCTAATATGGATCAAGCCAGGTGACCTATATGACCTTCCACTCTCAATACATGCATGAAACTCAATCAGGTACAAGGCTTTAGTTACCACTACTCATAGGTTGACAATAAAGTGCAGGGATGGAGAACTCATCGGGCTGACAGATTTACACACAAAACAGATGAATATAAATGGCTAAATCATGATAAGGATGGTACTTATAATTCAATTCACATCAACATGATAATAGGGTGACAACTATCAGTCATTAATTAACTTGAATATAACCTGAATGCACATTCAAGCATAAGCACAGAAAAGACAGAAATGGAAGCTAAACAAAATTATAACCAAAGAGCTTATATTAAATCATGAGAAAAATGAGAAACTAACAATAGTATAGGTATATAAGTCCTAGAAGTTGAACCCTTTCCATAAAATACGTCTTAGGCTTTATAGCCTTTACAAAATATACATATCCTCAAAACTTGGATATGTTTTTACAAAAAATAAACAAAATAATAGTTTTTTGCAAATTAGGTTAAAAAACCCTAATTAACTACTTGTCTAACTAACTGAAGAATTAGTTCACTATATGAACTTTCAGATAACTAATCAACTGCTAGAAATCACAGCTGTTGGCCCTTTGCTGGATAAGTCACTGTTTTCTTTTGACGGCTAGGTGTTGGTGACCTTTTCCACTTGTAATGTCATAATAAAACTGAAACAGACCTTTCCTGATGCTTTATTCCGTGTCTTTCATTTTCAGACTTTGTCCCTCAGCCATCTATATTTGCCCAAAACTGGTCCTATGAGCCAAAACTTAATTATAATCCCGTGTCTGCTTTCGGTGGTTAAGAGGCCAATCTATTGAAACTATTAGCTGCCAAAAGTGGTGCTTTCGATGGCTAATGAACTGCCCCAGCATCCGCCTAAGCCACTGAAAGCCCTGTTTTGCAAAAATTATTAGGTTTTTTCCCAAAAATGTCCCTTTAGGTCTATCTACTCAGCTTTCTTCTTCAGTAGGCTTGGTGCTAGGAGGGTTAACAGCAGCCTGGCTAGTTTCTGGAGGCTGAAGGCTAACTGCAGATTTAGCTAGGGTTTCCAACGTGCAAGCCACCATGCCATGAAGAGAAAGAGGAATTTGAAACCACGAATTTATTACCACCATATATTCCACCAAGAAGGACATATGTGCCACAGGTTACCATACCTATCAAGGGTTTTACTACACTTGTAGCACCCAAAATACCAAAAGGTATGACAGTACTTCCTGATATCAAGCCCCAACTACAGAATATATCCTTTGAATATGTGGATACAACAAAGTTGATAGACATCGATAGAAAGAATTACATGAAACTGGTAAAAGATACACCCGATTCACCGAACCAGTTCGTTGCAATGTAATGGGAAAAAGGACTGGAACAGTATGGGTTGTTGTCATTACTATTCATGCCATACTTTGGTCGAAGCTCATAAGTAACCAGTTATATAAGGAAGTTGTTGGTAATCTTTCATGGAGGATTCCTTTGGTTAGGAAAACCGTATCCAGTTGATGTTAGCCTTGTTTCAGCAATTATATGACTACCAAGGGTAGTAACATACCCATTATCAGTCTTGGAGAAGGACAATGAACTTAGGCACATTGTGAAGATCAAGGATAAGTATGACCTGGTCAGGTCCGACAGAGGGTTCTCACTATCCTCTATTAGTGATCGTGTTATACACACAAAAGCAATGATATTGTCATACAAAATTTTGCGCACATCATGACCAAACCAATGTAATACAAGAGCAGTAACGTTGGCTACACTCTGTGTAGAAGGAGTTCAAATCAATTGGTCACAATTCTTGCTTAATGAATTGTTACAAGAAGAAGCCTCAGTGCAAGAAAAAGATACTACTTTGCATTATTCATGGTTATTGATTTTAATCTCATTTACTATTTGGTCTCAGCCGACATACTACGAACCAATAGAATTACTTGTTAGCTGTAGAGGTGCAAGATACCAGAACCTTTGGTTCTCGCTAGACAAAATTTGAAAAATGAATAGTAACAACGTTTTTTCGTCCATACTGAAGCCTTAAAGAGCCTACTGAAGCATCAGGTAATATTGAGTGCCACCATTGTTTCCAGGTTTCGACGAATTGTTAAGTTTTAAATTGGTCCACACTATGTTTCCATTCAATCACGGAGAGACCCACAACAACAGTGGTTAGCGATGCAATATGTACTAACGGAAGAAGATGTAGAAACCTTTATCAGTGACTAGCCAGAATAATGGAGATGAGAAGTGCCACCAACTCAGAGGAAGGACAAAAAATTCAATCATGATAAACACCCCAGAAAAAAAAATAGAAGAGGCAGAGCTAGACAAAACTCAACCCAATTTTCCTCATCAAGAAATAGCACTAGAACAACAACAGTAGGAAAGGAAAGGTGTCGAAGAACAAAGGGAACCTAAGCATTAGAAATGGAAAGCTAACAAGAAATCCAATACCTTCTGTATTAATGATGAGGAGGTAGCAACATTATCAGGAGCACTACAAGAATCCACCCAGGAAATTCTCCATGACCTCGACAGACGAAAGAATCAATTTACTACTACTATCACAGAGAGGCTGAATGGACTGGGAAGGACAATCGAAGAAATCAAAATTTCCATAGAGTGTTTTCCCCAAGTACCACAGTCACAGAATGAACCTATCCCGTCAGAAGCACCTAAACCCCAGGGACCAAGAGGAGACCACCCCATTAGAGTAAAACTCCAAAGAGAAGTATTGGATCTAGATACTCCAGAATCTAGCGAGGTTGACAGAAGTGTTGGCCAGATATTCTTAGATTTCTCGAAGATGCCACTGATGGATGTGCATGCCTTACAAAAAGTATTGGTTGTAAATATTAGAGTAAGAGGAAGTACCCTTGATAAGTAGGTGAAGCAATCTGAGAAGGATATCAGCAAAATCAAGTAAAAGGTACAAAGGACCAAGAAAAAACTAAGGGAAGAAGAAGAAAGTAAGCAGAAACTCAAAAATATCATAAATCTTATTTGTTCGAATCTCGAAGATGTTGAAATATTACAAGAAATTCCACGAGAAGACAAGGTCCTTAAGCTAGGAAAGATAGCGGTTGGCCTTAGAAGAAAATTTACAAAGCTAGAAAAGCAAAGGAGACCCATCACACCTCCAGAAGTGGTGGAGAGAAGAAGAGACACAACAACTCAGAATGCAAAGAGAATAGAAGAAGTAGAAGAAACATGTGCTAAGGATTTCTACCAAGTCTCTCAGACTTGGGAAAAACTAATGGATGACAATCAATCACAAAATATTTCAAACGATTTGACTGTGTTTGAAGAAACATCGTGTAGATTAGAAATGATATGAAGTAGTTATCCTTTGCATAGAAAATGGATAAGGAAACAAAGATGAGAAAATTGCAGCAACAAATGACTATATTGCGCACACAACAACAACAACGTGAGGAAAAAGTAGAAGAGTTGCAAGCTAAAGCAAAGAGAGTTATAGGCATCATCCAGCCTGTACATCAGAAGGTGTGTGAGGTAGCAGCATCAGTAGAGAAATTCATGCCAGAACATGTCATTTTAGAACTAGTGGAGCAAATGTGAAAGAAAGAGGAAGAAGTGCGCACAGAGGAAGAGAAAGTGGTGAAAATCGTGGAGGGTTTTCAAAACAAAATCAGCGCATCTTAGTACGCTGAGCAATAGCTTCAATTGGCTTTGGATGAGCCACATGTGAGTGTTGGGGGCTTGTTGGCCTAGGGACAGCAGGGCATAATTCACGAAGAATTATTCCTAAGTATGGAGAAGAACATAAAGGAGAAGAGGAAGGACCTACGATTGAGGATGCAACATAAAGGAGAAAGGGAAGGATGTTGCAACAGAGGAAGTAAAAGACAAGAAGAAGAAAAAGAGAAGGTGTTGGAAGAGGAAGTTGTGCTAGAAAAGTAAGCCGCGAAAGAAGGATAGAGTGTGACATGAGATGGTATGACATAATATCAACAGAAGAAGGCATGCAAATAGCATAACGGCTAGAAAATGAAAGTAAGGAATAATGCTGAGAAAGAGACAAGCCTTAACGATCCTAAGTACGAGCTTAGCTGGAGCTGAAAGAAACCACACACATGAAGGAATATTTGTAAGTAAACCCGATAGTGCCTCCCATTATGTGTTTCCAGAATAGGAAAGACAACATGTTGGGTGGATATATTAAGTTGGCTGAGATAGCGACAAATAAGGAGTCTGTAATGACTCTGTAATGAGTCTATATCGAGTCAGTATTGAGTTTGTATCAAGTACATATGGGATATGTATTGAGTCTGTAGTAGGGCTATAAAATAAAGAACCCAAGATGTATGTGGGTTATACCTTAATGGCTAGACATTGACGAATTAGACTCTTGAGCTAGAGTCAGCAGAAATTCTCCTAACAGTATGTCTGGTAGACTCTGGTTGGATGAAAGCATGAGTTCTTGGTTAATGGCTTTGTATTGTTGAGTGCATCATAGTGAAGGATTTGTATCTTAGTGCGTAAACAAGTAGGAACGGTTGAGTCGATCCAAGTTGTGTGTAGATCACTAGTAGAAGTAGAGTAGAAAGGGAAAAGAGAGAAGATCAGAGAGCATGAGAGTGAGAAAGAGTATGTAAATTTAGAGAAGAAGATCTTGAGCAGAGTCTGCAGCTTAGTGCGCAGATGAAAGGTGCATCTATTTCCTCATTCCAGATGAAGAGCACCTTGTGGTTTTTTCCCGGATGGGTTTCCAGGTTATATTATGTGTATATGTGTGAATGCTAAAAGTAGCTTATATATATGCATGATTATTGTGGTGAATGAATGACAGTAGATTTGTTTACAAATGAATAGATGTATGATGGTCACATTGTATTACTGGATATGATTATGATGCATGTATGTTTTTTATTTACTAAATTTGTATAAAGAGAGGCAGGGTCACAACTTAGTTGTATGTTGAATCCCAGTAAATACAAGTAATTTGTCTTCCAACTTCGTTGGAAGCCTTGGCGTAGAGACTAGGTACTAAAACACCCTCCCACACAATCACAAAAACATGGTTCTGGAAGTTATCCATCAAGAGAGATATCTCGGGTGAGACAAAACCTGTGTCGCAGGTGTTGTCGGCTGAGATTTGCTCTATCGAGATGATATCTTGGGCTTTGTTGTGCTGAGCAGAAGGGACTTGACCTGGGTCGATATCCTTGGGAAAAGGGACAGAGAGACAGAAAATCCAACAAAATTCCTTTGGCTCTATTAAAAATATTGCATTGCAAGGTACGAATTTGATATTTAGATAATAATGAAAATAAATATTTTTTTCAAAGAATATTTCTTACGATGCCAATTTATTTCAAAAACATATTATTGGAGCTTGCACTCTATCGAAAAATGAATTATGAGTAGGTTGTTCACACATGAAAAATTTGAAATAACTTCTAAGCCTTCCAGCTTTAGAATCATACTTTAGTTTGGAGAGGTATTTTCATCCCTTTGAATTTCTTTTTTTTTCAAAAAAAAATTCATAGTTTTTTAAAGAAAAAAAATTGCATTTCAAATTTTGTTTTTCTCCACCCAATACATGTTCCCACCAGATGATTAGAGATGGAGCCCATACCCCTCTCTTATGTATATGAAACACAGGGTTACTACAACACCAACACATGGAGAACTAAATGGTAATTACAATGTTTAGACCTATTGTCTGCTGGTGCAAGAATCTTGTGTTGACGTCACCTGCACCGGGCCATTTAGCTCTGCTTTTCATTTTCCAGTTCGCTTCAGAAAATGCCATGAGTATAGTCTTCTCCTTCTACGGAGTGTGTAATTCTGACAGAGCATTGTTACTGATTCCATGGTTAGTGTAGGATGCCATGAGTTTTAATATATTCTGCTCCACTATAGCTATATCATTATTAGCGTTTTGAAAATTGTCATAATCCCATTTCTTTGCACGACCTAGACACTTATAAAAAAAAACATGTTGTAAAAAGAGAGTTCTATGTTGTGGATATGGTTTGAAGTTCAAAATTGAAATCTCGCTTACGTACATGGAGCACATGGTTCCTACAGCACCAACACATGGAGCACCTAACATAGCTTTACTGCCATAATATTCACACATAGCGAGATAGAAGATGCCACATAGAAAATCATATCCAGGAGGTCATAGCCAGTCATAGACAACCAATCATAGCTGCCATAGATCATAGCCAGCCATTGCTAGAAGCTCTAGTAAGTCTGGATGGATCATAACCGGTAGTCATTTCCTTAAGGTCATTGCCACTCATAGCCAGTTATTGATAGCCGATCATTGTGCCAACCCGTCATTCCATAGGGTCCATTGTAAGTTGGTCATAGACAAGCAGAGCTATAAGGTCATTTCTATAAGTTATAGTAAAAGAAGCTTTATTCAGTTCTCTAGCCATAAGGTCATTCCAGGAGGTCTTAAAAAAAAAATTCAAGAACACAATTCATAGTTAGTTTTTAAAAAACCTTGCAAGAACACAATACATAGTTTAAAAAAAACTTGGAAGAGGCATCAGTTTTTGCCGAGAGCCAATGACTATCACCGATCCAACTGAATATAAGCTCAACTGAGAATAAGATTATGGGAATCATTTAAAGGGATATTTGGATGATGATGAAATATGATGATGTGAAAGTGGTGGAAGAAGATGAAAACAAAGAAGTTGAGAACAACAATCCCATTGCTTACCTGAAAATATTTGTAAAAAATCTAGGCGGTGGAGGCATGAGATCGGCTAGCTGTGAAGTTTGTTGTTGAAAAGTCTTGCTTAAGAATTTTTTTCCTAAATTTCAACACTAATAAATAGAAGCATTCAACAATACATTCAATTAAGATTCACTAATACATATGAGCAAATTTGCGATGGTTTTTTGATGTTATTTCCACATTTTATCGTCTCACTTGCAACGATAACGGTTTTGATGTTTCGTGGCACTTATTTCATCGATATAATGACAAAGTTTATAGGCCGTCTATATAGCGATGAAATATGGTCGCCACGTGTCTTCTATACGGTGGCCTTGAAACCTATTTTTTTTAATTCATTTTCTACTTTTCATCTCTCTATTGACAAAACGTTCATCCCTATAACGATGAAAACATGGCCAAAAACTGCTAGACAAAATTTTGTTTCCACGCAAAACCATGGAATTGTTTCGACGAACGATTGTCTCTCTATCGATGAATTATGGAATTTGAACAAAAATGTTTCCATGAAAAACTGTGGAAACCCACCCGGGGTTTCAACAGTTTTGCAATACCCGCGACGAACCTTCATTAATATTGAGACGAAACCTGAAGGTTTTAAAAAAAATTAAAAACCGTGGAAAGGCACCTTCCTTTCCACGGTTTTGGATATTCAATAAGTGCTTGTGATTGATGTGCAGTCTCATGGAGTTTTTGTGTCTATGGACACGCAAATCCACAAATACACTTCAAGAATCAGTAGTCGATAAGTCAATACTTTGGATAACTTATCCCATTCAATTATTTATAGTGGCATGATTATATGCCTAGAGTAAATTTTGTAAGCACTTATTCAGAACATAACATATATTGTATATTGGTCTGATGTACACATTTCCATGTCGATTTCTAATTACTTGCAATATTTCCATACTTATTTATCACAGCCAAATAGGGTCCTTACAGAATGGTCTTATTCACACCCTCTGTGCATATGAAAATTGTATGGTTTCATCTGGGTCCAATGTGCATCCTATGAACTTCCAAAGTTTTAATTAGGCAGACAGAAAGGTGATAGAAAAGATGATAAAAACTTTCGAAGTTCATAGGATGCACATTGGACCTAGATGAAACCATACAATTTTCATATGCATAGAGGGTGTGAATAAGACAATTTTGTAAGGACCCTATTTGGTTGTGATGAATAAGTATGGAAATATTGCAAGTAATTAGAAACTGACATGGAAATGTGTACATCATACCAATATACAATAGATGCTATGTTCTGAATAAGTGCTTACAAAATTTATTCTAGGCATATAATCATGCCACTAGAATTACTTGAATGGGATAAGTTATCCAAGGTATTGATTTATCGACTGCTGATTCTTGAAGTGTATCTGTGGATTCGCTTGTCAAACCAATCATAAAATAACAAAAACTAAAAATTACAATAAGTCGCTCTACCACCATTCAAGTGGGATATATCATAGATGTTGCAAGTATTACAGTGTTATCTGTAATGGAAAGTTTTGACACCATATCTATCTTATAAAGGTAGTAGGTTCTAGGCTCTAGCTTCTATTGAGATGCATTATTTGGAATTACAAGATTTAGTTCCAGAAGAAAATTTTAAATGGATTGATATGATCAATGGACTAGTTGATGCTACAAGGGATTTTAGTAGTGAAGAATCATGGTTTGAGAATTCATTAGTGTATATGTGAAAATATCTTCAAATTTGAGATCTAAATTAATAAATTAAATGCTGCTACAAACTTGCAAATGATATGTCTTTTCCAACCAGCAACCAAGATTTGTGACAGTAGAATTTTTTAACCTTTAGTTAGATTTGAAATAAGGTACACATGAGGCTAAAACTAGGGAAGATCTAGGAATTTTACTTATTAATATGAAGTTTTCAACCCTTCAAATCAACCTTTTAATTCTGTTTTAGACCAGATTTAATCAGCGCTACAGAGCAGATTTCTAGAAGGTAATTCCCAACCACAAACTGGGGAAAACCTACCATGCAATTTGATGTTTTAGGGATGAGTTTAACACATGTAAATGACAGAAATTTTCAGATCTTATAAAACAGAAAATTAAATATGAATTAAGATTTAAAATGGCATAAAACATGTGATTAGTTCCTAACAAATCCAAGTTAGGCAGATGGGGTCACTTGAGGGTCTCATGGAGGATTTAGTGATTAAAGAGTAGATATGGTTCAATGGTTCAAACCTAATTTGCTCCTTAAAAACTAGATCCACTTCAGAAATATTCAATAGGAAAATCCTAAGCTAGACATTAGATATTTGTCAAATAAGAGCCACGAGGTGGAAATGTCATCGCTATTCCTAAAAATTATTACTAGAAGACAAATGCTATAGAATGGAAATATACCTCTGTTTCAACCCCAACAAAGCTTTGCATGCCAAACCAAGAAATCTCTCGTAATACACTTGTAATATAACCAAGGTTCACCCAACAAGTCATAGGGCACTTAACCAAAAAAAAACAAAGCAGCTAATGTTGTCTGGAAAGTGTGTTCTTGGGGTAATTCCACCAAGAGATGTGGCTTTGGAGTCACATTCCACATGTCCTACAAAGGAAATCAACAATCAATCTATCCAACACACATTTTCCACCAGATTATCAACTCGCACTTAAATGCTATATTACAATATTGTTGCCTCATTGATGTGGAAACTTGTGTTTCTATTCGACAAGATTTCTTTAACCATTGTATTAAAATGAAAACAACACACAAATTCAAAAGTTTAAGACATAAATATATTAAATATACATATAAATAGGTTTTTACTGGAAATGCGTGGACACTGTTAATACCACCATCCTATCAAACAATATAAAACAAAAAATAGAGGAAAGAGTCATGTTGTCTTACTATATGAATAAAATGCCACTAAATACTCCGGATAAATCCTTGTTATCTATGAATGTTAACTTTCCAGCAAATAATATTTAGATATGGGAATATTTGTTCTAACAGAATGCACTTTGAGGAGATCATGGAATGCTTTTGTAGCACACATATAAATACATTTTTGTTGACTTATAAAAGAACTAAAGAAATAGTTTAGGGGAGGAAGTTCAGGGATGAACTTGCAGAGCTATGAGCATGGGCTTGTTGTGAGAATCATTGCATATGATGTTTCCATCTTTGTTCGTTATCCTATTGAATCTTCCACATAGAATTGGGGACCCCAGTGGATTTTTCTTGGCCCCTTTTCTATTATTTATTTCTTAGCTTTTCTCCTAACAGTCCTTACAAACTCGGCGACTGACATCTTTTCCATGGCATCCTCCAACTCAGAGTTAAATTCAAACCATTAAGAAGCAAAACCATGAACATGAATTATTTTTCCTCAGGTTCAGGCTTGGGTTTCTTCTTAGGAAGCACTCCAAGGCAGCCCTCATTGCTGCTTCTTTTCCTCTTGGTAGAAGATTCTTATATCTTTGACACAAGAAATGGAAAACCGTAGAGGGAATATTGTGTTCTTCTATCACAACGCTTTCCTACATATAGAATTTGCAAGAATTTATGCATGCAATGGGATTTTTTTAGTTTATATAGAGACTACTATGGTTGGGGTCGGTGCCTCACTAATTACTCAAATCAATTATGCATGTGCAACTCAAGAAAATATCTGGCGTTCCACAATTGCTACAACGCTCTGCTTAGTAGCCTCAAAACCACACTGAGCAAACAAAAACAATTTGCTATAGAACATGCAGGCTTCAAACTCCAATAATTCAATTCCGGGAGGTTCTATCAAGCTTGTATGTGACCGAACACCAGGATATGTAGTCCACCCACAAAGGCAATTGCAATTGATTTTGAGCAAATTCTCCTTAGAGAGGGTATTCTGAGAGATTGAGACTATCAGGTTATGTGCACTTCTGCTAAAATCTCCAATGACACTATTTATTCATCAATTTTTTCTACAAAAAGAGGACAAACCATGCACCACTGCCATTAGAACTGCTTAGTGCAAAAGAACCTCATGATAGTGGGTAAGCAAGGGAAAGCTACAAACAGTCAACTTTAGTAGTTAAACGTAGGGAAAACCTATCCAAAATGTTACCACGGTGCACTGCAAAATATGTGAACATAACACTAGTACTACTTACTACACTGCTCCTAAGAATGCAATGGAAAAATGAGGCAGGAACTCTAAAACCTAGGGAAAAGTAGGGAATGGTACAGCAAGAACACAACAAAGACAGATGAGTCTGATATTTTTATGTTTCTATACAAACATTGGATATGAAGCATGATGAAGAGGCTAGAAATGAAAATAGCAAAGCTATATTATATGACAGGTACAAGAAATTCATATAAAATATTAATGCCTAGGGAGAATGTAGGCAATGCAAGAACCCTTACCTTATCAGTCGCCTTTCGCCAGGTCCATTGGCCCATACCGCTTGCAAAGAGTTGTCCTAATAAACGGAAAACCACTGTGTTGGCTTGCAATTAAATTTATAAATTAAATAAATAATCCATTCCTAGACCTATACACAAGTGGTCATTTTGCTAGGCATGGAAAATATCAAAATACTCTATGAAATAAAAAATGGGAATACAATTAAATTAGCTAATGTTGTCTGGAAAGTGTGTTCTTGGGGTAATTCCACCAAAAGATGTGGCTCTGGAGTCACATTCCACATGTCCTATGAAGGAAATCAACAATCAATCTATCCAACACACATTTTCCACCAGAATATCAACTCGCATTTAATTGATATATTACAATACCGTTGCCTCACTGATGTGGAAACTTGTGTTTGTATTCGACAAGATTTATTTAACCATTATATTAAAACGAAAACAACACACAAATTTTAAAGTTTAAGACAGAAATATATTAAATACACATATAAATAGGTTTTTACTGGAAATGTGTGGACACTGTTAATACCACCATCCTGTCAAACAATATAAAACAAAAAATAGAGGAAAGAGTAAACAGAAATTTCGATTATCTGCAAGCAAATACAAAAAAATTAATTTAATCCAAAAAAAATTAAATACACATGAACTGAAAGGAAATATATTGTATAAAAACAACTTTGCAAATTTAACAATACAAGTTTTTGCTCAAAATTTATTATGCACTCTTTAAAATATTTCATTTTAAAGTTTGGTGTATGGTGATTTTTCTTTGCCCCTTTTGTATTATTTATTTCTCATCTTTTCTCCTAACAGTCCTTACAAACTAGGCGACCGACATCTTTTCAATGCCATCCTCCAACTATAGTCTTAAATTCAAACCATTATGAAGCAAAACCATGAACATGAATTTGTTCTCTTGAGGTTCAGGCTTGGTTTTCTTCTTAGGAAGCACTCCAAGGTAGCCCTCATTACTGCTTCTTTTCCTCCTGGTAGAATATTCTGCCATCTTAGACACAAGAAACGACAAACTGCAGAGCGAATATGTTGTGCTTCTATCGCAACGCTTTCCTACAGTTAGAATTTGCAGGAATTGATGCATGTAACGGGATTTCATTAGTTTATACAGAGAATGATATGGCTGGGGTCGATGTCTCACTAAGTACTCAAAGCAATTATGCATGTACAACTCAAGACAAGCTTTGGCGTTCCACAATTGCTACAAATCTCTGCTCAGTAGCCTAAAAAACACTTTGAGCAAACAAAAACAGTTTTCTATAGAACATTCGGGCTTCAAACTCCAAAAGGTTTCCGTTATCAAAGAAAAACTACAACCGTACTATTAAAAACATTCACAGTCTAGATTTGAACTGTTAATTCATGGGAATTTTGACATGGTTCCCAAAAGGAATGGACAAAACTAGAAACAAACCCACATTTTGCAGACATGCCAATTAGATAAATACCCTCAAAATCATATGAATCAAATCCATATTTTATGTTGATGTATATGTAACTTCGGAATGTATTCTTATATGTATTTTATATATTGTAACCCGATGTTTATTCCGGGATGTTTCTATTATGTATTTGAGTCATATTTTCTTACCCCGATGTTCCGATCGGGAGGATTATTAATGTAAAAAAGTCTTGTCAAGTCATTAGGTAAGTCCCCACAGTTTCGAGGCACTTGGGTTATTATACACTAATTAAGGTGTAGGATCGAGTAAGTAATTGTAAGTTAAGCCTACATGGTTGAGTGCACTTCAAGTCAACGGAAGAATATAAATAGAGAGTGAGAGTCTCTCTATTTATCACTTGTGAATTACATCACTTTCTCTCTCAAGTGTGGCGCACCTTTGGAGAAGGAAATACTTTGGCTTGACAGAAGACAGAAGGCTGCTGTTGTGTTGGGAGGTCATCTTACTGTTTTGGGTTCACATCTTGTGGTGATACTATCTTAGAGGAAGTTGAGGGGTTTTCTCCATTTATGGTTTCCCCTCCCAAAACTCTTTGTGTCTCTTGTTTCTTGTGATGTGCTTATGTGATTGCTGTGCTTGTTATTCTCTCAATGAAAATATCTTAACATAATGCTAGCTTAAATGTTGAAAAACTAACATGGTATCAAAGCTAACTTGAGAACAAGACATTGTGCAGCTACAGGAACTAGGACTTCCTATTTTGTGGATCTTCCTCCACATATTTTCAGCAAAAGTATGATAGGATGACTCTCCATTGAAGGGTGCATCTTTCTGTCGATGCGGAATTCAATTTCAAGCATTTTCAGTTTCGATGCGGAAATTAGGGCTTTTTACAGAAGAGGAATTTTTGAGTGAGACCAACATAGGATTTTTCTCCTCATAAAAATCGAAGTTCATAGACCTGGATCAAGAAATTTGGTTGGGTGAAACTCCAGGAAAGTCAAACCCTAGTTTGACCCTGAGCTAGGAGAAACCCTAAATACTAAAACTGCTAAGTTTTGGTACAGTCGCTATATTCTGAGATTGGAGAAGTCTCAGAAGCTGAAAATTTAAGGGGACGAAGATAAAATCCTGATGAACACTGTTTCCAAACCTAAGCCTCAGAGTCTCTATATTATGGGAGATATTATCTCTCCAATTTAGGGCTCCATCCTCTTCCATAAATCATCCATAAACAGGACACCTGGGGAGATCTGCAATATCTTGGGCTACAGAGGTCCAAATGGAATTACTAAAGATGTTCCAGAAATCTAATGGACTCTACTTTCTGTGATCTGAATATCAGACTCAGAAGATGAATCAGGGACACGTGGAAGGCTGTACAACTTCACTATTCTGAACAGTCCTGTAACAGGTTACCTTGGTAAAAGGATCATAAATCCCAAATGGTGAAACCAATTCTGATGAAACCTATGGTGTTGGATCAGGGACATGTGAGGTTACCTCAGTACGAAATTTAAGACACAGAGGAGCAGTAATTTCAGAGATATCGCAGAAAACGTAACAGGCATTTCTGCAGAAGAAGTCAGAAAATTAGGGCTTCCTATTCCGGGAGCTTCCCTCCACTGTTTTCAGAAAAGGAGTACATTGGACAGCTCCCTTTGAAGAGATCTATCTGTTCATCCAATCAGATCTGAAATATTCCAATTTTTGAAAATTAGGGTTTCTGCAACAAACCCTAGAGCAGCAAACTCCGGGACAAGGGCGGACACCTCAAATCGGTAAGATCTAATCATTTGCTATTTCCATTTGAGCTTCTCATTTCAAAGTGATCAGCTTGATGATAAGCTTGGTGAGGTTGACAACTTCCAAGCATAGAAGTATTTTATCTCTCTGGATTGGACACCTACATGAGTATAGAGGTTCCAGTTTCAGAGGGAGACGAGGCCAAAGAAGACATCATGCTCATGCTGCAGAGGATGATGAACCATCCAAAAAGAGATCCAGACATGAAAGTGAAGATTCTTCAAGTGAGGATGAATATGTTCTGATATCAACTCTCACAGGTAACATTATTCATGGAAGTGATGATTGGCTTATAGACAGTGGGGCTTCTAAACATATGACGGGATTCAAGGAATCTTTTGTGAGACTATCAGAACATGAATGACTAGGAGATGACTACCAATGTCCAATAAAAGGTAGTGGGGAATCTTCATACAAGCTATACTCTGGTAAGTCTCTAACAATGAAATAAGTATTTTTTTTGCTAGGATTGAAGAATAACCTTCTCTCCATTTCAACATTGATGCAAAAGGAATGCGGGCTGCATTCATAGATGGTTAAGTCATCATGTGACCAAAAGGAAAGACTATCGATGATGCGGTAGTGATTGAAGAACAAGAAGGAGGCTTGTACAAATTGAAGGGCCATCCAGAACAAGCCTTGATCCATGATACGGTAGAGCCAAATGAGCTTTGGCATAGAAAAATTGCACATGTGCACTACAAAGCAAAGTTGTTGAAGGTCTTCCAAAATTTCAAGATATTTGAAGGGAAGAACAACTTGAAGCGGTAAAAGAAGCGGTGAAGAATGCAGAAGTGGTGATGGCCACCTTGAATGGCCTCCCAAGATCGTGGAATTCATTCATTCAAGGAATGTGTTCTAGAAGGAAGTGATTACCTTTCAGCAGACTCCAAGATGAATGAAGAAGATGATGAAGCTGAAGACTCAAGAAGGAGTATACCCACAAAACAAATAAAGATAAGTATTCAATTGTCATTTCATGATATTGTTTTGTTATGCATTTGTTTATATTTAGTTATTGTATTATGCATGATAGGATGTTTGCATTAATGACAGTATACTACTAATATGCATATGGGTAAGTAGCTCATGGTGCTATAAAAATTCTCCATTGCTACTTATCTAGAATGAAACCTCTTTGCTGACATATTGGATTAGTGCACAATCCCAATGTTGTCCTGGTAGAGATGGAAGGCATCTAGAAAGTTTCAATGAGATATGGATGAATGTTGTATTGGCTAAAGTAGTTGCATGATCATATATTTATGCATAAGTATTTTCCAGTATGAATATTCTTTATGAAATGTTCTAACCATACAAATGCATTTGACTTGTAGGAAAGATCGCATACATAATCACCTACAAGCAAAGAAGAATGAATACTTGTTCCGAAGAACAAGTGACGACATTTCAAGACAAAGAATAATATGATGAATGCAGTGACATAATTGATACAGATCCTTCCAGACAAGAAGAAGTAACTAAGAAGAAATGGAAGACCAATTCAAGAAGAATGATGTCAGGGCATAGTATCAAGACCTGAAGAGAATTTCATAGTTCCATCATGCAGTAGATGGAAACATCGTGGGATACAAAGCAAGATTCGTAGCACGAGGCTTCTTACGAAAAGAAGGCCTAGACTACGAAGAGACATTTGCAACCAGTAAGAGTTGAAACACATACATGATGAGCCTGATGAAGATCTCAAACTTTTCTACAAGGTTGAAGATGCAAGTCTATGCACTAGATGGTCACATAGAATATTAGTAGCATAGGAAGCTACTTGTCACTCCGGTACAGAATGTTCTCAGTGCATAGAGCACATAAGACAGAGGGATTATGATGCTTCGCTTCAGAGGGAGTGACTACAGAAGATCCTGAGGTTCGACATGATATGACAGGATGGATAGATTACTGATGACTCTAGGCTTTACTAAGAGTAAAGTGGATTCCAACCTTTGCTTCAAGGTTGAAGGAAAAATACCAGTGATGCTCCTGTTATGTGTCGGTGCACTATTGTTCTAGGTATGGAGGTGTGGCAGAGTACAGATGGAATCTTCCTTGGACAAGGGAAGTATGCAGTAGAGATCCTGAAGAGGTTCAGGATAATGGACTACATCTCCACACCTATGGCATCGAACCTGAATCTATTGAGTGATGCTTCGTCAGAGTCGGTTGATGCTACGATGTATCGTCAGATGATTGGGTCATTGATGTACCTGACGAACACGAGACCAGATATTTGCTTTGCTGTGAACACCTTGAGCCAGTACTTGACAGATCTGAGAAGTGTTCACTTGATTGCTGCAAAGCATATTCTGAGGTACCTGAAGGGTACAATTGATTATGGGCTCAAGTATAATGTGAATCAGAAGATTAACCTGGAGGATTATGTTGATTCAGATTGGGCAAGCAGTGCCATCGACAGGAAGAGTACTTCGGGATGTTGCTTCAGTATGGGATCAAGTGTGATGTCTTGGTTTAGCAGGAAGCAATCCTGTGTGGCACTGAGTACAGCTGAAGCAGAGTATGACGCAGCTTGTTCAGCTAGTTGTGAGGCAGTATGGCTGCGGAAGCTACTGTCTGATATATTTGATCTCCAGTTGGATGCTACCTGTATACATTGTGACAACCAGAGTTGCGTGAAGTTGTCAGAGAATCCAGTGTTCCATGACAGGTCGAAGCATATTGAGATCAAATATCACTATATCAGGGATATGGTGCAGAGAGGAGCAGTGAAGCTCTTATATGTTGCAATGGAGGAACATATAGCTGATGTATTGACGAAGCCATTGGATAGGCTGAAGTTTGAGTACTTCAGAGAGAGACTTGGTGTTCTCCAAATCGAGGCTTCCTCCCAGAGACAGTGATGAGACCCATAGCCTTTCTGACATGGTGAGAGGATTGGTTCCTTCCATGGTCAGATGTAAGGGCTGAGCCATTCTGTCATGGTGAGAGGATTGGTTCCTTCCATGACTGATATGAGTGCTGAGATTGTGAGCCATTCTGACGAGTAGGTCAGATGTAAGTGCAGAAATCTCTCTTCATTGTGGATGAGAGTCTTCCATCATTGTGGCGGAGGGGGCCCCTGCCTGGATGGGGTTGTGCCCTTCTGACGAGCAGGTCAGATGTAAGGGCAGTGCCATTTTGTTCATGGCTAAAGGATTTAGTTCCTTCCATGTCAGATGTAAGTGCAGAAATCTCTCTTCATTGTGGATGAGAGTCTTCCATCATTGTGGCGGAGGTGGCTCCTGCCTAGATGGGATTGTGCCCTTCTGATGAGTAGGTCAGATGTAAGTGCAGAAATATCTCTTCATTGTGGATGAGAGTCTTCCATCATTGTGGCGGAGGTGGCTCCTACCTGGATGGGATTCTGCCCTTCTGACGAGTAGGTCAGATGTAAGTGCAGAAATCTCTCTTCATTGTGGCAGATGTGGGTCCAGCCTGGTTGAGAGTCTTCCATCATTGTGGCGGAGGTGGATCCTGCCTGGATGGGATTGTGCCCTTCTGATGAGTAGGTCAGATATAAGTGCAGAGCCTTTTCACAGATGGTAGTTGATGTGTCCTACCATGCTGGTGAATATAAGAGCTGAGCCATTTCACAGATGGTAGTTGATTGTGCCTATCATGCTGGTGAATGTGAGTGCTGGGCCTTTCTGATGTGATTGTAGTTTACTACATGATCAGATGTGAGTGCTGGGCATGCCTTTCTGACGAGCAGGTCAGATGTAAGTGCTGGGCGAAGACCTACCTGTGGGCTAGGCCTACAACCAACATGAAAAAGGGATGGCTCTGTAGAACTTCCTATGACGAGATAGTACACACATGATGATGAACAGAGGAGATCCAGATCGAGCTATGATCCAGATCCAGTTATGATGACTCCAAGAGATCTAGATTGAGTGATGATCCAGATCCAGCAGTGGTGATCCAGATTGAGTGATGATCTAGATCCAGTCCAGTGATGAGATCCAGATCAAGTGATGATCCAGATCTAGCAGTGGTGATCCAGATCGAGTGATGATCCAGATCCAGTCCAGTGATGATGATCCAGATCGAGAGATGATCCAGATCCAGATGAATTGAAGATGAAGATGACTTGAAGATGAAGATGAATCAAAGACGAAGATGATCCAATTTTCTCTAGAAGAAGACTAGTGCTGAAAATTGTGTCGAAAGAATACCTTCCTAGTTAAGAGGGAGTGTTGATGTATATGTAACTTCGGAATGTATTCTTATATGTATTTTATATATTGTAACCCGATGTTTATTTCGGGATGTTTCTATTATGTATTTGAGTCATATTGTCTTACCCCGATGTTCCGATCGGGAGGATTATTAATGTAAAAAAGTCTTGTCAAGTCATTAGGTAAGTCCCCACAGTTTCGGGGCACTTGGGTTATTATACACTAATTAAGGTGTAGGCTCGAGTAAGTAATTGTAAGTTAAGCCTACATGGTTGAGTGCACTTCAAGTCAACGGAAGAATATAAATAGAGAGTGAGAGTCTCTCTATTTATCACTTGTGAATTACATCACTTGCTCTCTCAAGTGTAGCGCACCTTTGGAGAAGGAAATACTTTGGCTTGACAGAAGAAAGAAGGCTGCTGTTGTGTTGGGAGGTCATCTTACTGTTTTGGGTTCACATCTTGTGGTGATACTATCTTAGAGGAAGTTGAGGGTTTTTCTCCATTTATGGTTTCCCCTCCCAAAACTCTTTGTGTCTCTTGTTTCTTGTGATGTGCTTATGTGATTGTTGTGCTTGTTATTCTCTCAGTGAAAAGATCTTAACATAATGCTAGCTTAAATGTTGAAAAACTAACATTTTATGGTGAGGATATGAACATGTTTACCCTCATCATAAGCCGTGATGTTTGCACAAATAAGAAGCACCATCGAGAAAGTAAAATCAGAAGCCTCTTCATATTTCCCATTCAGAGCATACCCTGCAATCATATAGCTCCACATTCCCTTCCTCCTTTTCCTCGATAACTGTTGGTTTTATTTCTCACATTGAATTTCCCAAGTTCACATGGATAGATCGTGCTTCATGCTTGCAAGGATATTTGAGCCATTTCATATCCACCACATCCACAACAACAAAAAAAACCACGAATAAAATAAAACACATTAGGTAATCAAGAAAAACATAGAAGGAAACAAACCTGAAGGTCTAAACATTGCTTCCATTCTGTAGGTGGGGTAGGTGGTTCTAGAATCATGGGCTCACTTGCGAAGGGAGTGGATGATGCACTAATAGGAAAAGTCCTTCACTCACCCTTCTTTTGAAAAAAAATATCATAGCCTGTTCCAGATCATTCAGTGAAATTTTGAAAACAAAACCCCCCAAATGGGAGCCGGAGTAGATCATGCGCGGGTATTTTTTATTGCTAATGAGCTAGTGCGCGGTTTTTGAATGCTAATGGTGTTTTTGAATTCTAATAGTGTTTCTGAATTCTTCTTTTTTTGTTTGATTATTTGCATATTTTATATTTGGTGTTTTGTTTTGTTTTTTCATTTTGCATATTTATCTTTTGTTTAGTTTATTTTGGGTTTTTTTATTTACATATTTTATATTTTGTTGCATTTTAAATTAATTATAGTTAAACAAATCTATGTTTTTAATTTAATTTAATTTAATTTAACTAGGATTTTGTCATAATTTGTATTGGTTGCATTAATTTTTTGGGCTAAGGGAAGACTCGGGTTTATACCATTAACTTCGCACCAACAAAAAGACCCATAGTGTTGGCCCTTTCGACAACAACCTACGAACAGGTTGCAGTCTCACCAGAAACAGCTATGGGGTGGCGCAGAATCAGGTTTCTGCAAGCAGAAGAGGGATATTACTGTATCTTTAGTCTTAACAACAATTATTTATACAAAATAGAGCTTCAACATTCACTTAAATAGCTTCGCAGTTTAGATAAATTAACGTTACTTGCTTAACCCTTAACTGAGAATTCACAGCGAAGCTAATATTTAATAGTTATCTTACGTTAGCATTCACCCACTTATCAAAAGCATAAAAACATAACAAAATCAACATAAAAGAACCACCACAACACAAGATTTAACATGGTTCACCCCCATTGTAGGGGCTACGTCCACAAAACTACGCTTTTATTCAAATTTTTACAAAACAACAGTTCTGATCTGCGCACTTAGCTGTAGATCCGTCCTTCAATTCTAACTGTGCACTTAGATGTAGTTCCTTCCTTACAAACTCTAAGCTGCGCACTTAGTTGTAGTTCCTTTCTTACAAAAACCCTCTACGCACACAGCTGCAGAGGTCGTCCACGCACACAGCTGGGACTTGACCTTAAAACCCAAAAATAGATCTAACTCCTTTGCATCATATGATCCTCATTTCATTAGATGATCTTGACATCTTTACATGAGTGCCTATTTATACAAGTGCACTATTACAAAATCATGGGCTTACACCCAAAAATTATGGACAATTACAAAAAGAGGGCTTTGACTCAACCCCGATACCCTTAAGACTATTTTGACGCGAAACTCTGCTTTGCTAAAAAACCACAGAGTTACCACTTTTGAGGACCGTTAGGTCCGCGCCCCAACAGGCCCCTAAGACTCACCAGTGTCCCGTCCCGAGACACTCTACTGCTTTTCTGGTGGCAAAATCTTGTTGGCGACGATAGTGAACTGCTTGTTGAGGCTGTGCATGATATCTTCGGCTGCTTGCTCCTTCTTTATGATCTCCTTTCGCACTCTGTCAGGCTCTGTATCCGTCTGCATCTCTATAACCATCATCTTTAATTCTCCTACCCTCCTACTCCCTTATATGCCTGTCATCATCGTCATCTCTTCTGCTACTACTACCACGGTCACAGCTTGCTTGATCCTTCATCCTTTCATCCTTAGCAAAATACCTATGTTCCTTATGACCATCTCTCATGCTACTTTCTTCCTTCGTAATATTTATGATGGTCATGGGACTCATTGGGCCTTCTAAATCTATCAGCGACCCCATCCCTCCAACTGCCTCCCGTTCATGTCCTATCGAACATTTGACCATACACAACTTTGGGTCCTTAACAGATGGTACCCCTAGGATTTGCATGTCAATGTACTTTTGCATAAGACAAACAGCTGCTTCCATTCTGCTGAGCCAGGAGGATACATCTCGGGATCCTCCAGAGTCTTTCCTGAGAGCTTGTGCCTTTCTTCGTTCCATTTAGAGCGAACTTCTGCCTTAAATTTATTTCTGGTTGATCGTGTATGCATTGGTTTCTTCGGCGCTGGGGATGTCTCCTCGCGGGGTGCAGATGCAGGTGGATTGCTGATAAGGTTCTGCAGACCTCTCTCCCTGAACTCTCATAACAATTCTTGGACTTTGCGATCATTCAACATGGTGTTAATTGTAAACTCAAGGAAATGTGTAATGCAGGAGTCGTAGGCCTGTGTGGCTTCTTATAGAACTGTAATGTTCCAAGTCTGGTGTACAGACCTGAAAAATCTCCAATTATGTTAATTGTATTAAAATTTATGAACTTGAAATAGTTTACACAATGACTCCTCGGACTGGGCAAATAAAGGGTTTATTCTGGGAAATTTTGTAGACAAAAGGAGTGAGCAGTGGGAAGAAACCAAAGACAATTAGACATTGAATTTACTCTCCCCTAACACATTTAGATCTGGTTCCATTTAGGGTTCATAATCCGCACTGCGGAAACGTACTACCACGCTTCTGGGCAGCCAAACCGTGCAACTAAGGAGAGTAGTTCGATCTGTTTCAACCAGGGGATTCTGGAAACTTGCATAGGTTTATTCAAGAATTAATATAACATAAATAAGGTATTTATACAGTTCATTGATGTTCTGGAAAGTTATAATAAGTTTCGGGTGAATTTGGGATTTTTGGCAGTTTTGGCCAAGGAGAACCCTGCGCAGAGGAGGATGCAAAATGGTGGTATGACCCAAACAAAAGATGGTTCTGGAGATTGATATGGGAATTTAGGCCTGTTAATGACCTACAGGAACTGACAGAGCTCATTTTGAGTTTACAGAACCTATTTTGCATCAATTTCAATAAAACTAGTTATTAAAAACTAGTAATCTAACTAGGGTCTTAAAAATACTATTAAATCACCTCAAATTCAATTCTGTGAAACCTGAGATTTATAAAAGATATAAATATGGGCTCTCTGAACATGAATATTTATTTGAATCCC